>JAVSCE010011284.1:0-83088 GCA_032199065.1 Smutsia gigantea
AGAGTTCTGTAGATGTCTGTTAGCTCCATCTGTTCTAGTGTGTTGTTCAGTGCCTCTGTGTCTTTACTTATTTTCTGTCTGGTTGATCTGTCCTCTGCACTGAGTGGTGTGCTGAGTCTCCTGAGATGAATGCATTTCTGTCTATTTCCTCCTTTAATTGTGTTAGTATTTGTCTCACATATGCTGGCGCTCCTGTGTTGGGTGCATATATATTTATAATGGTTATATCTTCTTGTTGGACTGACCCCTTTATCATTATGTAATGTCCTTCTTTATCTTTTGCTACTTTCTTCGTTTTGAAGTCTATTTTGCTGATACAAGTACTGCAACACCTGCTTTTTTCTCTTTGTTGTTTGCATGAAATATCTTTTTCCATCCCTTCACTTTTAGTCTGTGTATATCTTTGGATTTGAGGTGAGTTTCTTTTAGGCAGCATATAGATGGGTCCTGCTTTTTTATCCACTCTGTTAACTCTGTGTCTTTTGATTGGTGCATTCCGTCCATTTACATTTAGAGTGATTATTGATAGATATGTACTTATTGCCGTTGCTGGCTTTAGATTCGTGGTTACCAAGGGTTCAAGGGTTGCTTCTTTACTATCTAACAGTCTAACTTAAATTTCTTGTTAAGTTATTGTAAACACAGTCTGATTTTCTTTCTTTCTCTCCTTCTTATTCCTCCTCCTCCATTCTTTCTATAATAGGTGTTTTATTCTTTGCCTTTAGTTGGTATTTGGATGGTCTGCTTTCTTTGCTATGATTTTTTTTCCCTCTGGTGACATCTTTTTAGCCTTAGGTGTGCTTCCATCTAGAACAGTCCATTTAAGATATCCTGTAGTGGTGGTTTATGAGACGCAAATTCTCTTAACTTTCGTTTATCTGGAAATTGTTTAATCCCTCCATCATATTTAAATGATAATCGTGCTGGATACAATATTCTTGGTTCGAGGCCCTTCTGTTTCATAACGTTAAATATATCATGCCATTCTCTTCTGGCCTGTAAGGTTTCTGTTGACAAGTCTGATGATAGTCTGATGGGTTTTCCTTTGTAGGTGATCTTTTTTCTCTCTCTAGCTGCCTTTAATACCCTGTCTTTATCTTTGATCTTTGCCATCTTAATTATTATGTGTCTTGGTGTTGTCTTCCTTGGGTCCCTTGTGTTGGGAGATCTATGAGCTTCGGTGGACTGCGAGACTACTTCCTTCCCCAGCGAGGGAAAGTTTTCAGCAATTATTTCTTCAAAGACACTTTCTATCCTTTTTCTCTCTCTTCTTCCTCTGGTACTCCTATAATGCGAATATTGTTCCGTTTGGATTGGTCACACAGTTCTCTTAATATTCTTTCATTCCTAGAAATCCTTTTATCTCTCTCTGCCTCAGCTGCTCTGTACTCCTGTTCTCTGTTTTCTATTCCATTAACAGTCTCTTGCATCTCATCCATTCTGCTGTTAAGCCCGTCGATCGCTTGTCTGATTTCTGTATTGTCTTTCCTCAGTTCCCTCCACTTCCTCCCTCAGCTCTTGCACATTTCTCTGTAGGTCCATCAGCATGGTTATGACTTTTATTCTGAATTCTTTTTCAGGGAGGCTGTGCATTTCCATCCCTTCAGACTCCCTCTCTGGGGTTGTCTGGTTGATTTTGGTCTGAACCATATTCCTCTGTCTTTTCATGGCTGTATAATTTGGTCACTGACAGTTGCCACGTATGTCAGCTGGGCTCTTTAAGACTTTAAAAAGAGAAGAGAAAAAAAGAAAAAAAGAAAAAAAAGAAAGAAAGAAAAAAAAGGAAAAAAAGAAGGAAAAGAAAAAACAAAAACAAAACAAAAAACAACAACAACAAAAAAATGCCCACTGGACGTAGATTCTGTGGGAATGCTCTAGGTGGCGCTATTGCCCCACTATTCCACAGCTGTGACTGTGCCGCTCCGCAGGGCCCTTTATCGCTCTGGCAGGGGTGGGAACGAATAGGAGGCTGTTGATCTCAGTGAGAAGTTTTAAGTATGGCTACGCTTCCTCAGTCACCAGCTAAGGCGTCTGAAACTCCCCAGGACTCCCAGCCTGCTGGGCTGAGTGTGCTGGGGCGATCCGGCTCCTCCGCTGGGCTCCTGTCTCTTTAAGACCGCTGAGGAAAGCGCGCACTTTTTTTTTTCCTTCCCGGGAGCCGGCTGCAAGCACCCTGGCGCGTTCCCCGCTCAGATCCTGCCCCTCTGTCTCTCCAATCTCCGCTGCACTGCGCAATGTGGGTCAGCGCTCCCCGCGCAGATCACTGGGGCTGGCTACTTCGCGGGGTGTGCTTCCACTCCCTCCCGGCTCTGAATCCTCTCCTCCCGCCGGTGCGCTGGGGTGGGGGAGGGCTCGGGTCCCGCCGGGTCGCGGCTCCGTATCTTACCCGCCTCTTGGGGTGCCGAGTCCTCTCGGGTGTAGTTGCACGCTGTGCGCTTTCCTGTGTATTCTCGTCTCTCTTTTAAGAATAGATGTATTTTCTGTGTTTTCATAGATAAATATAGTGTTGGGAGGAGATTTCTGCCGCCCTGCTCACACCGCCATCTTCCCGGAAGTGTCTAAATAAATGAATCTTTTAACGCACTTTGCATCAGTTACCTATTTTAAAAGAAAGCTATCTTTGGCCTACTATTTGTCACCACACTGACCCAGTTTTCCCAATTTATTTTCCATGTATACCCACAGCTCCCATCCATGGCAGCTGGTGTTCTTTCAAACAGTGATGCAGACCACCACCTAGATTCCTATCATAAGTCTGGAAGCAGGATTTGACGTTTACTAGGTGCATTTTTAAATCTCAGCCCAGTACATTTTTTTATTCCCTCCTAGAATCTCTTTTGTCATCTTAAATGCATTTAATATAAACTAAGAGACAAAGAAATGCTATTTAATGGGTAGAAAAGGGCAAGGGCACTTCCCAGGTATTAACTCATTTAAGGAATCTTAAAGTAATGTTACCTCATGCTTCTACCATTAGGAAGAGTCCCAAAGTACAACTACTGAAGGCCTAGAAACAAGACCACCAAAAGTAAGCAGGCCATTATAAAAATTTAAGAGCTATTGAGTACTATGAGTTTTTATAGTCAGTCAGCTCAGTTATTTAGCACATGTTTTTTCCATCCTTGCAATGCATGGGGAAAATACACAGCGTCCAACATCTCTCAAAACCACATTTCCACCTGTGTGGGGCAGTGGAATTAATAAACATATAGAATAACCTCACAAATTTGGATTCCACTCATCTGGAATTCATGATATTTCAGTTACACACATGTGGGCCTGGCCAGACAAAAAGGCTGGCAGGGGCGGAGGTCATTGCACAAAGCTAGACTGAAATGAGGGCTGGCATGGTCAAGGGTGGGGGAAGAAATTAGGCTGAGGAGTTCAGACACTATTATACATACATGTTTTAATGATCAAATGAGAATCATATATATAAAGTCACTAATTGTGTGCTGAGATTGAGTTTACCCTTTGGTATTTATGTGGGTTTGGGAAATGAATTTAAACACTTACATGGAATTGCAGGAGGAATGTTTAACCTGCTTGCTGATTAAAACAAATAAAGCATTTTCTACTTTTCAGAAATATGTTCACAAACGCGACTGGCATAGTCACCTATTCACTGAAGGATGTAAACAACTAAAGCCTTAGTGTCTTCATGACATAAAAATAATAATGCCTGACATTAAAAAATAATAATTCTGTAAGACACAATTCATACTTGAGACTTCCAATATTCTAATAACCCTCCTACAATCCCTAGCCATTCCCACATACAAGTGACCTGATGCTATAGGAAGGAAATAGATCCAAGCTCAAACTTGACTACAGACTTATAAAGGTAAAGCCATTCCTGCTATGCTGGTTTCTGCTGTTTAAAAAGCAATGGATAACATCACATTAGACTTCTAACCCCAGTAGAGTAACCATCCTGGGTCCAGCTTCCTCCATTTAATCCTAGGTGCCTGTTCTCTCCAGCCTCTTCTACAATAATGAGCATAATGCAATCCTGTTACCTTTGAGGTCAGTTTCCATTTTGATGCTGCTGGAAAAGATAAAAAGTATAAATAGCTCTACAGAAACAGAAGCATGTCCTACTACATTTCCAAGAATGTCAAAAATGTATCAATCTTCCTAAGGAAAATAAACCAGTATAATATGACAAATACCTTTTTATAACAGGGCTACACACCAAGCAAAACAAAAACTCCAAGAAACTCAACTCCACTAAGTGTTTATTGAATCTTCTTTTTTTTCTTCATACCAGAAAAAGGGTCTTATCTTTGACCATTATATCCCAGGGCTGTCCCAGGACCTTGCCATGTCTCTGTCTCATCTCTTCCAGTAACTTTCCAGCTATTCCTCAAAGGGAAAAAAATGAATAACTTAAACTACATTTCTAAGACGAAATACTTTCTTTTATTCTGATAATTTTTTTACTAAGCATCTAGAATATATAAATATAAGGAAGAGAATTAAAATACCTATTATGCAGGGGGATTAAAGATGGCAACATGAGAGGTGAGACAAATCTCCTCCCAAAACCACATATAATATGCAAATATAGCAAATACATCAAATCCTGAAATAGCAACAGAAAATAAGGCTGCAGCAGATTGTCTACACCTGGAGAAACCAGCAGACCTCAAGGAAAAGGGTAAAGTAACAAAGACAGGATCCAGAGGGACCCAAGCCCTTGGTGGAGGCCTAGGACTGCTGAACACCCAGCCCTGGAGATCTGCTCTGGGAATACGAACCTACATTACATGGTGCTCTGGAGATTAGGGGGTTGGAAAGCTAAGGCAGGCAGAATACTTGGGGAGACTGAGATTCCAGCCACTAGTGGAAAACAGGGATCCACATCCAGCCACTCTGGGACAAAAGAAAGGCGGGCACTCTGAGACACTTCCCAAGAGCGAGAGGGCTGATAAAGGGGCAAGGATTGCATAGAGCTTGCTGCTCAGGAGAAAGGACAGGTTGGGAACTTTCAGGAGCTTCATGAGCTCCATCCCCGACTGGCTACACAGCTCTGAGGCCCTCCACTGCGATAGGCAACCTGCTGCACCTTCATCCCAGCTGGCACCAGCTCACAAACCAGCTACCCCCACCATTGAGCCAGGCCAGCGAGAGGATGGCCCCACCTAAGGCAGCTATAAATGCAAAGCATAGAGGATTTACCGTGTGTTCTGCCCACTGGCCCTGGCAGTGGAGACAGTCATTGCAGCCAGGAAGCAGGAAAGACCTCCTTCCTCCTGAGAGACACCAGCACTGCTCTGCTGCGATCCACGCCATCGCTCCAGGGGCTGAGCAGCTCCAGAGAGTAGAGCTTTGGGGCACTAGAGAGCGCCACCTACAAATATGAAACATCAAAGGAAATTGGTTCAAACCAAAATCCCACAAACACCAGAAAGAGGGAAAAGTGAAACTGAACTCATCAATCTGTCTGAAAGAGATTTCAAAATAAAAATCATAAACATGCTGAAGGAGTTACAGAAAAATATTCAAAAACTCAGGGAGGAATTCAGGAATGAGATACAAATGTAAAAGAATACAGTATCTGAAATTAAACATACAATGGAGGGATTTAAAAGCAGATTAGATGTAGAGGAGACAGTAAATGAAATAGAAATAAGAGAACAGGATTACAAAGAAACTGAGGCACAGAGAAAAAAGGATCTCTAGAATGAAAGAATATTGAGAGAACTGTGTGACCAATCCACTGTTTACCTCCCACAAACTGTCTCTACAGTGAATTTTGGAGGGACTGCTATAGATGGAAGTATTCCTAAGGCTAAATATCGATCACCAGAGGAAATAAAACCACGGTAAAGAAAGTAGAACAATTAATTACTAAGCAGATGCAAAATCAAATCAACCACCCCCAAAGTCAATCAAAGGATAGACAAAGAGTACAGAATATGATACCTAATATATAAAGAATGGAGGAGGAGGAAAAAGGAGGGGAAAAAAAGAACGTTTTGATTGTGTTTGTAATAGCATACTAAGTGAGTAAAATTAGACTGTTAGATAGTAGGGAAGTTACCCTTGAACCTTTGGTAACCACGAATCTAAAGCCTGCAGTGACAATAAGAACATACCTATTGATAATCACCCTAAATGTAAATAGTCTGAATGCACCAATCAAAAGACACAGAGCCACTGAATGGATAAAAAACAATACCCATCTACATGCTGTCTACAAGAGATTCACTTCAAACCCAAAGAACTACACAGACTAAAAGGGAAGGGATGGAAAAAAATATTTCATGCAACTAATAGGGAAAAAAAGCAGGAGTTGGAGTACTTGTATCAGACAAAATAGACTTCAAAATAAAGAAACTAACAAGAGACAAAGAAGGATATTACATAATGAAAAAGGGGTCAGTCCAGCCAGAGGATAAAACCATTATAAATATCTATACACCCAACTAAGGAGCACCTAATATGTGCAATAAATACTAACAGGCTAAAGGGGGAAATAGAATGCAGTGCATTCATTCTAGAAGACTTCAAAACACCACTCACTCCAACGGACAGATCAACCAGACAGAAAATAAGTAAAGAGACAGAGGCACTGAACAACACATTAGAACAGATAGACCTAACAGACATCTACAGAACACTCCATCCAAAAGCAGCAGAATACACATTCTTCTCAAGTGCACATGGAACATTTTCCAGAATAGACCACATACTAGGCCACAAAAAGAGCCTCAGTAAAGTCAAAAAGATTGAAATTGTACCAACCAGCTTCTAAGACCACAAAGGTATGAAACTAGAAATAAATTACGCAAAGAAAACAAAAAAGCCCACAAACATATGGAGGCTTAACAACATGCTCCAAATAATTAATGGATCTATGACCAAATAAAAACACAAATCAAGCAATATATGGAGGCAAAGAACAACAATAAATCAACCCGCAAAATCTGTGGGATGCAGTGAAGGTTGTGCTAAGAGGGAAGTATATTGCAATATAGCCTTACCTCAGGAAAGAACAATCTCACATGAACAGTCTAAACTCACAATTAATGAAACTAGAAAAAAAAAGAACAAATGAGGCCCAAAGTCAGTAGAAGGAGGGACATAACAAAGATTAGAGCAAAAATAAATAAAATCGAGAAGAATAAAAGAATAGACAGAATCAATGAAAGCAGGAGCTGGTTCTTTGAGAAATTAACAAAATAGATAAATCGCTAGCCAAACTTATCAAGAAAAAAAGAAAGTCTACACACATAAACAGAATCAGAAATGAGAAAGGAAAAATGACTATGGACACCACAGAAATACAAAGTATTATTAGACAATACTATGAAAAATTGTATGCTAACAAACTGGATAACCTAGAAGAAATGTGCTGTCTAACTAAGTCGACAACTTTCTAAAAAATACAACCTTCCAAGGCTGACCCAGAAAGAAACAGAAAATCTGAACAGACCAATTACCAACAACAAATTGAATTGGTAATCAAAAAACTACCTAAGAACAACACCCCTGAACAGATGGCTTCACTGCATTTTACCAAACATTTAGTGAAGAGCTAATATCCATCCTCCTTAAAGCTTTCCAAAAAGTAGAAGAGGAGGGAATACTTCCAAACTTATTCTATGAAGCCAGCATCATCCTAATAGCAAAACCAGGCAAAGACACTACAAGACACTCATGAGAGAAATTAAAGAAGACACCAATAAATGGAAACACATTCTGTGCTCATGGATAGGAAGAATTAATATTGTCAAAATGGCCATCCTGCCTAAAGCAATCTACAGATGCAGTGCAGTCCCTATCAAAATACCAATGGCATTCTTCAATGAACTAGAGAAAATAGTTCTAAAATTCATATGGAATTTTAGACTCCAAATAGCCAAAGAAATCCTAAGAACGAAGAATAAAGCTGGGAGGATTATGCTCCCTGACTTCAAGCTCTACTCCAAAGCCACAGTAATCAAGACAATTTGGTACTGGCACAAGAACAGACCCATAGACCAATGGAACAGAATAGACAGCCCAGATATAAACCCAAGCATATATGGTCAATAAATAAATGGTAAAGGAGCCATGGATATACAATGGGGAAATGACAGTCTCTTCAACAACTGGTGTTGGCAAAACTGGACAGCTACATGTAAGAGAATGAAACTGGTTATTTTCTAACTTCATACACAAAAGTAAACTCAAAATGGATCAAAGACCTGAATGTAAGTCATGAAACCATAAAACTCTTAGAAGAAAACATAGGCAAAAATCTCTTGAATATAAACATGAGTAACTTTTTCCTGAACACATCTCCTTGGGCAAGGCAAACAAAAGCAAAAATGAACAAATGGGACTACATAAAGCTAAAATCCTTCTGTACAGCAAAGGACACAATCAGTAGAACAAAAAGGCATCCTACAGTATGGGAAATATATTTTTATATGACATATCTGATAAGGAGTTAACATCCAAAATATATAAAGAATTCATATGTCTCAACACCCAAACAGCAAATAACCCTATTAAAAAATGGGCGGAGGATATGAACAGACAATTCTCCAGAGAAGAAATTCAGGTGGCCAGCAGGCACATGAAAAGATGCTCCACATCGCTAATTATCAGGGAAATGCAAATTAAAACCACTATGAGATATCACCTCACACCAGTTAGGATGGCCAACATTGAAAATACTAAGAACAAAAAATGCTGGCGAGGATGCAGAGAAAGGGTAACCCTCCTACACTGCTGGTGGGAATGAATTAGTTCAACCATTGTGGAAAACAATATGGAGGTTCCTCAAAACACTAAAAATAGAAATATCATTTAACCTGGGAATTCCACTCCTAGGAATTTACCCAAAGAAAACAAGATCTCAGATTTAAAAAGACATATGCACCCCTATGTTTATTGCAGCACTATTTACAATAGCCAAGATATGGAAGCAACCTAAGTGTCCATCAGTAGATGAATGGATAAAGAAGAGGTGGTACATATACACAATGGAATACTATTCAGCCATAAGAAGAAAACAAATCCGACCATTTTGCAAGAACATGGATGGAGCTAGAGGGTATTATCCTCAGTATAATAAGCCAGGGAGAGAAAGACAAGCACCAAATGATTTACCTCATTTGTTGAGTTAACAACAAAGCAAAACAGCAGAGCAGACTCACGGACTCCAAGAAGGGACTAGTGGTTACCAAAGGGGAGGGGTGGGGGAGGGTGGATGGGAGGGAGGGAGAAGGGGACTGAGGGGATTATGATTAATACACATGGTGTTGGGGGGTCATGGGGAAGACAGTGTAGCACAGAGAAGACAAACAGTGAATCTGTGGCATCTTACTACACTGATAGACAGTGACTGCAATGGGGTATGGGGGGAAGTTGATAATATGGGTGAATGTAGTAACCACAATGTTTTTCACATGAAAACTTCATAACAGTGTGTATCAATGATACCTTAATAAAAAAATAAATTAAATAAAATAATTTTTTAAATCACCTATCATGCCACAGCCCAGAGATAGCATTTTATATATATCCTTTTAGACTTTTTTATACATTGATACACATAGATCATTTTTAAATTTTTACTAAAATGGTAAGACTCTATACATACTGCTTTATACTCATTATTTTTTTCTACTTAAAGAACATATGATGGTTACATTTCCTGATCAATAAAAATCAACATTATCATGGTGAATATATACCATAAATTTAACCAATCCATGACTGATTTACATTTAGATATTTTCCAATTTTTCTCTATCATAAGTAATGTTGTGAAAAAATTCTTTGTGTATACCAGAGTGAAACTGCTTTATCAAAGAGTGTATGTTTTCTAAGGATTTCAATAGCTGTCAAACTGGACTCCAGAATGTTCTGGACATGTTTACCATCTTAATGGTAAAGTAAGCAAATGCCCACCCTCCCCCCACCTTGACAACTCTTAGTATTAACAGACTTTGTACTCTGCCATTCTGATTTCTTTTCAGTGTGCAGTAAAGCAAGGCCACAGTTTAGCCATGCATGTTCTTCTTTTGTGATGTACCTATCTGCTTCCCACAGTTTTTCTAATCGTATGCTCATTTTTTCTGAGTAACGTTGACCTGAAAGCCTAAGGCCCTCAACTGCTCTGAATTCGCTCCAAAGACGTCCTTGCCTTCTGCTACAGACCTGGTAGTCTCAAACTAGAGATACCTGTCATCTCTTTCCTAGATCAGCGCCCCTCCTTCCCCTTGCAAATGGATTTTCTATGTTAGCTTTGAAAATCTTAAGGAGGCATGATTAAAAGGGTGGGAGCAGGGAAAAATTAGAATATTATACATGATGTAAGAAGGGGCCCTGCCAGATCCTAAACTATATTTTTCTGTCCTAAACTATATTTTCCTGCTGGGCCTCAGACATGAGCGCTGGAGTGAAATTTGAAAATATGAAACAAAAATTTTCTTTGGTGTCGCCAGGACCTATCCCATCCCCACCCATGTACTGCCCTAGGTAGGATTATAGCAAAGAGAAGACCTTTTAGGTTTTGATTTCTAAGCTTCTACATAGATGTTAAAAATTCATAACAGCAGCAAGAATGTGGAAAGCCAAATATGTTTGCTTTGTATGAACCAGCCTTGTTTAGAAAAAAACATTTTTTGAGAAGGAAAATATGTGAAGGAAGCAGAGCTTAGAGTTTATGCCTATAAGCCTGTAGTTTTGATCTGTGAGAGATGCATTACCTTTCTCCCAGGCATGATGGGGGTGGGAAGTGAGGTTAAGTTGGAAATATTGGTGGGGATAATATATAACTAGCACAGTGCCAACAGAGAGCCTCATTGGAAAACTGCTCAAATTAATGAATTGGGGAAAACCAAGGATAAAGAGCCAGAGGGTGTCGATGGAGACCAGAGCAGAGCTGTCCAGCCTAGGAGAGGGGAGTCTGACCTGGACAGAGCTCTGAGAATCTATGCTGAAGAGCCCAGGCCTGGGTGCAGTGCGTTGGAGTGTGGGTGGCGGGGTAGAGGGCACCCAAAAGGAGCTGAGTCAACTCTGAGAGACTCTCCAGGCCCTTGCCCAACACAAGGCCATTCCCCAGCACCAAGGATCCATGTGGTTGCTGAGACCAGAGGCTCAGACTATCGGTCACCAGTCCTGAAGGCAACTTCATCATCTCCTGTGCTGAGCACCGTCTTGATCGTCCTCATTGCCACCTCTTAGCACCTGCCCCAGTAGCTGCATACTACCCAAGAATCTTCATGGCCCATTCAAACTGTCCCATGTGGGCAAGATCTATTCAATATAGCTCATCAGTTTTATAAACTTCCTGAAACCAAGGGTGGGAGTCCTGACATTGAGCAAGGCAGGTGTCAGTGTGGAAAGGTAAGCCCCAAGCATGTGATCTTTGAAGGGAGTGAACGAAAGACCTTGAGACTCCCTCTGCCCTCTCACTGCCCACCACCTCCTTCAGTCAAGACAGCTGTGAAATGCAATCCCTTTACACCTGTCTGTCCTCACCTGGCAGAAAAGTGTGACAGACCTGCCAAGAGTCCATTTGCTGCTAGTCTGAGGAATCTTACAGGGAAACCACCTAAAGATGAAGAAAGCAGACCCAATACCTCTAAACTCCAGAGAGCAAAGACTCTATCTTGCTTATCACCATTGTATCCTACATATTTGGCCCAATGCTTGATACCTAGAAGGCTTAGTTAATGTTTTTTGGAATGAATAAATGATTGGATGGAGTACAGCATAATGTCTGTAACTTGGGTTTATCTGAATTACCGGGAGGTTGGAAGATGTTAGTCAAGAACATACAGCTGTGTTTACTCTGAACTCTCAGTGAGAAACAAAGAGGCAAAGCAGAACTGCTTTAATATCCTTATAGCACAGAGGGAAAAGAGAGGACATAGCCATGCCTCCCTGAGCACACTGTGCTCTGGCAGGTGGAGGGATCCAAGAGCACAAAGCAGGGCGGGCTCCTGGGTCACAGCAGCACCAGATAACGGTGGCCCCACAGACAGTGACTGTGCCATACTCACCTTAGAAAGCTACCTAATGGGTGTCTCACTGTGAGGTGGCTTGGAGATGCTTCATGGAAAAGCTGGATCTTGAGACGACCCTTTTATTTCATTTTATTTTATTACTTAGGTGTTTACTGAACATCTAATTAGCTCCAAGGGGCTATGTGACAACCTCTAAAAACTGGGGAGATTCTGGATGAACACTGAGAAGTGAAGGGGCTCCAAAGGAAGAGAAAGAGTAAATAAAGACATGAAAGCAAGAACAACAACTTAATTGAAAAGAGGCTTACAAAGTAATTTTACATATATCATCTCATTTAGAAGGGGGACAATAGTGAGCAGATAAACAGGCAGGTCTAGTCAGTATTGTGGACCTCCTAAGTCCCAACGGGTGGTGGGGAAGTGGAAAACAGGGAAATGATATATTCACTCTCCCAACAGCTTTCTAGATGGAAGCAGGCAGCTAGACAGACATTACTTAAAATCTCCATATAATGGCACTTCTCTTAGATCAACTGGGCAGAGACTAAAACTCATCTGCCTTGGATGACAAGCTTCCAGGACAGGGCACATGTATTCCACGCCACAGAACATTTTTAAATAGCAAACTTGGGCAAGGTTTTCAAAGGTAAAAATTTTAAGTAGCTTCATGACAGTTGCAAAAACTAGATTGACTCAATGAATTTATTCCTCAGTGGATTCTGGGCAGTTAGAAATCCAGGTTGCTATTTACAGAACCAAGACTTAATTCCCCTCTTGAATCTTATAGACTTGCCACTGTCATATGCCCATGGAGAAAATGCTGAATGCTGGACGCCTGAGTGAATGGACTAAACATTTTGAAATCAATGATAATCTGTGTGCTAATTCTCACCCCAAATTTTAGAAGGTGGCAAGGACTGACAGCTTTCCACATACAGAGGCAGATAACATGGAAAATAATGCCTTGTTTCCCTTTCCCCTTAGCCCAGCACCAAACCTATGCCCCACACTCTTTGGCTAACACAGCTCTTGAATTAATGTGTACAGAGTTTCCCAAGATCAACACTGACATCTTTCATCAAAGCCTCAATTCAGGCTAACTGGTATTTTAAGGTAATAGAACCAGCTGTGCATACAACATGTTTGCCTGAGACACCTCTGCAAAATCCGGGTTTCTTAACATAATCATTCAAGCACGAATGAGCCCAGCAGCTCCCCGGAATCTCTGACCAGATAAAGACAGGCAGGCAGCACCACCCCCATGAATTTTGCATTCCATGTTGAGTCCAGCTGCCTTGACCCCCTGGGAATTTCTTTCTTTATAATTCCAAGTATTTGGAAGAAGCAGCTCAGTAACCAGCAACTTGACAGTTGAATTAATATTGTCATAACCAGACAAATGGGACTATAAAACATTCATGTGTCATTACAATATGGTCTATTTTCAGGAGCCACGCAAACTAGCACAGGGTCTTGCAGGTCACTGACACCTCTGGATTTACGAATTCCTGGTCAGAGGAAGGTCTCTCCTGTTCTCAGGTACCCTCTCTTCTCTGTTCATTCTAGCAGATGATCAATTACCAGTGTCATAAGTCAAAAAGGCCATTTATCTGCTGTATATCCCTCAGAACTTAGCCCCTGATGATACAACATGCTGAATGTTTTGGAGCAGCAGACTGACTCCTCTAACAAAACTTGCTTCCTCTGGAGAATGGAAAATGAGGGTGAACATACATGGCCCTTTGCTTCTGCTGCCATTGCCCCTCCTGTCTAAAAAGAGGCTCTTCTCCATCAAATCTGAATATTGGGAGAGGATTCTGATATAAGACTGCCTGATTCTAGAGACTGTACAACTTGAGGAAACTGACCCTTCCCAGAGACAGAAAAGCTGATTTGGGCAAGAAATACAAAATAAGAGTTCCCAGCCTTTGGAGCTACCAAGAAGATTTCATTTGAGAGAACTGCAAAAGCTGAAATGAATTATTTTTCAAAGTAAAATAACTTCATGTATTTACCAGTTAGGCTCTGAAATGACTAGAGAAATGAGTTATGCTCTCAGAATATTTGGGAACAGCCACTTATTTTCACGACCTCTCCTTTCTATGCATGGTCTGAAGCACACACAGTCTCCACCTCCACGAGAACCCAGCTCCGTTGAGAGGAACAAACAGAAGCTGGGAGAAGGAAGAGGAGGAAACCTCAGGAAACACAGAAAGGACCATAAGGGAGAAGAAAGGAAGAAATAACCAGGGAAGAGAGACTTCCTAGGCCCATCTGAGGGTGCTCAGAATGGACTGGAATGACCTGGAAAAGAAGAGAATTGATTTCCACGATCTTCTGAACTCCAACTGTGGTTAATCCTCTACCAGTAAGACTTTGATCTTCCAATAATAAAACCCTCTAATACAAAGGATATCAAGTAAAGGACTGCACATTCCTGCCTCCCAGAAGTCAGGGGCATAACTAAGAGGTTCTGTGCAGCTTAAAATTGTAAAAAAGTCCCATTACACTAAGTGAGATCCTTGGTTCACAGAATTATACATTCAAAATAAGAATAAAATGCCAGGCAAGATACCTCCGTAAGTCCATGATTTGGCTTCCCCTCTATTCCAAATAATACATGAAAAAAGAAAAGGATGAAATCATAAGACATATGTAGGCTTAAGTATCCGTGAAAATCTAAAGTGAGGGTTGAAACAATGGATCTGCTGGGTTCTGGAGTCAGAAGCGGTGGCATCCAGGAGTTGCAAGAAGTGAGGCAGGGTAATAAGACCTAACAGTGCTCAACACAAAGAAACAAAAGGCATCCAGATTGGTAAGGAAGAAATCCAACTGTCCCTGTTTGCAGATGACATGATAGTGTACATAAACAACCCTAAAGAATCCACTCCAAAACTGCTAGAACTAATATCTGAATTCAGCAAAGTTTCAGGATACAGAAGTCTGTTGCATTCCTGTACACTAACTGTGAACTAGCAGAAAGAGAAATCAGGAAAACAATTCCATTCATAATCACATCAAAAAGAATAAAATACCTAGGAATAAACCTAACCAAGGAAGTGAAAGACCTATGCCCTGAAAACTACAAGAAACTCTTAAGAGAAATTAAAAAGGACACTAATAAATGGAAATCCATCCCATGCTCTTGGCTAGGAAGAATTAATATTGTTCAAAATGGCCATCCTGCCTAAAGCAATTTACAGATTCAATGCAATCCCTATCAAAATACCAACAGCATTCTTCAGTGAACTAGAGCTAATGGTTCTAAAATTCATATGGAATGACAAAAGACCCCAAATAGCCAAAGATATCCTGAGAAGGAAGAATAAAACAGGGGGAATTACACTCCCTGACTTCAAGCTCTACTACAAAGCCACAGTAGTCAGGACAATTTGGGACTGGCATAACAACAGACCCATAGATCAGTGGAACAGAATAGAGAGCCCAGATATAAACCCAAAAGTATATGGTCAATTAATATATGATAAAGGAGCCATGGATATACAATAGGGAAATGACAGCCTCTTCAACAGCTGATGTTGGCAAAACTGGACAGCTACATGTAAGAGAATGAAACTGCATTACTGTCTAACCCCATACACAAAAGTAAACTCAAAATGGATCAAAGACCTGAATGTAAATCATGAAATCATAAAACTCTTAGAAAAAAATATAGGCAAAAATCTCTTGGACATAAATATGAGCGACTTCTTCATGAACATATCTCCCTGGGCAAGGGAAACAAAAGCAAAAATGAACAAGTGGGACTATATCAAACTAAGAAGCTTCTGTACAGCAAAGGACACCATCAGTAGAACAAAAAGACATCCTACAGTATGGGAGAATATATTCATAAATGACATATCCGATAAGGGGTTGACATCCAAAATATATAAAGAGCTCGCTCACCTCAACAAACAAAAAGCAAATAAACCATTTAAAAAATGGGCAGAGGATCTGAACAGACACTTCTCCAAAGAAGAAATTCAGATGGCCAACAAGCACATGAAAAGATGCTCCATATCACTAATTATCAGAGAAATGCAAATTAAAACCACAGTGAGATATCACCTCACACCAGTGAGGATGGCCAACATACAAAACAAAAAGAACAACAAATGTTGGCGAGGATGTGGAGAAAGGGGAACCCTCCTACACTGGTGGGAATATAAACTAGTTCAACCATTGTGGAAAGCAGTATGGAGGTTCCTCAAAAAACTCAAAATAGAAATACCATTTGACCCAGGAATTCCACTCCTAGGAATTTACTCTAAGAATGCAGCAGCCCAGTTTGAAAAAGACATATGCACCCCTATGTTTATTGCAGCACTATTTATAATAGCCAAGAAATGGAAGCAACCTAAGTGTCCATCAGGAGATGAATGGATAAAGAAGATGTGGTACATATACATAATGGAATATTATTCACCCATAAGAAGAAAACCAATCCTATCATTTGCAACAACATGGATGGAGCTAGAGGGTATTATGCTCAGTGAAATAAGCCAGGCAGAGAAAGACAAGTATCAAATGATTTCACTCATCTGTGGAGTAAAAGAACAAAAGAAAAACTGAAGGAACAAAACAGCAGCAGACTCACAGAACCCAAGAATGGACTAACAGTTACCAAAGGGAAAGGGACTTGGGAGGATGGGTGGGAAGGGAAGGGTAAGGGGGGAAAGGGGGCATTACGGGAAAGGCAGTATTTATAGAGAAGACAAGTAATGATTCTATAGCATCTTACTATGCTGATGGACAGTGACTGTAATGGGGTATGTGGGAGGGACTTGATAATAGGGGGTCTAGTAACCATAATGTTGTTAAAGTGATTGTACATTAATGATACCAAAATAAAATAAATAATAAATAAATAAAATAAAATAAAAGAACTAGCAGTGCTCCATTTACAACTAGGTATGGAGCCAGTTCTCTGCTCCATATGCATGAAGCCATGAGCTGGGGTTCTCTCAATTATGAAAGGAACTAGAAAAGAAAGTGGTACTGACCCAACACAGAGGGCCATAGCTTCATGAGAAGCGATGAGCCAAGGGAGATGGCAGCAGAGGCAAAGCTTCATTACAGGACCTGAGTTTATAACCAAATTTCAATTTTAAGGCCTGGGAGTCTATAGATAAAGGCAAAAATACAGTGACAACAAAAAAGGAACTGGAGTTACAGGAAGAGAAAAAAAAATTGAAACAGAACCTCCTACCTGAAATAAATCTTCAAACCAAAATCCTAAAACACAAGAAACCTAATGCCAAGAAAGTTAGCCAACAAACTTGAACATAAATTTACTCCAGATGAAATAAACTGTATGGAAGAAGAATTTCACAAAAAAATAATCATGCTTAGAGTGCTCAAAAGAGAGAAATGAAAGGAAGATGTCATTCAAAATGAACACAGATTTACAAAACAAACCACAGAAAAATGGAAAAAGAAGTGGTATACATGATTTTAACACATCTGAAATCTTGGAAGTGAAAAACATAGTCATTTAACGTTTTTAAAGTCTCAAAAGATGTGATGAACTCTGGACTAGAAACAAACGAATAATTAATGAAATGAAAAAGGAAGCCAAAAAAGCAGGATGAGAAGAGTAGCCATGAATAAGGGTAACCTGACCTGAAGAGTCAAAAACCAAGCAGGGTGAGGCTTCATGGAGCAGCCTGTACATATGCACACATATACACACACATATATTTATATCTATTATTTACGTACAGGTGTATACACACATATATTTCCTAGCTTTGTCCACTGAGAAGGCCTTGTGGCAGAGATACCACAAGAACTATGAGCACATCTAGTGCCCATATCTTGGCTTCTAAGTACTCTTTTCCACTGCAAGACTAGAGTTTCTTAGAAAAACAGGTGACTCCAAGACTAGGGTAGGAAAAATAGAAGATAAGCTTAGAACATTTTGTCAAGCCAGAAGGCAAAGAAATGCTGAAAGAATGACAGAGACATGTCAAAAGAACACAGAAACCAAGATGGGCACCCACTCCTCCTGGTGATGTTAGGCAGAACATGATGAGACAGACCCAACAGCAAAGTCTCCTGGATACTAATGGTTCCAGCTCCGAGTGGTAGATCAGGATGTCAGATGACCCTCAACAAGAAAGTACATGTTTGACCTAACTGGTTTTATTGCTCTTCTTATACGCTCTGAAGTACCCAGTACTGTGTGAAAATCAACTGATTGCAGAATATCCCTCCCACTGTCTTCCTGTGAACACCAGAGTTCGAAACATTAAAATCTTAGATATGAATATTAACTTTAATTCTTGTCTTTGTGATCAGGCCAGAACTGAAATGGCCTGATTTTTAGGAGGTCTATGACTAATGTTTTTATTCACAGAATCATAGAAACTAGAAGTGTCAAAGATTTATTAAGTCATCTCGTATTTTTGCCCCCTGCCAGATAGACATTGTTACCCAGGGTCTGTGGGCTACTACCATATCTGGCATATTTGCAAAGCATCAAGCGATGGGGCTGCGGTCTCCTACCTTGGTCAATTAATCCACCATAGCCTCAAAATTTTTCCACTGAGAAGGATTTCCCCCTGGTATTCAACCCCACTAGTTCTTTTGTAATTGTTTTAAATCTCAGTTAAAGCTTTTAAACCCCTCCCCCAGAAGACAGAAAAATTGCCTTTTGGTTATACATCTCTTAAAGGGTGCTGAGCTTAAAATACTTAGTGAAAATTAAGTTTTACTTTAACTCCAAAGGCATTCTAACATTTCCCCAATGCCAATAATTAAAATAAACAGAAGTAGAAGGAATAAATAGTGAGCACAGGGATCCCGGAAAATGTAGTATTTTGTGTGATTCAAAAGATACACATTTTGTGAGATGAGTGTAGAGCTTCCATCAGATCATCAAAGAGTGGCCCCCAAATGTTTAAGAAGCACTGCCCAAGAATAGGGTCACAGAGGAGAAACGGAATGAGCTCTTGATTAGGGAGCAGATCAGGTATATGTTCCTGGACATGCTGCCAACTATGTGGCCTGAACAAGTCTCTTAACTTCTCTAGGCTTCAGTTTTTATTTCTGAAAAGGGAGGAAAGGGTGGGAAAGGTGACAAGGGATCAAGGGAAGTTTGAATTAGACTAGTTCTAACTCTTTCAATTCACAGAATCCAATTTTATGATGAACATCACCAATCTTCAAATTCTAGTTCTGAAATCTTCACCCATGGCTGACAACCATCAGTTCATTCCAACTCCTGCCTGTCTTCCAGAAGAGAATCTCTGACATAGACTTCCTATGTGCAAGAAGCATCAGTAGACTCCAGTACAGACAAGCATGGCCCCTGCCCCAGGCTCATCCAACACCAAGCCACCCCAGCTTGAAAATAAAGTTCTTTGACTCACTACTCAATCTTACTTCCCTTTGTCTTCCAAATATTGCTCCAGAATGAGGGCCCCAGTGCTTTGCATGGAAACTTCTTTGAAAAAGGCTATTCAATTTTCCTTTTGTTGACTCACTTACTCACAAGTATTTGTTGAGCAGTTACTATATTCCAGGCACCAAGCTAAATCCTGGGACCCTACTGTAAAGGAGGCCAGTCTCCTCCCACATACCCAAGAGGCTAAGGATCATAACAGCATACAAAAGCCCTCTCTGTAGAGCTGTGCAAGGTCCCAGGGCAGCTACTGGCTTGGTTCAACTGAGAGGAGAGAGAAGGGGTCAGGCTGGTATCAAAATAAGGAGGGACAGAGCCTCCAAGAGTATCACACACCTCCCAGTCCAGGGACGGGTGATGCTGGCATCCCCCTAGAAGAACAGAAACCCACCCAGCCCAAGCTGCACTATCTCCCTGAGCTTGATGGGGAAAGATGCAAAGGTTTTGTGTTTTTATTTGAGTTTTTCTTCCACTAAAAAGAAATGGACTACCATGCTAGAATATTACTCTCCCAAGGAGCAGGATTCTATCCAACTCCAAGCCAGCCGACTTCATTAGACCACACCTAGTAACACCAATCCTGGTGTTATGCTTCCCAGGAGGGAAGAGCAGAGAGCGTCTCTTTCCACAACTGGCTAATATTTCTTGCCTGTGTTCTTTTCTTTTCAAGTTTGCATCTTTTTCTGATGGAAAGCATTTCTCTTATTTAAGACAAAAGCCTGCAAATAGAAAGCATTCTCTAATGACAATATCAAAATGCATAGAATTCTATACTTAAATTGTTTACCATTTCTTTCTGGTGGTGATACCTGCCTGGACCAAAACTGCAAGTCTATGAAATAAAAGCAGGCTTGTGGCAGTGCAAGAAATGGTATAGACAGTACCAACAATCCAGAACTGAGAATCAACACCACCATCATCTCACCACCAACACCAAGAAGATAGTCCCCTTCAACAAGGGACTCAGGGAAAAGACCCCATCTCACACTGGGAGAACACACTGCCACAGTCACCCACCTTCTCCCACCCCCGTGGCTGGACAACAGTGGGGGAGCCTTATGTGAGAGCTGGGATAGAAGAAGTGTTTTATAAAGTAACAAAGACAGAGCAAATTATACTCATCCACTAAAATTGCGATTAGTTATGTTGACTAATCACTTGAACAGGGAAACACCAAGGGGCATGCTCAAATAACAAAGATGGTCACTAAAACGCCTTATAAAAGGAGAGAGGGGACTTCTGGGAAGATGGTGGCATGAGCAGGGCGGCGGAAATCTCCTCCAAAAACCATATATGTTTGTGAAAATACAACAAATACAAAGATCCTAAAAGAGAGACCAGAAGATACAGTACAACAGCCAGGCTACAGTTACACCTGCAAGAACTCAGTGCCTCACAAAGCGGGTAAGATACAAAGCCGTGACCCGGTGGGACCCGAGCACTCCCCCCACCCCAGCGCATGGGCGGGAGGAAAAGATTTAGAGTGGGGAGGGAGTGGAGGCACAGGCCCGCCAAATAACCAGCCCTGGTGATCTGCTCCGGGAACACTGAAACACATCGCATGGTGTATTGGAGATTACAGAAACAGAAGTGCAGGATCTGACATGGAGACCACAAACGGGTCCTCTAGGCCAGCTCCCCGGGACAAAAGAAAAGCACATGCTTTTTTTTTTTAAGTCTTAAAGAGACAAGGGGCAAACAGCGGAACAAAATCGTCCCAGCACACTCGGCCTAACGGGCTGGGAGTCTTGGGGAATTTCGGACCCCCTGGCTGGTGGCCAGGCAAAGCAGCCGTGCCCAGGCTTCCCACAGATACCAGCAGCCTGCCATTCATTCCCCCCACCCCCACCCGGCCAGTGCCGCAAAGTGTCTGGGAGCCGCACCTGCTGCGGAACAGAGGAGGAACGGTGCCACCCACAGCATCCTCACAGAATATACGCCTGGCTGGCGTGCAGCTAAGCGTGAGGAGCCCCAGAACCAGGGTCAGAAGGCACCAAGGGGACCAGAACGCACCCAAAGAGAATGCAAACCCCGCAGTGCTATAGGGTAAAGTGAGGCGGCCCGCACACAGGCAGCTTAGGGGATTATCCCAGAGAATGCGTCCTGGTGTGCTAGAAAAGAGCTCAGGCCCCAGAAAAGGGCAAGGAGAACAACAAGCAGGAAGGGACTTTGCTCTCCCAGCTGACACACGCGGCGAATACCAGCGACCACTTCTATCGCCATGAAAAGAAAGAGTAATATGGTCCAGACAAAACTCAGCCAGACAACCCCTGAGAAGGGGCCTGATGGGATAGACTTATACAATCTTCCTGAAAAAGAATTCAGAATAAAAGTCATAACCATGCTGATGGATCTACAGAGAAAAATGCAAGAGCTAAGGGAGGAAGTGAGGAAACACAATGCAGAAATCAGACCGCGATCAACGGGCTTAGGAGAAGACTGGACAAGGTGCAAGAGACTGTTAATGGAATAGAAATCAGAGAACAGGAATACAGAGAAGCAGAGGCAGAGAGAGATAAAAGGATCTCAAGGAATGAACGAATATTAAGAGAATTGTGTGACCAATCCAAACGGAACAATATTCGCATTACAGGAGTACCAGAGGAAGAAGAGAGAGAAAAAGGGATAGAAAGTGTCTTTGAAGAAATAATTGATGAAAACTTCCACAAGCTGGGGAAGGAAAGAGTTTCTCACACCATGGAAGCCCACAGATCTCCCAACACAAGGGACCCAAGGAAGACAACACCAAGACACATAACAATTAAAATGGCAAAGATCAAAGATAAAGACAGAGTATTAAAGGCACCTACAGGGAGAAAAAAGATCACCTACAAAGGAAAACCCATCATACTATCATCAGACTTCTCAAGAGAAACCTTACAAGCCAAGACAATGGCATGACATATTTAACGTAATGAAACAGAAGGGCGTCGAACCAAGATTATTGTATTAAGCACTATTATCATTTAAATTGGAGGGAGGTTTTAAACAATTCCCAGACAAGTGAAAGCTGAGGGAGTTTGCCTCCCATAAAACACCTCTACAGGATATCATAAAGGGACTGCTCTAGGTGGAAGCACTCCTAAGACTAAAAAGATGTCACCAGAAAATATAAAATCATAGCAAAGAAAGTAGACCATCCAACTACAAACTAAAGGCAAAAAGTAAAATCAACTATCCACAAACACAGTCAAAGGAAACGTAAAAGAGTACAGAATAAAACACCTAGTATATAAAGAATGGAGGAGGAAGAATAAGAAGGGAGAAATAAAGATTCATCAGACTGTGTATATAATAACTTAACAAGAAAGTTAAGTTAGACTGTTAGATAGTAAAGAAGCTACACTTGAACCTTTGGTAACCACAAATCTAAAGCCAGCAATGGCAATAAATACAAATCTATCGATAATTACCCTAAATGTAAATGGAATGAATGCACAAATCAACAGACATAGAGTTACTGAATGGATAAAAAAACAAGACCCATCTATATGCTGCTTACAAGAGCCTCACCTCAAACCCAAAGATATACACAGACTAAAGGTGAAGGGATGGAAAAAGATATTTCATGCAAACAAGAAGAAAAAAGCAGGTGTTGCAATACTTGTATCAGAAGAAATAGACTTCAAAACGAAGTAAGTAGCAAGAGATAAAGAAGGACATTACATAATGATAAAGGGGTCAGTCAAACAAGAGGATATAACCATTTTAAATATATATGCACCCAACACAGGAGCTCTGAATATGTGAAACAAATACTAACAGAATTAAAGGAGGAAATAGACAGCAATGCATTCATTTCAGGAGACTTCAACACACCAATCACTCCAAAGGACAGATCAACCAGACAGAAAATAAGTAAAGACACAGAGGCACTGAACAACACACTAGAACAGACGGACCTAACAGACATCTACAGAACTCTACACCCAAAAGCAGCAGGATACACATTCTTCTCAAGTCCACATGGAACATTTTCCAGAAATGACCACATACTAGGCCACACAAAGAACCTCAGTAAATTCAAAAATATTGAAATTCTACCAACCAACTTCTCAGATCACAAAGATATAAAGCTAGAAATGAATTGTACAAAGAAGACAAAAAGGTTTACAAATACATGGAGACTTAACAGCATGCTCCTAAATAATCAATGGATAAATGACCAAATTAAAAGAGAGATCAAACAATATATGGAGAATAATGACAACAATAACACAAAGCCGCAACTTCTGTGGGACACAGCAAAGGCTGTTCTAAGAGGAAAGTATATTGCAGTACAGGCCTGTTTAAAGAAGGAAGAACAATCCCAAATAAATAGTCTAAGGGCACAAAGAAGAACAAATGAGGCCCAAAGTCACCAGAAGGAGGGACATAATAAAGATCAGAGAAGAAATGAATAAAATTGAGAAGAATAAAACAATAGAAAAAAATCAATGAAACCAAGAGTTGCTTCTTTGAAAAAATAAACAAAATAGATAAACCCCTAGCCAGATTTATTAAGAGAAAAAGAGAATCTACACACATAAACAGAATCAGAAATGAGAAAGGAAAAATCACTATGGACCCCACAGAAATACCAAGAATTACAAGAGAATACTATGAAAATCTATATGCTAACAAGCTGGAAAACCTAGAAGAAATGGACAACTTCTTAGAAAAATACAACCTTCCAAGACTGACCAAGCCAGAAACAGAAAATCTAAACAGACCAATCACCAGCAACGAAATTGAATCGGTAATCAAAAATTACCCAAAAACAAAACCCCGGGGCCAGATGGATTCACCTCTGAATTCTACCAGACATATAGAGAAGAAATAATACCCATTCTCCTTAAAGTTTTCCAAAAAATAGAAGAAGAGGGAATACTTCCAAACTCATTCTATGAAGCCAGCATCACTGTAATAACAAAACCAGGCAAAGACCTCACCAAAAAAGAAAATTACAGACCAATATCCCTGATGAACGTAGATGCAAAAATACTCAACAAAATATTAGCAAACCGAATTCAAAAATACATCAAGAGAATCATACACCATGATAAAGTGGGATTCATCTCAGGGATGCAAAGATGGTACAACATTCGAAAATCCATCAACATCATCCACCACATCAACAAAACGAAGAACAAAAACCACATGACCACCTCCACAGATGCTGAAAAAGCATTTGACAAAATTCAGCATCCATTCATGATAAAAACTTAACAAAATGGTTATAGAGGGCAACTACCTCAACATCATAAAGGCCATATATGACAAACCCACAGCTAACATCATACTTAACAGCGAAAAGCTGAAAGATTTTCATCTAAGATCGGGAACAACACAGGGATACCCACCCTCTCCACTGTTATTCAACATACTACTGGAGGTTCTAGCCACGGCAATCAGACAAAACAAAGACATACAAGGCATCCAGATTGGTAAAGAAGAAGTCACATTGTCACTATTTGCAGATGACATGATATTGTACATAAAAAACCCTAAAGACTCCACTCCAAAACTACTAGAACTAATATCTGAATTCAGCAAAGTTGCAGGATACAAAATTAACAGACAGAAATCTATTGCTTTCCTATACACTAATGATGAGCTAACAGAAAGAGAAATCAGGAAAACAATTCCATTCACAATTGCATCCAAAAGAATAAAATACCTAGGAATAAACTTAACCAAGGAAGTGAAAGACCTATACCCTGAAAACTACAAGACACTCCTAAGAGAAATTAAAAAGGACACTAACAAATGGAAATGCATCCCATGCTCTTGGCTAGGAAGAATAAATATTGTCAAAATGGCTATACTACCTAAAGCAATATACAGATTCAACGCAATCTGTATCAAAATACCAATAGCATTCTTCAATGAACAGGAAAAATAGTTCTAAAATTCATATGGAACCACAAAAGACCCCCAATAGCCAAAACAATCCTGAGAAGGAGGAATAAAACAGGGGAATTACGCTCCCTGACTTCAAGCTCTACTACAAAGCCACAATAATTAAGACAATTTGTATTGGCACAAGAACAGACCCACAGACCAGTGGAACAGAACAGAAAATCCAGACATTAACCCAAACATATACAGTCAATTAATATATGATAAAGGAGCCTTGGATATACAATGGGGAGATGACAGCCTCTTCAGCAGCTGGTGTTGGCAAAACTGGACAGCTACATGTAAGAGAATGAAACTGGACTCCTGTCTAACCCCATACACAAAAGTCAACTCAGAAAGGATCAAAGACATGAATGTAAGTCATGAAATCATAAAACTCTTAGAAAAAAACATAGGCAAAAATCTCTTGGACCGAAACATGAGCGACTTCTTCATGAACATATCCCCAGGCAAGGGAAACAAAAGGAAAAATGAACAAGTGGGAATATATCAAGCTGAAAAGCTTCTATACAGCAAAGGACCCCATTAGAAGAACAAAAAGACATCCTACAGTATGGAAGACTATATTCATAAATGACATATCCAATAAGGGGTTGACATCCAAAATATATAAAGAGCTCACACACCTCAACAAACAAAAAGCAAATAATCCAATTAAAAAAATGGGCTGAGGAGCTGAACAGACAGTTCTCCAAAGAAGAAATGCAGATGGCTAACAGGCACATGAAAAGATGCTCCACATCGCTAATCATCAGAGAAATGCAGATTAAAACCACAATGAGATATCACCTCACACCAGTTAGGATGGCCAACATCGAAAACACAAACAACAACAAATGTTGGCGAGGATATGGAGAAAGGGGAACCCTCCTACACTGCTGGTGGGAATGCAAATTCGTTCAACCATTGTGGAAAGCAGTGGAAAACTCAAAATAGAAATACTATTTGACCCAGGAATCGCACTCCTAGGAATTTACCCTAAGAATGCAGCAGCCCAGTTTCAAAAAGACAGATGCACCCCTATGTTTATTGCAGCACTATTTACAATAGCCAAGAAATGGAAGCAACCTAAGTGTCCATCAGTAGATGAATGGATAAGGAAGATGTGGTACATATACACAATGGAATATTATTCAGCCATAAGAAGAAAACCAATCCTACCATTTGCAACAACATGGATGAAACTGGATGGTATTATGCTCAGTGAAATAAGCCAGGCAGAAAAGGACAAGTATCAAATTATTTCACTCATATGTGGAGTATAAGAGCAAAGAAAAAAACTGAAGGAACAAAACAGCAGCAGACTCACAGAACCAAGAATGGACTAACAGTTACCAAAGGGAAAAGGACTGGGGAGGATGGGTGGGAAGGGAGGGACAAGGGGGAAAAAGGGGCATTACGATTAGCAGACACAATGTAGGGGGGGCAAGGGGAGGACTGTACAACTCAGAGCAGACAAGTAGTGATTCTACAGCATCTCACCACGCTGATGGACAGTGACTGTAATGGGGTTGGTGGGGGGGACCTGATCAAGTGGGGAGTTTAATAACCATAATGTTGCACATGCAATTGTAGATTAATGATACCGAAATAAAAAAAATAAAGAAAAGAAGGGAGGGTCCCACGGACAGAAGGGCCCTTTGTTTCTCTGTTTCATTTGGAGTTAGATCTTCATGATATAAAAGAGTGGACAGGAATCTGGAGTACCCAAAATAAAGGGGAGGTGGGCTGCAATGGAGGCCAAGGTGTTTGAGGGTTGGGGGCCGAAAAAGGGGAGAAGAGGAACAAAATTACATAGGGGACCAGAGTAGAAATAAATGCCTGGTGAGGGATTTTAAGTTGTGTGAGACGAGGAATGTATGTGTCTCCCTTTTAGCTCTGTAAAGTCTACAAAAAGTCAAGAGAACTCACTGATGTTTTTGTGCAAGTGGATTCTTCGGGATTCAAAGTGAAAACAGAGAGGGTAGTCCCAACCCAGGACTGCAGGATAAAGGCCACATGGCTCACTTGACTCCATCACACCCCCATTACTCCAGTGTCCCTGAGAGAACTGCTCCAGGTCAGGGAAAGAGGGCAAAGACCTGTTTGGGCCTGTATGGGGGCCCACCCAAGCTCAGCAGGGTGTACTCGCAGGGATTCAGTTCTGCAGTGTCTGGCACAATGCCCTTTTTGCTGAAGGTAACTGATCAAGCCCTACCCAGAAATAGCCCTACTCAAACTACAGGGGCCAAGCTTGTGGAGTCAAATACCTCTTTACCTCTGAAGGGGATTACCAGGGCCAGCTTCATGAGTGTGTAACCTATGCAACTGCAAAGGGCCCCGCATTTAGAAGGGCCCATCCTTGGCTTAATGCACTGCTACTTCAATCTTGAAATTTCTGATAATTTTTTAGCAAAGTCTCCTGCATTTTCACTTTGTAGTGAGTCTTGTGAATTATGTAACCAATCCTGGTAATACCCAGCACTCTGCCAGCAGGTGCTGACCAAGAAACCAAATTAGACTGAACAAAAGGGTCAGGGTGAGGTCATTAGTAAAGGTAAGGGTCTCTGATGCTGTAAAAGGAACCCTGAACTTGAAGTTGAGGTCTGGGCTCAAGACCTGGTTCTGCCATCTTCAGCTGGGTTTTCTTGGGTAAATGTCAAAACATCCCTGAGCCTCAGTTACTTATTCACTGGTTCTCTCAAGTGGAAAAAACAATTGCAAGAAAAATTATAATAGAACATGATGTGTATTTTGATAGGGGAAATAAACAATGCTGAAAGAGCACAAAGGGGCACCTGATCCTAGGGAGGGAGCGGAGGAATTGAGAGGGGCAAATAAGAATGGGAAGTGGGCTGGGAGGAAGGTCTCCCCAGTGCAGAGATGCTGCCAGTTGCTGAGTAAGTCCATTCCAATCACCCATTCCAGAACTGGGAAAATAACCACAGGATGGGTTTGGGGACCCACTGGGTCTACTGTGAAATGCACTTGAGCTAAAACTCCATTGACTACCTGCCCTCTATGCTCTACTCTGACTGGTAGACCACAGGGACATTTTGGGTCTCCTGGAATTAGTGTCAGTTCAGAGCCAGTGTCCAAGAATCTCTGAAAAGTCTGATTATTTCCTTTTCCCCAGGGCACACTCAGCCTGGTAAAAGATCATGGTCTTTTAGGAAAAGAGAGGGAACTGCACTGCTACAAAACTGTTCTGTTCCTACCTGGCCAGCCTACACATCTGAGCTGCCTAAGGATCAAAGAAGAGAGTCTTTGGTATTATTAATATTGAGTAATTATTCAATCAAAAAAGAGAATCATGATAAGAAAGGATATTGGTTACAACATGGTACCTCATTCATGGACATGAACCCATGGTCATCTTACCTCTTTTTCTTTCCACGACCAACTATGATCATAATTTAAATCTCTCCTAGTAAGACTCTGGGATTAGATGGAAGATCACTTCCAGGTTTCAGATCTCAGATAAGATCCAACTAATATCTTCCTCCATGTTGTCATGGCTTAAGAGACATACTGATATGGGACCTACTTTCTTTTAATTGACAATCTTATTTTGGAAGCATTGATAGCATACACACAAATGTTGAGACCCATACAGGCCACAATTTAATTGACCTAAATGTTTAACTAAATTGTATAATGCAAATTAAAAGCTATGTCAGACTAGAAGCTGGTGCTCCAGCAAAAGGAGGCAGCTTCCTACAGGGAGTGAGGCTTGATGAGTCATGCTGCCTCTCCCCTCAGCAAGAAGAGTAGTCCAGTTCGGCCTCATCTCTGTCACCCCTGAGGGCACACTTAGTCATCAGAATCTCATTTGGTATTTCCTGCTTTCTTAGCTTATGCTTCATGCTGCTCCTCAGAGCGGATACACTCACCATTCTAATGTTATAATTATACCTCTTTTTTTAAATATTTTATTTTGGTATCATTAATCTACAATTATATGTGCAATATTATGGTGATTAAACTACCGCCTTCATCCGGTCCTCCCCACCAACCCCTTTACAGTCACTGTCCATCAGCATAGTGAGATGCTATAGAGTCACTATTTGTCTTCTCTGAGTTGTACAGCCCTCCCCGTGTCCCCCCAACATTACATCTGCTAATTGTAATGCCCCTTTTTCCCCCTTGTCCCTCCCTTCCCATCCATCCTCCCCAGTCCCTTACCCTTTGGCAGCTATTAGTCCATTCTTGGGCTATGTGAGTCTGCTGCTGTTTTCTTCCTTCAGTTTTTTTCTTTGCTCTTATACTCCACATATGAGTGAAATCCTTTGGTACTTGTCTTTTTCGGCTTGGCTTATTTCACTGAGCATAATACCCTCTAGCTCCATCCGTGTTGTTGCAAATGGTAGGATTGGTTTTCTTCTTATGGCTGAATAATATTCCATTGTGTATATGTACCACCTATTCTTTATCCATTCATCTACTGATGGACACTTAAGGTTGCTTCCATCTCTTGGCTATTGTAAATAGTGCTGCGATAAACATAGGGGTGCATATGTGTTTTCAAACTGGGCTGCTACATTGTTAGGATAAATTCCTAGGAGTGGAATTCCTGGGTCAAATGGTATTTCTATTTTGAGTTTTTTGAGGAACCTCCATACTGCTTTCCACAATGGTTGAACTAATTTGCATTCTCACCAGCGGTGTAGGAGGGTTCCCTTTTCTCCACATCCTCGCCAACATTTGTTGTTCTTTGTATTTTGGATGTTGGCTATCCTCACTGGTGTGAGGTGATATCTCATTGTGGTTTTAATCTGCATTTCTCTGATGATTAGTGATGTGGAGCATCTTTTCATGTGCCTGTTGGCCATCTGAATTTCTTCTTTGGAGAAGTGTCTATTCATGTCATCTGCCCATTTCTTAATTGGACTATTTGCTTTTTGTTTGTTGAGGTGCGTGAGTTCTTTATATATTTTGGATGTCAACCCCTTATTGGATACGTCATTTATGAATATATTCCCCCATACTGCAGGATGTCTTTTTGTTCTACTGATGGTGTCCTTTGCTGTACAGAAGCTTTTCAGCTTCATATAGTCCCACTTGTTCATTTTTGCTTTTGTTTCCCTTGCCCGGGGAGATATGTTCATGAAGAAGTTGCTCATGTTTATGTCCAAGAGATTTGTGCCTATATTTTTTTCTAAGAGTTTTGTGGTTGTATGACTTACATTCAGGTCTTTGATCCACCTTGAGTTTACCTTTGTGTGTGGAGTTAGACAGTAGTCCAGTTTCATTCTCTTACATGTAGCTGTCCAGTTTTTCCAACAGCAGCTGCTCAAGAGGCCGTCATGTCCCCAATGTATATCCAAGGCTCCTTTATCAAATATTAATTGACTGTATATGTTTGGGTTGATGTTTGGATTTTCTATTCTATTCCATTAGTCTGTGGGTCTGTTTTTGTGCCAATACCAAATTGTCTTGATTACTGTGGCTTTGTAGTAGAGCTTGAAGTCAGGGAGCGTATATCCCCGTTTTATTCCTCCTTCTCAGGATTGCTTTGGCTATTCGGGGTCTTTTGTGGTTCCATATGAATTTTAGGATTATTTGTTCCAGTTCATTGAAGAAAGCTGTTGGTAGTTTGATAGGGATTGCGTTGAATCTTTAGATTGCTTTAGGTAGTATAGCCATTTTGGCAATATTTATTCTTCCTAGCCAAGAGCATGGGATGCATTTCCATTTGTTAGTGTCCTTTTTAATTTCTCTTAGGAGTGTCTTGTAGTTTTCAGAGTACAGGTCTTTCACTTCCTTCGTTAGGTTTATTCCTAGGTATTTTATTCTTTTTGATGCAATTGTGAATGGAATTGTTTTTCTGATTTCTCTTTCTGTTAGTTCATCATTAGTGTATAGGAAAGCAACAGATTTCTGTGTGTTAATTTTATATCCTGTAACTTTGCTGAATTCAGATATTAGTTCTAGTAGTTTTGGAGTGGAGTCTTTAGGGTTTTTTATGTACAATATCATGTCATCTGCAAATAGTGACAATTTGACTTCTTCTTTACCAATCTGGATGCCTTGTATGTCTTTGTTTTGTCTGATTGCCATGGCTAGGACCTCCAGTAGTATGTTGAATAACAGTGGAGAGGGTGTGCATCCCTGTCTTGTTCCTGATCTTAGATGAAAAGCTTTCAGCTTCTCGCTGTTAAGTATGATGTTAGCTGTGGGTTTGTCATATATGGCCTTTATGATGTTGAGGAACTTGCCATCTATATCCATTTTGTTGAGAGTTTTAATCAGGAATGGATGCTGAATTTTGTCAAATGCTTTTTCAGCATCTATGGAGATGATCATGTGGTTTTTCTTCTTCTTTTTGTTGATGTGGTGGATGATGTTGATGGATTTTCGAATGTTGTACCATCCTTGCATCCCTGGGATGAATCCCACTTGATCATGGTGTATGATCCTCTTGATGTATTTTTGAATTCGGTTTGCTAATATTTTGTTGAGTATTTTTGCATCCACGTTCTTCAGGGATATTGGTCTGTAGTTTTCTTTTTTGGTGAGGTCTTTGCCAGGTTTTGGTGTTAGAGTGATGCTGGCTTCATAGAATGAGTTTGGAAGTATTCCCACCTCTTCTATTTTTTGGAAAACTTTAAGGAGAATGGGTGTTATTTCTTCTCTATATGTCTGGTAGAATTCAGAGGTGAATCCATCTGGTCTGGGGGTTTTGTTCTTGGGTAGTTTTTTGATTACCGATTCAATTTCATTGCTGGTGATTGGTCTGTTTAGTTTTTCTGTTTCTTGTTTGGTCAGTTTTGGAAGGTTTTATTTTCCTAAGAAGTTGTCCATTTCTTCTATGTTTTCCAGCTTGTTAGCATATAGATTTTCATAGTATTCTCTTATAATTATTGGTATTTCTGTGGGATCCATAGTGATTTTTCTTTTCTCATTTCTGATTCTGTTTATGTTTGTAGATTCTCTTTTTCTCTTAATAAATCTGGCTAGGGGTTTATCTATTTTGTTTATTTTTTCAAAGAACCAACTCTTGGTTTCATTGATTTTTTCTATTGTTTTATTCTTCTCAATTTTATTCATTTCTTCTCTGATCTTTATTATGTCCCTCCTTCTGGTGACATTGGGCCTCATTTGTTCTTCAGTTTCCAATTTCAGTAACTGTGTCTTTAGACTATTCATTTGGGAATGTTCTTCCTTCTTTAAATAGGGCTGGATTGCAATATACTTTCCTCTTAGAACTGCCTTTGCTGCATCCCACAGAAGTTGTGGCTTTGTGTTGTTGTTGTCATTTGTCTCCACATACTCTTTGATTTCTGTTATGATTTGGTCATTAACCCATTGATTAATTAGGAGAATGTTGTTAAGTCTCCATGTATTTCTGAGCCTTTTTGTTTTCTTTCTAAAATTTAATTCTAGTTTAATACCTTTGTGATCTGAGAAGTTGGTTGGTAGATTTTCAATATTTTCGACTTTACTGAAGTTCTTTTTGTGGCCTAGTATGTGGTCTATTGTGGAAAATGTTCCATGTGCACTTGAGAAGAATGTGTATCCTGTTGTTTTTGGGTGTGGAGTTCTGTAGATGTCTGTTAGGTCCATCTGTTCTAGTGTGTTGTTCAGTGCCTCTGTGTCTTTACTTATTTTCTGTCTGGTTGATCTGTCCTTTGGAGTGAATGGTGTGTCGAAGTCACCTAAAATGAATGCATCGCTGTCTATTTCCTCCTTTAATTCTGTTAGTATTTGTTTCACAAATGCCCGCGCTCCTGTGTTGAGTGCATATATATTTAAAATGGTTGTATCCTCTTGTTGGATTGACCCCTTTATCATTATGTAATGTTCTTCTTTATCTCTTGCTACTTTCTTCGTTCTGAAGTCTATTTTGTCTGATACAAGTACTGCAACACCTGCTTTTTTCTCCTTGTTGTTTGCATGAAATATCTTTTTCCATCCCTTCAATTTTTGTCTGGGGATATCTTTGTGTTTGAGGTGAGTTTCTTGTAGGCAGCATATAGATGGGTCTTGCTTTTTTATCCCTTCTATTACTCTGTGACTTTTGATTGGTGCATTCAGTCCACTTCCATTTAGGGTGATTATCGATAGATATGTACTTATTGCCATTGCTGGCTTTAGATTCATGGTTACCAAAGGTTCAGGGGTTGCTTCTTAACTATCTAACAATCTAACTTAACTTTCTTGTTAAGTTATTGTAAACACAGTCTGATGTTTCTTTATTTCTCTCCCTTCTTATTCTTCCTCCTCCATTGTTTATATACTAGGTGTTTTATTCTTTGCCTTTAGTTAGTATTTGGATGGTCTGCTTTCTTTGCTATGATTTTATTTTCTCTGGTGACATGTTTTTAGCCTTAGGAGTGCTTCCATCTAGAGCAGTCCATTTAAGATATCCTGTAGTGGTGGTTTATGAGAGGCAAACTCTCTCAACTTTCGCTTGTCTGGAAATTGTTTAATCCCTCCATCATATTTAAATGATAATCGTGCTGGATACAATATTCTTGGTTCGAGGCCCTTCTGTTTCATAACGTTAAATATATCATGCCATTCTCTTCTGGCCTGTAAGGTTTCTGTTGAGAAGTCTGATGATAGTCTGATGGGTTTTCCTTTGTAGGTGATCTTTTTTCTTTCTCTAGCTGCCTTTAATACTCTGTCTTATCTTTGATCTTTGCCATTTTAATTATTATGTGTCTTGGTGTTGTCTTCCTTGGGTCCCTTGTGTTGGGAGATCTGTGGGCTTCCATGGACTGTGAGACTATTTCCTTCCCCAGCATGGGGAAGTTTTCAGCAATTATTTCTTCAAAGACACTTTCTATCCCTTTTTCTCTCTCTTCTTCCTCTGGTAGTCCTATAATGCGAATATTGTTCCGTTTGGATTGGTCACACAGTTCTCTTAATATTCTTTCATTCCTAGCGATCCTTTTATCTCTCTCTGCCTCAGCTGCTCTGTTTTCCTGTTCTCTGATTTCTATTGCATTAACAAGTCTCTTCCATTCTCATCCAGTCTGCTGCTAAGCCTGTCGATGGCTTGTCTCATTTCTGCATTTTCTTTCCTGACTTCTCTTACTTCCTTCCTCAGCTCTTGCATATTTCTCTGTAGCTGCATCAGCATGGTTATGACTTTTATTCTGAATTCTTTTTCAGGAAGATGCTGCATTTCCATCCCTTCAGGTTCCCTCTCAGGTGTTGTCTGGGTCTGGTTGATTTTTGTCTGTACCATTTTCCTCTGTCTTGTCATGTTGATAGGAGTGGTCGCTGGTAGGTGCCACGTATGTCAGCTGGGCTCTTTAAGAATTAAAACAAAAACAAAAACAAACAAGCAAAAAAAAGGACGGAAGAGAAAGAGAAGAGAAAAAGAAGAAATAAAAGAAAGAAAGAAGAAAGGGAAAAAGAAAAAAAATGCCCTCCCAGAGTGGATTCTGTAAGGGTGCTGTAGGTGGCGCTGTTTCTCCACTTTTCCACAGCTGCGCTGCTCTTTGTAGCTCAGGCTGGGGCGGGAACGAATGGGAGGCTGTTGTTCTCTGTATAAAGTTTTAGTGTGGCTGCTACCTTTTCTCAGTCACTAGCCAAGGGGTCTGAAATTCGTCAGGACTCCCAGACCACTGGGCTGAGCGTGCCGGAGTGATGGTGTTCCCTCGCTGGGCCCCCCGCCTCTCCAAGACCACTACAAACCACGCGTGCTTTCCTCTCGTCCTGTGGCTCTGGCTGCACGGACCTGGGTGCATTCCCAGCTCAAAACCTGCACCTTCTGCCTCTCCATTGTCCAATGCACCGCGTGTGTCAGTGCTCCCGGCGCAGACCACCGGGGTGGTTATTTCACGGGCCTGCTCTTCCACCTCCTCCCATCTCCGAATCCTCTCCTCCCGCCAGCGCACCGGGATGGGTGAGTGCTTGGGTGCTGCCGGGTCGCGGCTCCGTATCTTACCTGCCTCTCGGGGTTGCTGAGTCCTCTGGGGTGTAGCTGCAGGCTGTTTGCTTTCCTGTGTATTCTGGTCTCTCTTTTAGGAATAGTTGTGTTTGCTGTATTTTCATAGATAAATATAGTGTTGGGAGGAGATTTCTGCTGCCCTGCTCACGCCGCCATCTTCCCGGAAGTCCCCAATTATACCTCTTTTGATTAATCATCACAATATCCCTGGTCAGAATTTGGGAGGTTGATTTTTATAATTTGGGTGTAATTCAGGAATTTTTTTAGAACTGGGTCTCTGAGGTAGATGGGTAGGTCCTCTGATATGGCAGCTTCCCATATTTTTGGTAGAAGAACATACTGTTTATGGGCAGGTGTTTGCAGTGCCAGGAACCCAGATAGGACTGCTGAGATACAGGAGCCATAGACAGATTGCCAGTGCCCAGGGGTCTAGAACCTGGAACCGCCAAGAAGTTCCACCATGAACCTTTTCACACCAAGTGCCACTCCCAATTTGCCCTGATGGAATAATATGAAACATGTGGTACCACTGAGGGGGACTCTTCATCCCCATGGCAGTTCTCCAGCCTGAGGACGATTTCTGTCAGAAGGGCCCTTCCTAGCAAAAGTGGCACATAAATCTTTTTCCTACTTTTATGTGATATCTGTAGAAGATTTCATTTTGAACTCTCAACAACTGATCACTTTACCTACCTTCTCCCTAATTGCCCCTATTATTGGAACCACAAGTGTAAGAAGGCTAGTTACCTCCATCAGGTGTATGGAAGACACATTTACTGTTCCCTGAACATTCATGAGCTCAGCTACATTTCCCAGCCATCCACCTCCCCCTGGCTGGGGCCAGCCATGTGGCTAGTTCTGGCCAATGGGCCATGAGTGAAAGTGATACACATCACTTCTGAACTGAAATACTGAAGAGCCAGTTCATAACCCTCCAACTCTGCCTTCTACTTCCAAAAGCATTATCAGGATGTCGAGCAGCCTCCATCTCTGAGTCAAGACCAGGAAGGGAAATGCTCTAGGAACTGACAGGCTTTTTGAACAAGAAGTAAACCTAGCTACGTTAAGCCACTGAGATTTTGGAGTGTGGTCATCACCAAGACAGAGCCTAACCTAACTAACGTGACTAAGCAGCCAGAAGCACCTACTGCTCAAGGGGCTCAAAGCTTGGAATAGAACGTAACAGCCTTACTTCTCAGGTAAGGGCACTCCTACCTTTCCTCAAGATTATCTGCTTCAGAAACTACCAAAAATAGTGGCCAAATAACTGGGGAAAAAAAGAGAAATAGAGAAGAGAAGTGCCAAATAAAAGAAGGGCAGGAAATGTTGGTAAGCAATGGAAGTTTGCCCTCTCCTGTGGATATACTGGTAATCCCAAAGTTGCAAAGTTAGAAGAGATGTTATCACGAAGGGCTCAGGGAAGGATAGGGATGGAGGCCACACAACATGGAACCTTTACTTCTCAGCCAAACCCCAAACTTTTATGTCAGGCCAACTGCAGGGTAAATTAGAAAGCTGAAAACCTGGACAGCCAAGGACAAAATTGTAGAGTTTATTTTCAGAGCCTGGTATCTGCTACACAGCTGACACAATCAATATTTCCTGAATTAGTTGTTCATTCTCCTATCTCTCTCCCCTTTCAGTTTCTTGAGCCCCATACCTCAGCCACCAGTGTCCAGTTCTACAGAGATGCCCAAACTCTGAAACTGTCCCAGCAGAACCCTGCCATGATGACTTCCTTCTCCTCCACCCTGTCTTATCATCAGACCTAAATACAATTGTCTTCAGGCTTGGATAAGCCAACGCATCAGCTTATACAAGACAAGGTAACACTGGGTTTTAAGGCTTTGGGTTTAAGGCTTCATGCTCCTAAATAATTACATTGTTTAAGAGGAAACACTGCTTCCATAATTGAATTATGTGACTGTCTCTCAGTATGAATCCAAGGAAGGAATCTTTTGGAGAAAAGATGTCTTTCAAGGCTTCTGAAATCACTCTGGGGAAGTAGATGACTGTCTTCTACACTCACCTCTACTGCAGGGTCAGGCAATGTGGCCACAGAGCCACCTTCCCCTTTCCTATCAAAGTCTTTCCCTCCAACCCGTCCTGTTGCTGCCATTCTTACCCTGAATGCCCTCCCACATCCACCTACAGTGACACATCTACATCACCCACTGTGACTTCAGAGGCAGAGAAAGAAGCAGAGAGACACCTGGGTTTTCTGCCACAAAACTGGAAAACAGTCCTTGAGAAAAAGATGTCAAGGTCCAGCAGGACATATTTTTCCATTGAAACATTGTAAAATGAGTAAAGGTTTCACATGACACTCACATCTTGGTGTTTGTTTTTAGAACAGCAGGCTACGTATCTGAAATGATACATGTATATATGATGTAGGTGTTACCATGGCAAATGCCATACATTTTTTTGGTTGAATGGAAGGGTAAATAAAGGCACAAATATTGCATTTCCCGTTACTATGGAGTTGCAACAATTTGGGCCCTCATCATTTTGGAAAGTTTATTTTATTATTTGGGTTCACTCCCCACTGTGAATATTTCTATCAGAAAGTCTGCAGGCCCTGCTGCTGCTATAATCCTGATTACCCAGCCAGCACTATTGACTTGTCTTTAAAGATGGGATATGGCTGATCCCTGCGGGAGGAAACCCATTATCTGTTTTTTCTTTATGCCCAGATGTGAAATCTCTATTTTTAATATTAAAAGCATATTTAAAAGTCAAGGTTTTACAGTCTACCTGCCTGTAAAGAAGGGTCTGTCTCCTTAAAGTCTTGGAGTTTTTGATCAAGAAAAGGAATGAGTCTAATAACATATGAACTCACTAAACAGGGTGTTTTAATTCCTAACCCTAATATGTCATCATAGAAAATTAGAATTTTAACCTTTGCATTTTCATAATATCACCATCATAGACATCTAAGTCAGATTCTAACATTTAAGCTAGATCTATGGTTTAGTCTCTGCTAAACATATGCCTACAATAAATAAAAATCTAGATTGGAGATTTACTTAGACTACTTATTCTAAGATATGCTGGTTTGCTTCCTACCAACTATTAATATACTGAACAGCCACTAAAACATTTAATGAGCTCTTACTAAGTGCCAGACACTGTGCAAGGCACTGGAGAATTCAAATATGGATAAGACATGGTCCCTAGCCCCAAGGAGCTTGTCTTATTGACAAGACACCAGAGTGTTGTTACTGGGCATTTTTGGGTTAGGCTGAAGTCAAATTAAATTACCTCTAAGGTTTCTTTAAACCCTAGCATTTAATTCTATAATAAACTTTAAGATAAAATTAACACATCAGAAATGTGCAGAGTTTGTTTTCTCAAATCATCTCATACATACATAATCAACTCTCAATTATATCAACAGCATTCAAAATTAATTGGAAACATTTCCAAACTCCTTTGCAGCCATAGTGCCAGAAGTTGCTACTAGTAATAGGCAAATTAATCTGACTCTACTTTTGCCTGTTAAAGGAGGTGGTTAGGCCGTGGAGGCACTGTAAGATTACACTGTGTTCTCTCCCTCTCCCCATCCAGTCTCTGCTGGAACAATGACAATAAGACAGATCCCCAAAACTAGGCAGCCCAGGGCAAGGGGATTAAGAAAGACTACAGACAGATCTGCAATGATTATCTCCAAGATGGAAGAGTTACCTGTATTCAAACTGTAGCAAAACACCTTTATCTACGACACCGTATTTTCCTATTTGCATTATTGTTTTACAGTCTCCCTAGACTGGTCATTCAGACTTGGCCCTTCAAAACCGTCTTGGACCCTATCTTCTCCCATGTTCCTAACATCCAGACCCAAAGTACTACATGTAATTGTAGAGCCTTCATTCATAAGGTCTTAGCCCTCCAACTCTGTACAACAACCTGTGGTAAGGTGTATGTTGAGTCCGGAAATTTATACATTATAGTTCAGATGTTTTTAAAAAGATCTTTTTTTATTTTGTTATAACAACTCTTTTTTCCCTCAAGTCCTATTGATGGCAGGAAACAAAGTATTTAACATAGTCCATTGAGAACATTCAAAATTTAAACTCCCTATGAGGACTGTTTACTCACTTCTCAAGAAGTCTTGCTCTGCTTCCTCATTCCCAAGAAGGTCCCAAAGTGGAGGCAGTGGAGGGGGCCTCCAAGCTCCCATCCTCGCACAAGCAGGGCTTTCCCCTTCCTACCTACCTAGAGAAAGTTTCCCTGTGCCAGCTGCCTCCTCCTTTCCTGCTCTATAGCTTTCAGTAAAATCTCTACAGTCTGAGTTGGCCATGCTTAGTTACTGCCTTAGACTGAGCAGATTTTGAAATTTATGAAACCCATCTCTCTCTTAAAAAAGACTTCTTTTGTTTTGCTTGGACCCAAGTTTGATTTGAAACTCAAATCTAATCAATGACCACTTAAGTTTAGGCTTTCCTTTAGGCAACGATGTCATTACTTCAACAGATAACAGAGCTATGGGACATGTAGGATCTAGAGTTACCGCAAAATTCCTTGCTTTATTATCACCTTAAGCCCATTCCCATTGATGCTTCGTGTGAATCACCCCTTCGGGGGCTTCATCACTGCACAGTTTTTCTGTTCGCCTTATCCTGCTTCACCCCTGGGCCCAATATGGATTAATATGCATAGGGCACTGTCAACACAGGAGGAATAAATGAGAAAGGTTTAGATGTGATTAATTCAATCAGAATTTTGCTATCAGAAAATTGAAAAATGGACTATTTTAATTCCAACATACATGTAAGTTTGGAGTTTTACAATTTTTTTAAGCCACAAATGGTTGGGAATGGGCCATAATTTTTCAGTGTTAGGATGTTTAAAGTGTTAACTTGATTTTGCCCTATCTAAACCTCTGGAATGTATGCAAATATTCCATACTTTTACTTCTTATTAGGGTCTGGCACTCACCTAGGTGGGCAGTAAAGAGTCAGGCTCCACACAAGACTACCTGCTGGAGGTGGGGGCAAGCCCTGCAGGGAAGTCCAGGTCTGCAGGCAGAACACAACCCCCACCCAAAGGAAAAGGGAACAACAGGTAATATCCTCAGTTGGCAGCGACCATAAAGGAGTGGGGTAGGGGCAGTCTATCTAAAGCAATACAGGTATCCCCACAAGTTGGGAAAGTATAACACTAGAGAATCTAGGAACAGGTGTAAATAAATTAAGCAGGCAAATTGACCAAAAAGTCTGTCAAAGAGTAGTAAAAACTCACCATTAGAATCTAAGCCATGGCAATCATCAAGAAGGCAAGAGACAACAAACGTTGGTGAGGATGTGGAGAAAAGGGAACCCTTGTGCACTGTTGGTGGGAATGTAAACAGTGCATCCACTATAGAAAACAGTATGGAAGTTACTCAAAAAATTAAAAATAGAATTACCATATGATCTAGAATTTCACTTCTGGGTATTTATCCAAAGGAAATGAGAACACATCTCAAAGATAAAACATATCTTCCATATTCACTACAGCATTATTCACAATAGCCAAGATATGGAAACAAATGGAATGTCCATGAATGGGTGAATAAAGATGTAGTATATACATTCCATATATTACATAATATATATGGAATATTATTCAGCCATGATAAAGAAGAGCATCCTGCCATTTGTGACAAGAGACAGACTCTGAGGGCATTATGCTAAGTGAAATAAGTCAGAGAGAGAAAAAAACCATATGGTATTACTTATATGTGGAATCTTAGAAAGCCAAACTCATAGAGAGAGTACAATGGTTGTTACCAGGGGCTGGGGGATTAGAAGTTGGGGAAATGGGGATATGTTGGTCAAAACTTCCAGATGATATAAAATGAGTAAGTTCTGGGAATATCATGTACAGCATGGTGATTACAGTTAATAATATTGTATTACATACTTGAAAATTATTAAGAGTAGATCTTAAATGTTCTCACCACAAAAAAGAAATGGCAATTATGTAAGGTGATGGTGGGTTAACTAATGCTGTGGTTGTAATTATTCTCCAAAACATAAGTATATCAAATTAGCATGTTGTACACCTTAAACTTATATAATACTATATGTCAATTATATTCAATAAAGCTCAGAAAAAAATCTAAGCCATAGAACTGGTCTCAGATGGGATGAGGTACTGGATAAGTTGTCAAGACAAGGTCCGTGAGATAGAAAAGCAAGACATCAGCTATGATGTGGAAAGTGAGACTCTGAAACAAGAGAGAGACCCAGAGACGCAAGCCTGGGATGAAGTCAGGTCCAAATTAACCGTCATGTGACTAGCAGACTACCCATCTACTCTGGGAAAGATGGCAGGGACTGTCAGGGAGCCCCTACATTTTAAGGAGTAGACAGTAGAGATAGAGAGAAGATGGACATGTTGGTTTTATTCCTGCAGGTGCCATCTCAGTTCTGTCTTGTGGAACAGCCCTTATCCCACAGTGTAGCATATACCTGGTGCTCAACATGCACTGTGTGAAGCACAAATTAAGGTGCCAGCCATCTAGCTGATGCTGGGCAGTGGCTGCCCTGTCCCTGGCATATGCTCTCTGCTGTCCACCATGGCCCCACCAGCACCTTTTCACCTCTTCTGGCCTTTTGCCCACTATGGATCCTGCTGGCTCACAGCAGTTTCTAGAATTTGTTAACCCTTGACCTACAAGATGAATTTTAAACTCTTGCATTCAAGGCTCTCCTCAGTTTGGTCATGTCATAACACTACTGCCCAATATCTGAACCCTTCTTTCAAAGCTTTTCTACCTGATACCCCTTAAAAGTGTCTTGTTTCCTACCGCACTTCATTGAAGAAACATTACCATCTGCTGCCATGTGCTAAAATGTGAGCAAGACCCACACATTGCCAGCCTTCAAGAGGCTGATATTCCAGGGTAAACACTGGTATTTTAACCAGAAGGTATCGAGAGTGACAGTTGCTATGAGACTGGCAGGAGAGGAGAAAATAGGAGTTAATAATAAGGGCACTAGCCTGTCTTGAGGTTTTCTGGAGGCAAACACATCTAATATAAGGTAGGGGGTGGTGGGCGAGGAGGGAAAGCTCCAGGCAAGGGCCATAGCAATAGCAAGGCCTAGAGGTGAGCAAAGAAAGGAAAGGAGTTGGATTTGGACACAACAGGTAGTGCAAGTGGTACATGCAGATGAGGAATCTCAAAGCTGCTGCTGGAGCAGGAGGCACGCACAACCACACAGACTTCATCCTAAGGGCATGTGAAAGCATTTGAAGAATTTTAAGAAAGAGAATGGCATGCTCAGCTTTGTGGTTTAGAAAGAGCATCACAGTGCTTATGGAAACTAGACAGGGAGAGACAATAAGGGAAGGTGGAAGACATGTTAAAAGGACTATTGTAGGAGGTCAGACACAAAAGTCACGTATTACATGACTCCATTTCTATGAAATCTCTGAATAGTTAATCTATAGAGACAGAAAGCAGATCAGTGGTTGTCAGAGGCTGAGGATGGCAAATGCCTGCTTAATGGGTGCAGGGTTTTCTTGTGGAGTGATGAAAACATTTTTGCACTAGATAGAGGTGATGATGGCACAATGCTGTGAATGTACTAAGTGCCACTGAACTGTTCCCTTTCAAATGAACAATTTTATATTTTATGAACATTTTACATTATATGAATTTTACCTTATTCTAAAAAGACTATTATGGAGTCTAGGAAAGTAATATTTGGAAGAATAGCTACCACGATGTGAGCTCCAGACTCCATGCCAACTACTTCTCCCTCTGCAAGTGCTCTCCCCTCCTTCCTACCTCCCTGACTTAGTCGTCCTCCAGCCCAGCTTTCCTGGCTCCCACCTCTGAGACCAACCCAACTGAAGCTCCACACTCAGTCCTCAGAATGACAGCCATGTCTTTCATCACACACTCTCTGCCACTTCTTTATTATTTCTCCATGCCTATATTCCTAATTCCTCAATTGTAAGATAAGCTCATGAATAATAGTCATTTAATGAATACTGAACAAGAAAGGTAGATACAAAGATCACTATGTGGATTTTAAACAGGTAAGGAAAATATGCAGATTTCCTGCCACCTAAATCACCTAAATATGAATTTCTATCATACATATACATGTATATATATTTACAGATAGATGTATATAGATATAGATATACATACACACACATATATATATACATATATCGTTTTCATTACAATCAAAGTTTTTGGATCTAGTAGAAAATGTCATAGAAATATTCGAAAGTGATACACAACTTTTTTTTTATATCTTGTCAAGGGGCATCCACAGAAGCAGACACTGCTAGAGTGCCTTTTTACAACTGCTCTGCAAGTCTAAGTTTCCCTGCTCGCCACTGATAGAGGTTTATACCACGAGGCTCTGGCCCCCCCATATCACCAAGCTATATTACCTAGCAGCCCCTCCGCGGCTGCTCAGAGAACTGGAGAACGTTCCCGTAGAGCGCACTTCATCTGAGTCCAAAAAGAGAGGGACACTCAGTGCTGATGGGGCTGAGGTGCTGGGTGTGCACCAGGGCCATGCAGTCCTGGGCTCTGAGCTTTCACTCAGCCACCCAGGGCCCTCCAGTGACAGCCACACAGCCCAGGAGGTGGGCAGCCCCTTCAGAAAGAAAGAGATGAGGAGGAGGAGTCAAGGATTATGGGCAATATAGTAACTCCGATCAAACAACATGCTCTGAACAGCTCTGCAATATAACTGGCATTAATTTAATCATTCAGCATAAAGTTACTGAAAACACACCATCAACCGCTGCACTGGGAAAACAGTGGGCATCAAGAAAGATAGTCATTCCTGATGCTTAAAGTCTGGTGGGGGATTCAGACCAGTTAAGGGGAAACTAAAAAGTGTGTAGCACTGCAATGGGTCAGTGGGTGCTTAAGAGGGGACTTTGGGGAGCAGAAGAGCCCAGTGTACATGTGAGTTGTCCAGGGCACATTCTAGCCCTGGGCAGTTGTCAGTGTTACCCAGCCTAGTGGGTTGAGTGGTGGCCCCAAAAAAGCTTATGTCCCCATTCTAACTCCCAGAACCTGTGAAAGGGATTGTGTTTGGGTAAAGAGGTCTTTGCAGATGTAATTAAATTAAAGATCTCGAGATAGGAGTCATCCTGGATTGTCCAAGTGGGCCTGAAATCTGATGACAAGTGCCCATATAGGACACAAAAGAGAAGACACAGACACACAAAGGAGAAGGCAAAGGGCAAAAGACACCTAGAACCTCCAGAAGTCGAAGAGGCAAGAAAGGATTCTCTCCTGGAGCCCTGTAAGGGGAGCACAGTCTATCCACACATTGATTTTAGAACTTCTGGCCTTCAGAAGTATAAGAGAATACATTTCTGCTGTTTTAAACTACCAAGTGTGTGGTGATTTTCCATGACAGCCATAGGAAATTAGTATTCTCAACATCTCTGATCCGCAGCTTTCTCATCCTTAAAATATGAAGAATATAGTATGACTTTATTGGGTTGTTAAATGAGATAATGGATAGAAAGCACTTAGCACAACACCTGGCAGGTGGTAAGTACTCAGCAAGTATTAACTAATGATATGATTATTGTTACTGGCAGTAATGGTGCAGCAGTATGCATAGGAGACGAGTCTAACCCAGGTGTGGGGTGAGCCTCATGGGGAAGTGGCATCCAGCTGAGACATAATGGATGAGAAGGGATTAGCTGAACAAAAGAAAATGGGAGAGGGTCCAGAGGCCTGGGGTGGGATGAGAGATGTAGGGGTGGGATTTCAGAAAGAGCAGCATGTCCAAAGGCCAGGAGGTAAGAGAGACCAGAGAACATTTTGGGACCTTAAAATTGGAAAGAGTTCTAACATATAGGAACAGCTTTACTGCTATGATGTGCTGGGGCCAGCATCATTTCCAGTTAGTGTGAGAATAGGTAAATTTGATTTGATATTATTTTATTTTTACTCCCAATCTGATATCCTATCAAATATTCACAAACAGGTCTTCCCCATCTATATCCTGGGTGAAAGGGACAAGGGTATTTACAAAGCACAATTAACTATTTTCCTTTTGGCCTTGTAGTATAAACCTCAATCTCAAAACTATCCTAATTCTCCTTTTCCTAAGCCCTTTTACTTAACAACATATACTTTGGGCATATATCCAGCAAATAAGTGATTTCATTTTGTTGGGGGTGGAGGGATTCTTCACCGGCCCAATGGGCACGCCCAGATGATGTGCCTATTGTTGACCTGTCTGCTCTCAAATCCTTTCCCAACCTTTCCCTCCTCTGCTCTCCACATTCCTTAGGCTTTCTTGCCTTTTGGCCTCCTAGTAAGTTTGACCAATGGAAGGTGCCTCCTTAAGCCTAAATTTCCTAGGATAATATAATGATCTTCCAGAGTTCCTGTAAATAGTAAATGAAAAACAAAATGTATGTTAGTTGACTGAAAACAACTAGTGCTTTCCACTCATGTACATTCTCTTTCTTCCACTGTAATAGCATTTACAGCTGGGCACATCATCATTCAGAGCAAAATCTGTATCCTCAACTTCCCTTGCAGCTAGATGGGGTCATGTGCCTAAGTTCTGGAGTATGAAGAAAAAAAATGTGTGATTTCTCGACTTGCCCTCTTTTCCCCTTTCCTCTTTGCTCTGGCTGGCATGTGATTTGATGGTGAGCCACACTGGAATCTACAGACAAGGACAACATCCTAAGATCAAAAAAACTTGGGACCTTGAACAACTTTGCAGAACAGAGCCCACAAGCCAGCCAGACCGCAGAGAGAGAGAGAAACTTCTGTGCTCTTTAAGCCACTGTTACTTTGGGACTTGGTTGTACAACTAAACTTATATCTCAACTAATACAACATATAACAAATGGCACACAGTAGGCATTTAAAAAATAACGAGGTTGTTTGCATTGAGACAAGGTACCTACAGAAACCAACTTCACTTGCTTGAAAGCTTTATAAAGAACTCCCTTATGAAACTAACATTTCTGCCTTCTGGATGCAACCCAGAACTTATCTTTGAAGCAGTCTAAACCTTTGTTCTCAGAGCAGTGACTTAGTTGAGCCTTTTTAATTTTGCAGAAAGGAAGTTATATTAAAATTAGCTGGGGAACATTTGGGAGAAACTAATTTCCTGCAATTAGCCCAATGGGTACTCAAGAAAATTAATTGGGACTTTAAAAGAAAGTGCACTCCTTTTTGCTGGACACAAACTAATAAGGCTGGGGATTTATTAGTTACACTAGTTACTTCTACACTTTCATCACGGCCAGCCCTGGACAAAGTGGATCAGCAAACATCTTAAGCGGTAGCTGGATGGAATGCCTCTAAAATGTTTCATTTAATGGCCCTTTTATACATACAAAATCCAGATTCTTATACAAGGTTCCCTGCCTTCAAGTCAGCAGCCTCTCAGTTCTCTCTTCTCTCCATGGTATCAGTTTTTTATGCCTTGAAAGCATCTTGTTACTTCTTGCCCCTAGGCTGAGAGACTCACAAAATAGCCTTGGTAAACTCAATTGCGTTGTCTACTCTCTCTCTTTCCTTTTTTCAGTAATTGATATTTACCCACACTCTCCAACTTCCTCTCTTTATGGCGTTACACACTAAATTCTATCTTGATTGATCTCTTAACACACACTCACCTATCTCTAATTGCTATCAATAACGGTCACGGTAGCTCACAATTATGATCTTTCAACAGCCACGATTTTATATTGACCCTGCACAGCCATTAAACGCTTGCCCAGAGTTTGAGTCACAAAGCTTAGCTGAAAATCAGATAACCCTGTTTAAGTTTTTATTCTCAAAGAAAGTGGCGCTTATTGAGGACTTCCTCAAGGGCAAGAATTGGGCTGACAGCTTCATAGCATAGGGAAGGGCAGCCAGTCACTGACTAGTGTTTTCTGCCTGATTTTCAATTTTAATTGCTAGAAGCAGCAATATTAGAATAAAAGGAATCTCCATGTTTCCCCCAAAATTCCCACTCATAGGACTGGACTGGGAAGATCAGTTTTAATCTTTCTCCTTTCCTCTTCTTTCACTTGCTTCTCATCCTCCTCCTCCAAGTTCACCACCACCATCATCCTTATTTTTATTTTCAAACAGAGAATTAAATTAAGCCCAGCTCTGGTGCCCCAGGCTCTGCATCTTAACTTTTGCACTGGCAGCAGCCTGGAGGGCTCCCAGGTAGCAGTTCACAGGACTGGGGACGAGGACTCTAAGAGCCCTGAGGCCCTTAAACCCACTCCATCCACAGAAATGCCTTTCCCCACCTTAGGCATGGAGGCTGCTCTTCTGTGGGTCTTTTCCCATTCTGGCACTTTCTCTGCTGGCGGTTTAACCCAATTTTCTCTTTATAGGAAAACACAGAGAGGCTAGAGAGAAAGAAGTTGCGTGCAGGACACTATTCTGGAGGGACCCCCAAGGACAAAACAAATCCTGGTGGAGGAAAGGTAGGGTAAGAGAAGTGGTGAATTAAAAGCCACAGGCTCTCTCAGCATTATAGCTGTTTATTTGGGTAGAAGACACAATCCACACAACCCCCAGCCCAGCAGGACACTTCTCTATGTCTGCTCCCCTCAAGGCTTTTTCCCACCTACGCATTCAAAGGGGTTTCTTGCAAGCAGGTTTCAAAGATTTTGTTTGCTGCTTCTTAAAGCAGAGGATTGTCTCTGTTACCATCTGTCCCTCCCTGGCCTACAAGCTCACTGGCAAGGCCAGAGCTAACCCCCACAAGCGGCAGCTCTGTGAGTTCCGGGACTTTGCTCCAAGCACTAATGCTTTTAAAGGCAGCTTCCACTCTGGTTTGTTTGTATTCGGAAAATGTGGCTGCATCAATCCGCCACCCCCGCAAAAGAAAACACCTATAAAAGAAGAAGTTGGCCCTGAAGAAGACAGTGGAGGTGAGATTCAACTTGCATAGGACATTAACGGAAGAATCACAATCGGCAGGAAGCAAACTAGAAATAAAAATGGATTCGCAGCTCCCACTCACCGGAGTTAAACTTGAAAGGAGACGGAATCGGCACAGCTGGGTCAGCACAGCTCTGCCCAGGCCCTGCCCTTGGCCCTGGCACCTCCCCAGTTTGCTCAGAGTCTTGCTCAGAGTTTCACTGGTGAGGAGGTGCCCCTGCACCACCATAAAACAACACACAGAACTCTTAGTTCCCATAAATGTATATTTTAACCCTGACTCCTCTGTTGGGAAAGAAAGATAAAATTGGAATATTGGATGAGACCGTGGAGATTATTTGAGCCGAACAATTTCTGTACTTCTGTTTCTGCAGATGGGGTGGAGAATGGAAGCGACTTTCCTAAGGTCACATAGCAAAAAAAAAAGTGTCAGGAAGGGCCCCTTGACTCTTGACTCCCGTCAGTGCCCCTCTGTGAGGTTGCTTAGCTTCAGGGCACCTTGGATACTTTCATGACTCAGGAGTTATAGACTATCCCCCAAAAAGCCACAATATTTTGCATTTCCTCCCATCAATCTCATCCAGAAGAAGAGTTTATTTCTCCACCTCCTGCATTTGAGCGTGGCCATGTCACTTGCTTTGGCCATTTGGGACATTAACAACCATGATACAAGAAAAGGCTGAAACATGTTTGTGTGTTGACATTTCACCTATCTTGGTACACTTAGAACCCCAAGATTATTGTGTGAACATGCCCCAGCTAGTCTGCCGGAAAGGTCTTATGGAGAAGAGCCATGGCACCGTGGCCGCGAGGCCATCCTAGGCCATTCGGCCTCAGGCGAGCTGCCTGGTGACTTGCAACTGCATGAATGAGCCCCTGCAAGACCAGAACTGCCTAGCTGATTGCCACCCCATAGAATAGTGAGCTAATAGGATGATCAGTTGTTATTTAGATGTTATTGCTTTACGTCATCACATTTGGGGGTGGTTTGTGAACAGCGTATGCTGATACACTTCACTATATTAGAAGAGGATTTGCTTTCCTCCTGAAATTATTATACACACAAGCTTGCTTTAGAAAGCTCACCATGGAGCTCTTTCTACTGTAAATACTTAACAATGTATCAATGTCTTAGGTTGAAATTGTTTTCTAAACAACCCAATTGTTAAATTGACTTGGTTTATTAGTTAAGGGTAAGTAAATGCTAAAATAAATACCCATACTGCAAAGGTTCATCCCTAACAGAGTTAGTTTCTCATTCACATAACAATCCAGGGTGATCCCAGATTGAGAGGGGAGGCCTGCTCCACGCAGCTATTCAGGGACCCAAGCTGGTGGCAGCTCTGTCATCTCAGCCATGCTTCCAAGGTCGTCCTGGGCATCGCCATTCCAGCTGCGCCGAATAGAGAAAGAATGGAGGAGCAAACGTGGAAGGTTACGGCCAGCCCAAAGTGGTGCATATCGTATTTAGTCACATTCCATTAGCTAAAATTCAGTTACATGGACACATATAAATATGAGTGAAGGCAAATTCTGGCACGCTAAGATGCCTGACATCTTAAGATCAAGAGCCACCGTTTTGTTCAAGACTTACAGTTTCGTTTTCCCACCGCCTCCAAATTTCCCCGAAATCAGATGTCGACACCACCCCCTTAAGACCCAATCACCAGTGCTCCCATAGCAAGACGTGCCCAACCCCACCTCCTCAAAAAACACACTTCCTCAACCGCGAGCTGCTGCTCTCTACTTAGAGACAGCCATTTCCTTTTCCAGCCATTAAAATCTCTTGTGTGGGTTCATGCCTCCCTGGGTTATTTTGGGGAGGGGAAGGTCGCAGCAAGATACCCTTTCAATGAGTAAGTCTGAAATATGAAGGAGAAAATGACTTGGTGGACAGCAGCAGTCTCTGCCATGCTTGTGGGGCATGTAGGGTTTAGAAATTATGACCTTAAAGGCAGGAAAGCAAGTTATAACCAGGGATTCAGGGTTAATGGAGTTCACAAGGGAGAAAAGAGAAAACTACGCAGATTCATCATGGGCGGAAGAATCACAGTATCTCACAGTTTGTTTTCCCAGGTGGCGGTAGGGCCAGGCAAGGGTGGTGAGACACTGCTCCACACACTGGGTGGCTCGAGCAGGAGGTTGGAGAGCAACTTGTGAGCCTCTGACTGGTTTTTAGGAAAGGCTATGAAGGCCAAGGCTGACTGTCGCTGAGCTTCCACTCCAGCTGGGACCCCCGTCTCCAAACAGAGGCAGGAAAGTCCTCTGAGCATGTGAGTGGGCACGAGCGAAACTCCATTCCCCTTTCCTCATGTACTCAAGTTCAAGATGACTGGAAAGAGCAAACAGGCCCTTAAAAGCGCCATATCCAGGATCTCACCCAATGGAAAGGAGAGGGCCCCTACCCACAGAAAAATAATCAGTTAACAAAGCTATGTAAGAAAAAACTTCCTTGTAATTTGGGGTATAAGAAAAATAGTGATGTTCTGTTGTGCCCAAGTCGTGAGTCCCCGAGAGACCACCAAGGAGCCGATTCCGATGCAAACACAAAAGGGTCATTTATTTCAAGCTCGAGCTTGGACTCACACCCTTCACCGACACAACAGGTCAGGAATGTGAGCCCTGAGCTCAGGGTAGGCAAGGTTTTTATGCATTACAGGTTCAGGAAGAGGGGATTCTAACTTGGCATAAGCTGATTGGGGATTTTGGAAGTTAAACAATTGTTATTGGTTAAGTTCGGCTGGCCTGACCATGATGATGTAGCAGGAGCGTTGCTAGGGGAACTATCTGGGGTGGCCATTTGTCCATGTTCTTAAGACACGTACATCTCATATGCCTGGGAGAATCGGGCACAGATGGCCGGCCTTGAGATAAGACCTTCTTCTAATATCAGTTCCCGTGGTTAGGAAATTTTTCAAGGTTTCTTCCAGAGCCAGGCCCGGCTCAGGCCTCAGATGGAGATTAGGCACAAAAAACAGTCAGTCCTGTTCTGTCCTGCATTTAGGTTCACACAGTCAGATTTGTTAAAATGGCTTCTCTTATGCTAACTCTAGGGTCTCACATTCCCCCCTTCTCTTGTACATTGGGTCCAATCATGGGCCCAAAGTTTTTAAATGACAGAGATGTTTAGCTGGGCTCGACCTGTGACACAGCCTGTCACAGGGAATGTCTCTCTCGTCTGGAGGGGTGAGGTTCTATGCCTCACCTCAGTTGGCCCCCACATTGCTCACCTGAGGTCCCTTGTGACTGTGCCTGTCTTAGGTTGTTTCTCCTGTGAGGAATCTTACCCGTCTTTGGCTAACCAGCCATCTCTTGGGACTAAACAGGGAGATAAAATATAAGAGAGAGGACAGCTAACAGCTATAATTCTGGATAATATTATAATATACATAATTATATTCTTGCAGCAAATGCAGGTGGGGAATCAGCATATGATTCACTTACTTCTTGAAGTTAACTTTTGAAAAGTAGCACAAGTATGTATTGGCTTTAAAAGATTAGCAACTTCCCTCCGTACATGCGCTGGGAGAATAGGAATACAAATACATAGCAAAAGCAGAAAAATCAGACAAATTAAAACAACACATTCTTGGAAACTGTTCCCATTTCATATGTTAAGCAGTTCAAGTTGTCACAATCAGACGGCAGAGCTTGGAGAAGTTTTTCATGACTATTTCTAGGATAATCTCTTAGAGCAGGAAGGATGTATCTCATGCCACATATACCTTGATAATGTGAAGAGAAGGCTTAGGGTGTGGACCTGTACCACTTTCCCTGCCCCCAAGGTGGGCCGGGCTGCTGTCTGCCTGCTAGGGTTGCCTACACCGAAGTTAAGGGCTACCAGACACTCTTCCTCATTTGCGGAATACTCAAACATTATAGGCTAAGCCACCTTTGGCCCTTTGAGCTTCAACTCATTTCACTGAAGAAAGACTCTAGAACTTAATGTTTAACACAGTGTTTCAGTAGGGAATTTTTTTGCATGTAGTTACATTGCTCTGACTGCAAACATTCCGCCCTGCCCTTTCTGGAGGCCCTCCTCCCACTCTGACCACACTCACAGTCTCTGTCTCATTCTTCTCTTTACAGATAGAGACTCTAGTTGCTGCTAGGGAAAGGGGGTGACGATCGCTCTGGCTGCTTCTTGCTGAGGGGGGGCGCAGTAAGGGGTGCAGCTAGGTCTGTATCAATGGTCGGTCGGGAGGCTTTCAGAAGATGGGAGTTTCCATCCTGGGTTCTATTGCTATTACTATTTGCAGTTTCGTGGCTTCTAGGTGAGACCAAATAAATCATGTCACTAGGTTAAGCAGCAACATCTGGAGTTGGATTCTCTATTTTGGAAGGACAAACTTGACAAGAAGATTAAAGAATGCATGGACTCAGTATAGATAAGGCTGCATTATTGAAAAAATACTTTTTTCTAAAATCACTTTTATTTTCATTACTAATAACTAGATTAAGAAAATAATTAACACTTGGCTTGATTATTTGCATAAGTGCAGCAAGAAGAGCAATTGGTTACATAGGCTCTTTTAAATGTGCTTTGCTGGAACTTTTTATAAGGAACTTCAGATTGGACTTTTAAAAGCCACACAAGGCCAGAAAGCCAAGCCAGACTTGCCATCAGGTTTTGCCTGCAGTACCTGCAGATTTGGGTGAATTCCTCTCTTCTTGAGGTCCCCAAGACATTCTGAGGTTCCTGCACCTGCCAGAAAGTGACCTTCTTTACTCACCTGGTAAGGCTACTGGGAATCCTGTAAGCAAGGTACCAGGCCAGTTTCTCCAAGGGGCTCTGTTGGCTCCATGAAGTTAACTTCAGTTCTTTAAAGCTGTCCGTTAATATGAGTTTACACACGTGTCTCTCAGGAATAGTATTCCAGTCAAAGCCTCGGTAATATAACCAGTATTTTTAATTGGTCTTCTTACAAGGAAAGCAGATTCTCATTGAACTTATGCAAACAACATACTGCTATAAAATATAAAAATAGTTACTGAGAGCTGTTAAATTCTGGAGGGATCAGGTAGAGAGAAAGATAAATGTTTCAATTTTGCTTACAAAGATATTATCATTTACTAAACTGTTGTCAGCTTAAGAGAAAAAGCTTAAAACACTTTATCAGTAACACTTGAAACAAAAAGCCACAAAATCATCGTCTTTAGTTTACTTAATCCTATGTAAATACTTGTTCTGCTGAAATCTAGTTCTTTACTAGTTTAGGAGTAATAAAACAGTGATTATAAATGACAAAAGACTTGTAAATGACAGTGGCTAAAGATCTGATGAGAGCTTACTATAAGACAGTTGACATAAGGAAATTTGGATATTTTTGCAACACAAAACATCTAGCAACAAAGTTTAACATTATTCTCTTTGGCAGTGTTTTCCAAGTAATTAAGCAGGTAATTATATATCAGACAAATAAGCTAAATTAGCCAAATACTTTCTCTAATGAGAAAAAATTTCTCCAACATGTTCCAGGGGCCCTCTGGAAAATATCAGAGTTATTTACTGGTAAAAGTACCTTTTTTGAGTTTGATTTTGGAAAGTTGTCAGAAGAGTTTCTTTGGTACTTGCTTAAATAGGATTATAGGTATTTAACCAGAATGACAATAAAAAGGCTTAAATGCAAATACAGGTTACTCAGTTGTTAACAACACTTGGCTTACAGTCTTTTTAATATGAAGATTTCATCATTTTTTTTTTATACTCAGAGAACTCATTGAGACTTTAAGCATGAGAAACTGCTTTGATAAAAACAATTAGTTGTTTGCAATCTCTTAACATTAAGAGCAGACTAATCAGTTTAAGAAAACTTTGTCTTTAACTGAAAACAAAGTCTAATTTTGCTGTGTACTTGATATTGAGATTCATTTGCTTCAACTTTACACAGCACGACCATGTCAATTTTTCCACAAACTTTCTACAACTTTCTTTTTACATTCACTGTTCTCTCTCTTTAAATAAACACTTATACTTTAGAAGTTACTTTCTTTTTCCCTTAACAAAATGAATTTCTATTCTTTATACTTTCTCTTATTAAACACACATCTTTTCTAGCAAGCAGAGATGCCTTCTGTATTATATTAAGTAGTTTCAATTAGAACTTAAAACATTAGGTACTTTAACTTTCAATGAATACTGAAAAATAGGCTATTGTAAACTGTAACACCAGCATTCCTCAGATTGATACATTTATGAACACTTTTTATCATTTCTGGAAATGTGCCTTACAGCACAATTTTTACTGAGCACAAAACATCTTCATATAACTTAGCAAAACTCTAAGAATTTTGGTTACCACAAAAATTCTCAGGCTGTTTGCAGATATACACACTGTAACACACTATAACACACAATTATTAAGATGTTCACTTGCTATACTTAGTTTACTCAGAACTGTGCTAGATTACTCATGAAACTTTTACTGAACATTACAGAGTTAAGCTTAAGCAATTTTCTTGAAAGATTTAAAGATAACATCAATTGAAATGACTTTAGGTAAACAGGCAGCTGATAACCATAGGGACATGTCCATTTCAGTTTAACTTAAATTAGCATTAATGCTTATTAATACCATCCGGAGGTAGAAAAACATTTTTCTTTACTAGACACATAAACATACAGATTGAGACGCAATGACTACAGTTAGCAACACTTTTCATAAAAGAACACATACTCAGATAAACTGATACAAAGATACTGATATCCAATTGTAGAGGTCACTAGTGGCAAAAGGCCAGTGGTGATGGGGCTGATATCTCCCCCCATGTCTGGGGGACCGGTGGCTCGCAGGGGCAGGCGGCGGAGGCCAACTGCTCCTTCTGACCCCTTTGTCTGGTATAGGGTGGGCTTCCTATCAGCGGGCCTCTGCCCTGTGCTCTCGGAGCAGCTTCTGCTTCCCTGGTGGGGGATGGTTGTGTCCTTCCCTTAAGTTCTTTAAAATGGTCAGTCATCAGAGATAACAGAGTAGAAGGGGTCTGACTCATTTTCTCTAATCACTCACAGTAGAAAGCTATTGACAGACAATCAAGTATCACAGACAGACAAAAAGCAAAACAAAAGATGCCCAAGGGCGTCTGAAGACAAAATTGAAAGTGGGACTACAGCGACGGCGGGAGCAACCCGCCTTGTCCCTTCAAAGACTCAAAACAAATTAGGGGCACACTGTCCCCTCCAAATGGGCCTGGAATCTCTTCCAGGACACCTTCAAATGGGGGCCTGGAACCTCTTCCAAGACCCCCGATCGGTGACCTTCCACAGCACGTCTGCCTAGGCCCTATACCGATCCCTTCAAATACAAATTGGGCCCTTTCTCAGAAAGTGAAAGAGTGTAGCACAACACACAACACAAACAATAGACATAAAGCAAAGCTTACGTCACTCACACACAAAGTTCTTACCGGCCGGCTCAGACCCTCCGGGTCGGGAGTCCTGGGGGTCTTGGGGATCCCGGACGAGCCCCCAAATGTTGTGCCCAAGTCGTGAGTCCCCGAGAGACCACCAAGGAGCCGATTCCGATGCAAACACAAAAGGGTCATTTATTTCAAGCTCGAGCTTGGACTCACACCCTTCACCGACACAACAGGTCAGGAATGTGAGCCCTGAGCTCAGGGTAGGCAAGGTTTTCATGCATTACAGGTTCAGGAAGAGGGGATTCTAACTTGGCATAAGCTGATTGGGGATTTTGGAAGTTAAACAATTGTTATTGGTTAAGTTCGGCTGGCCTGACCATGATGATGTAGCAGGAGCGTTGCTAGGGGAACTATCTGGGGTGGCCATTTGTCCATGTTCTTAAGACACGTACATCTCATATGCCTGGGAGCATCGGGCACAGATGGCCGGCCTTGAGATAAGACCTTCTTCTAATATCAGTTCCTGTGGTTAGGAAATTTTTCAAGGTTTCTTCCAGAGCCAGGCCCAGCTCAGGCCTCAGATGGAGATTAGGCACAAAAAACAGAGTCAGTCCTGTTCTGTCCTTCATTTAGGTTCACACAGTCAGATTTGTTAAAATGGCTTCTCTTATGCTAACTCTAGGGTCTCACAGTTCTATTTATTTTATTTTTAGATTAAGAGCAATAAATACAAATGGCTTATTATAAATAATACATTTATTGCTATAATAAATTATAGTAAAATATGCATTGCAATTTTGATTTAAAAGGCAGCAAGTATTTAAAAAGACAGAAAATCAAAAGAGACAAAAACAGGAACAAGGAGGAAGAGAGGGAAAGAAACTGAATATGACACACTTAGAAATATATTCAGAAAGATACCAGAGTAGCCACAGACATACAACACACTCAACATGCATACAACAACTTTCAAGAATGGTGTAACCTCCTCATTTTCTGACCTTATAAGATATTGTCACCAAAGACATTTAAAGTTCCAAAATATTTTCCCAACTACAGACATAAATGAAATGGTCTCTTCATATCAGCCAATTAAGATTGATGGAATTAAACCTGGGGTAAAAACATCCAACCATGAAGCCGTCTATCCTTTTTCCAGGTAGCAACAGTAATTATCACAAAGTAAAGGATTAATGTAGGAAGTGCCACACATCCTGGGAAGGAAATCAAAAGGAAAGATAAACCAGTACATCACAAAGAACAAGAAGAAATCATGATTTCAAAAGAAACCATCAATTTTTAGAAATCCTCTTTGCTGTTCCATTCAAACATGCACCTTTCCTTCCTATTCCTTAATAAGATAGACTAACACTTCAGTTGGGGTTTTGGGGGTTTTTTTAAGCAAACATTTCTTGGGTAACCTTTATATGGTGACACTGTGTTGGGCATTAGACCTACAGAATGACTGAAATGCGACCCCTTCTACAAGAACCTGCGTTCCAGTGGGAGAAAAAACCATAAAAACAAATTACAATATGATTAGTGCCAGAAATAAACATGCACAAGATACGGTACTGCACACTCTCAGAGAAAATGGAAGCATCCACAGCCCAACTAGAGTGCAGCCATCCCCAGGTGTTCCCATGACTCCTTCCATTTGAGCTGCCTGAGTTTCACATGACTAAAAGGACACATGTCTCCCACTATGCTTGTTACAGAGTCCCAAAGGGCTCTCTGTAAGCTCCGCTTCCTGACAAGTTATTTTAGGGAAAGTAGGTGAACTGTTCATCTCTCAATGTGTCCTGAAGGCTCTTTTACCTCTGAGATGGTTGCTCACAAATCACCTGTCTTCCTGGAAGTATCAGGACCTTTTAAATAATAGGAAATGCTTCTTAGAAAAGCAATTCCTGCCCCAACCCCATTCAGATTCACTATGTTTACAATGAGACCCATGTATTTGAATATTTAACAAGTACACACACACACACACACACACACACACACACACAAGGTAATTCTCGTACAAATGGTTCTCAAACACTGAAAATAATGTTTTTGGAAAACATCGCATGTTTCTGTAATGGAGTTCCTAACATTGGCCTTTAGGAGGAAATTCTCCAATTTACTCTGTCCTACAAATTGTTGATCTTGGGAGTTAACAAAACACATATTCTAACTTCTTTTTTCACATTAAGTACAGAATATAGATTGCACAACTGAAAGATTTATGAAGTCAATTTGTGTGAATTACCAGTTTTCCCTCAACTGTAGTTCTCAGCCGTTCACAATAATATATATCTGCCTCCTTGAAGCAGATACTGAAACTGAAAACATAATTCAATAGACTGAAATCACTTCCTAAGCAAAGATTCTTCATTGATCATAACTTTCCCCTTAAAGAAAAATGTACTCCATATACAAAATTCATCTTACGAGTCCAGGCATCTCTGTAGTGACCACTCTATGTCTACACACTTAAAGGTGCTGCCCAGGTAGGTAGCAAACTCAACCCTAACCCTTGTTTCTGCAGTGCCTAAGGAGCCCAGCCACTCAAGGCAATGCCCCCATCACAGAGACCTGGCGACTGCTGGGCCACTGAGGTGGACCACCATGCTCCATGAGGCGAGGGGTCTGCTCTGTAGGCTGTCATAAATACTGCTTTGGAAGAAATGGGAATTCTGTCATCTGTTGGGAAATGATTCCAAAATGGAGCAGAATTCCTTACACAAAATATGGAAATAAGCACATTTAAGGAAAAATAGATAAAAATCCTTCCTTACTCTAAATTAAGGGGACAATGTTTCTTCTCTCCATTTTCTTGACTATTATCAATGACTTACTTGTTACAAAGCTCAGGGTGATGCTTTCCTTCTTTTGAGACTTTCAAGAGAAAAGCTAAAGATGCAATAAAACCAACTTGGAAAGCATATGAATGCAGTGCCATGTAACCCCAGGGCATGGTGACAAATCACACATGCTCCCTTTCAACCCTTTGATTCTAGGTCTTTTTCTGGATGTTCCAAAAAAACAAAAATAAACAAAGCTTGAAATTATATTCTTAGAAAAGAACAGTCTAAAAGTTTCTTCTTAATCCCTAAAGGCAGCAAGGGTGAGCTAGCTATTCATTCATTCATTCATTCATTCATTCAATAAGCATTATTGAGCACCACAGTGGGGATAGGATGATTAATAAAAGTCTTAACTAAAGGCCTATTGGTTTCTGAAGAATCCAGCTAGAATTATTTCAGTCTTGAGTCTGTCTTGCTCTTTTCTTGTAACTGTTCTGGTCATATATTGCTTAATAGCAAACCACCCAGAACTGTAGTGGCTCAAAACAAAATTTTGCACATGCAATTAAAGTAGAGCTCAGTGGAGATGACTCATCTCTGCTCCACACAGCTTCATAAGGGGGGCTCACCTGGAGCTGGAATATCTATTCCCAAGTCTCACGTGCCCGGCAAATGGCTGCTGGCTGTTGGCTGTTGGCCAGGGGCCTTGGTTCTTCTCCATGGAATATTGTGACTTCTTCACAACACAGAAGCTATATTTTAAGTGAATATTCTAGAATATCTGGGGGAAAGCTGTAACATTTCTTATGACCTAGCCTAGAAGTCCCAGAACTTCACTTCTACTACATTCTCATGTTCAGGCAATCCACAAAGACCAGCCCAACTAAAGGGGTGGGCAATTAAACTCCATCTCTCAAAGAGAGTAGTAGCAAAGAATCTGGACCCCTATATTCTACTATAACAAGCTGAAGTCCCACAAATTCTTGCTCACAGTTTCTTTCCCCATGGCTATAATGAGAGCTTCTTTTATATGTGTCTGAGGAAAGAATGAGCCTCTGAAGATTCCCTCTGAGAAGTTAAGTATCCAGGAGGGCACTGTGTAAATGGCCCAGAAGTCTGCTGGAGGTGGAAGAACCTCTAAAGTGCAAACTCAATTTGAAATTAAAATTCTTCCCACATAGTAGTGCACACTCTTTCATTAGTAAATATGGTAGACATTATTGTCTGATCATCCCAAATTCATTTCCCTTTCCTCTTCTGACAGAGCCTAGTTTTATTCAAAATCACCTTCTCTGTAAAGCTGTGTGCATCCCCCGCCCCAGGGGACTGAATTAGGACTGGTTTAAGTCAATTATCACTGTCTTATTACCAGAGCCAGTAAATGGCTAGACATGTGACATACTCCTAGCCAATGAGAAAAGAGAGGAAATGTCTTGGAATGCTTCAGAAAAGGATTTTTCACTAATAGAAGACACACAGAAAGAAATACTGTTTCTTTTGTTATGTCTGAAGAGGATGCCCAGAATTGCCATAACCATTTTGAAGCCATGAGAAGAACAAGATTGAGAATGGATCTTCTGGTGTTTTTCCATTATATTTCTGAACATCTACTTTTAGATATGGAAACTATATTTTTATAATTTTAGTAAATAATTTTAGATATAAAAGGTATAGGCATTCAGACTGATTTAGTTTTGACCCCCAGGACAATAACAGAATCTCAGTGCAAGTGGGCATGTTAAATGGTTAGAATAATCAACTTCTACCAAATTATAGACATCTATGAAAGTTGAAAAGGCTAATAATATACAGTAGATCCTCATTATTCATTGATTCCACATTTGTGAATTCATCGACTCACTAAAACGTATTTGTAACCCCAATATCAATATTCCTCCTGCTTTCACAGTCATTTGCAAACATGCACAGAGTGGAGGTAAAATCTGAGCTGCCCGACATGCATTCCCTGCCGTCTTGTTTCAGCTCTGGGCTGTAAACAAGTGTCCTTTTCATGGTATATTCAGTGAAAGATTTTTCACATTTTTGCACTTTTTCTTGATGATTTTACTGTTTAAGATGGCCCAAGTATAGGGCTGCAGTGCTGTCTAATGCTCATAAGCACAAGGCCGTGAGGGCCTTACACAGAAAATACATGTGTTAGATACGCTTCACTCAGGCATGAGTTATGGTGCTGTAGGCCAAGAGAGTTCATTGTTAATGAATCAACAATATATATTAAATAATGTGTCTTTAAACAGAAACACACATAAAAGAAGATTATATATTAACCACTGAAGAAAATGTTGTGACCAGAGGCTCACAGCAACCTAAGCCTGTATTTCCCCTAGGAACAATGATTCATTATCCACTAATGCAGTGTTTATAGAGACTTTACAGAACTTTACTACCATGAATAATGAAAATTGACTATTGTTCTATTTCCTATTATTTGCTTCTTCCTCTCACAAAAGGTGTAGTGCTCAGGGGGGTAAACTACAGAAACTAAGCACCATCAATCTCAATGAATCCCTGCCTTACAAGATCCACTGACTTCACAGTTGTGAATCCAGCATGCCTCAGGCCCCTAGTGGCCTGACATCATGACTAGATGTCCTGAAGTAGCTGACCTCCACATTCCAATAATCATCAGCAAATCACAGTACGCCACAACAAATGTTCTCTGTAGTCAAAGAGGACATGAGAGGGAAGTTTCCCTAAAGCAGATGTTACCACAAAGCACTTTTTCAACCTTGACCTGATCATTCTGCAAGATTTCCTCACCTGAGATGAGGTGAGTAACTCTTTAACACCTTTGTTAAAGAGTTACTTTGATCTGGATTCTTCTACAAAGAGGGATACCCTTCCCAAACACAATACATTTAAGCCCAGACTCAAAGTCTTCACAGTCTGAGAAGCCAGTTTCCTTCTGAGTCAGGGGTCCAGCTCACTCTCCACAGAACCAGCTGCACGTTCCCCAGTCCCGAGTCTATCTCCTCTTCCCCATGTGGTGAGATCTCGTTGGTCACTGCTACTCAAGACCACTGATTCCTACAGCAAGCTGGCCAACACAAGCCCCTTTCACCACTGCTGGACTAAGTCAATCGAAGAGACCCCTGAAGCTAAGTCCTCTGCCCAACTGGGCCATGCCCAGGGAAGTTAACAACTCTCTCCTTTGCACACAAAAAGAGGTTTAGACATTTTCAGGCTGGTCCTTATAGATTGGCCCACACCTAGCCAGGAGGTAGCCTATATTCCTGGCTGAAATGTCCTTCTCTGAAAAGCCATACTTTTCAAATAGTTAATGTATAATCTCCCACTTAATGTATATGTCTTCCCTCACACCTCAGAGCTGGCTTCAATCTCCACCCACCACCTAAAACTTAAAAATGTTTTCAGTGACTAGCTCTATCAGTCAGGTACTTTCCCATTTTAGCCTTAAGGCACTCAGCAACTTCTGATGCCACTGAAGACTCCCTCCTCCCCAAAGCACTCTCTTGTTCCTGAACTCTGTCTCCATCAGTCTCAGGTGCTGTGGCTCACCCACTGTCTGCAGTCTACTTTTGGATTCACTGAGACCTAGAGCGAGGCTCTTCTCCTTCCCCACTCCATATGCACTCCCAAAACAGCCTCATCCCCACACACAGCTTCAATTACCATGCAGGGACAAGCCCCAGATTTACAAGAGAAGCCCAGACTTCTCTGAGCTTTGGACTTGTATATAAATAATAATAATATTAATAACTAACATTTATATAGTACTGACTGTGCCAGGCACCACGCTAAGTTCTTTACAAATGCTAAATTCTTTTGGGCTTCACGGGAGCCTTATAAGATAGGTACTATTGTTAATATTCTCATTTTACAGATGAAGAAACTAGGGAGCCAAGTTAAAAAAACATTATTAAGGTAACACGGCTGTTAAGAGGCAGAGTCAGGGTCCAGAGACTGCTTTTAACCACTACACAATACCATCTTTCAAATGTTTGCTTACAAAAAATCACTATTTGAATGTCTTACAGAAAGTAAAGACTAAACTCATATAATTTCTCCCCATATAGAGCCTTCCCCCAGTATTCCCTATTTTGGAAAATGTCAAACTAACAGCCATTCTGCTGCTTCCATAACAGCATGTCCAAACAGCTTCCAAATCCTATCCGGTCCACCTCAAAGGTATTCCTCAAATCTGACTTCTCCCCCTCTGTACTTACTACCACCTTAGGCCAAGCAACAGTAGTGTCTTGCCTGGGCTTTTACAAGAGTTTCATAACTGGTCTTCTTGCATGCACCTAGGCCTGCTTCCAGCACTTTCTCCCACTGAAGACAGTGACTTCATTAAACTCAGATATTGTCATGTCACATCCTGCTCAAGGTTTCCCACTACCCACAAAAGAAAGCCCAAATCTTTCCCAGACCCACAGATCCCCACAGGAGAAGCCTGCTTTCCTCTCTTTCTCTTTCCTGCCCTCATCTCCTCCCTCTCTGCAGTGCCCCCTCTTCATTCCTTGTCTGTGTGCCTTGCTCCTCCCCACAGCCTGTGCCCTCTGCTGGTTCTCATCCTTCTCTTCCCCACTCCCACTGCCCGCAACCTCACTGGATCTAAGTAACTCTTGCTTACATGCAGAACATCTTCCACAGTTCAAATGACCTGTCCAGACTCTTCATATCCCTGTGACACATTTCCCGAGCACACAGGGATATGAAGAGTCTGGACTTCTTTGCAGCTCTGTGCAGAGTTGTCAGTAAATGATTGTGTCGTAAGCTCTTTAACATCTGCCTCCCTCATTAGAAGAGCCACTTTCTGTCCTCTTTGTATGTCGCAGAACCAATCAGTGTGCCAAGAAAGTTCTGAAATGCTTTTTCAATGAATGGATGATAATTTTGAGCCATATTATAAACAGCTTAAATGGCATATTGAGAAGTTGGCACTTATTCAGCAGGTAATGAGGAACTATAGCAATGCTTTAAGTAGGGAGGTGGTGGGATTAAAGTGCCATGTTAGGAAATTAATCTGACAGCACTATAGAGAGTGACCTGCATTATTACATGGAAGTACAGTTAGTCCAGTCATGTTAGAACCTGGACTTGCAGAGTGGTCTTGGAAATGGAAATGAACAAGGTGGTAGAGTCAAGAGATGCTACAAAATAAAAATCTGCAAGACATGGTAATTCAAGTTACTGACTAGTTGAAACTGGTCAGTTCTGTCCTGCTAGTTAGCAGAAGGTAGCTCTCTATTAGATGCCTATGATGCAGTGATGTGCAAACAGAAGAGTGGGCTGTAGAGCCCTCATAGAAGGGAAGGACTGTAGGAAAGGTGCTCAAATTCCACCACCCCCCGCACCCTGAGAAAATGCAGATAAATAAGGTAACTACACTTTCAATAAGAAAATATGCAGATAAATTAAGACAAGGGAAGATAAGGAAAAAAGTTACCACTCATCCCTATCTAGTGTCAGAAAGACTCATCTGTTGCTACTTAAAGCAGGTCAACCTGAATGGTAATAAAAGCCTCTCTGCTTTGGGCATACTTGTTCTCACTGATGAACAACCACTCTTTACATCTCAAACAGGAGTTTGATAAACTTATTATATTTTAAAACATCTATGTCCTGTTATAAAACAAAACTTCATAAAATAAGAGAAAAGCATCCATGTTCCCTGATAATAGACAGAGACAGATCTTATCAAATAATCTGGCAACAACTATAAATATATAAAAATATTTAAACTCACTAATCTGAATTACTACCATAAAGGCCATTATTTACTTTTAACATTAAAGCACTTTCCATCATGCATACATAATAAAGGAATGGAAAGTCTGAATAACCCCACAAATGAGATGCCTCTGCACCTCTTAGACTTTGAGAGTGTCTCCCCCCAACAAAGTATACTTGGAAATTTAAACTTTTTCAGGAGTGGTTCAGTCCTAACTAAGATATATGAAAGTATATAAAATGTCAGACTGCATTTCTCAATCCCAGCCTTTTGTACTGAACTTCCAGTTCTTGGGAATAAAATGGCACTCAACACCACACTCTGCAGAAGTATTTTGGGTGCATCAAATAATTTCTCAGCCAACAAAAGCTTGTCTGAATCAAAATGCACTGGAAATGTCTGAAAAATGTAACACTGCAAACCTGCAAGTAAACACTCAACTCCTGCCCATTTCCCAGTAAGGCTGCAAAATGGATGAGAAAGGCAAATCATAACCGTAGGCTAAAATGTGTCCCCAGTAACCAGTTGTAGAGCATTTACTTTTCCAAGCCTCCATGTGGTCACCAGCTTCCTATGTTTGTCTTAGTGTCTCTCTTATCTTAAAAATCATGATTTATCTGGACAAACTTTTAATAAGGTCAGTGGTTATATCAACAAAAGAATAGTATCTGGTCTTGAAATATAAGGAGAAAAACTCTAAGCAAAATGCAATTAACGACAAAGCAATAACCCACTCAAACCAAGAGGAAATGGCTTGAATGAAAACAAATGACTTGAATTTTTTTTAAATAAACCATTTTTAAATTATACAAATGCAATTTCCCAATTTCCCACTTTTGTTTACTTTGGTCGTATTATTTTTCTATTTACATATAAGCCAACCAGAGCTTGATGGCTGATTTCATCATAGAAAAAGAGCAGCAGAGGAGTGCCAACTCTCTCAGTACCTGCCACAATGGAAATTGCTCCCATCAATGCTCATTCGGTTCAGCCTGTGCAACTACCAGAGATTGCAAGCTTACACGACTGCTTACCTTGAAACAGCACTAATTTCATTTTTGCAGCAAGCCTGTGAAACAATAGGCTTCTCAATAATTAGTGCTACTATGCCCACTTTACAGATAAGGAAACTGAGACTCAAAGATCAGGTGGTCAGAACCAGCTAACACAGGGATGAGATGTTGCACAAACTCTGGTCATTTGACTCTAGGTCCATTCCCCACATACACTGCTATTTGATAAGCACAGATCAAAAAGTCTGAATTTCCTGATACTTGCTCAGGTAGGTTGGAAGCAGCTTGAATCTAATGATTATAAAATGAATAACAATAACTAATATGAGTAAAATAAATGTCACTGAAACATCAGTAGATTTAACCCTTCCAGGAGGTGCTTCCATTCTAAGGAAAACTTTATCAAACCCAAAGGAACTGCTAATTGGGGAAGTAAATAACTGAGCAGGAGAGTCATCACTCCTCCTCTGTGCCAAAACTGCAGAGGAACCTTAACAGGCAAGATGCCTTGGCACCTCCTGTTCACCACTGGCCTTTGTCATAACATAGACAATAACATCCACAGAACTCAATATTCTCCCATGCTCAGGGCAAGAATTAGTTGTGTGTCATACTTAAACACAGAGAGGAGTGATAAAAATTCTGTCTCGCTGCATCATTCATTTATTAAATATTTACTGAACACCTGTAATGTCAGGTATGGAGACCTAAGGAGGCCTCTATGAAACCCATGACTTTATATTCTAGGTAAAGAGATGGTCATATATACAAACAAGGACAGTTTATAGCATGAAAAATGCTCTCCTTACTAGAGTCACATGAGAGTCTCCCTATGTGAGCAGACTTACAGAAGGCTGATATTCTCCCAGTGACAGAGGCAGGGAAGACAGTTCAGGCAAAGGGCAGATAAGTACAGAAGCCTAAAGCTGTGGGAGGGCAGGATCAGAGGTTTTGTACAAGGGAAGGGCACCAGTCCTCCTCCACAGCCATGCTCCTGATTTTCCTAGAGTTGGAAAAGAGACTCTGGGGACAAAGCCAAATAGTATACCTTGCAAAGGTCAGTAAAAAATTAAATCCGTTACCCATACAACTCACAGAGCTGATAAGACTGAATGAGATACTATATTATGTATTAAGGGGCAAAAAACTGCATGTATATTGGCTGGGCCACTAATAGCTATGTGATTTGAGGCAATTAGTTAAATTCTCAGAGCTTCAGTTTCCTTATCTGTAAAATGTTGACAGAATATACATCTCATGCAGTTGTCTTCAATATGCAATTATAGAGGTGGTATATGTGAAGCACCCAGCACCCAGCAAAATCACCCCCTTGTTTCTGATCTCCCTTCCAGTCTCATCTCCCTGAATGGCGAATCTAAGTAGAAATGACTATTCCCAATAGTAAGAGTGGAGAAGCAGACACAGACACAATTATTTGACAGAATAGGTCCATGTGTACCCCCAAATACATCCAAAGGCCACAGGCATGTTGACTAATTTGCAGTGACCCTGAATATGGGCTTTAGTTCCCATATCCACCCTTTTGCTGGTCCTCGAACTCTCTCTCAAGCAATTCCTTGAGCCCTTCTTAGCTAACATCCTATTTCTCCAATAACACCTTAAGGGATAGCCAGCCAAGAGCAAAACCCAAGGACATATCATAGACAGCTGGGGGAAGCAATCAAGAAGTTAAGAGGCAGGGAAGGGAAGGTACCATGGAAGGTGGCAGAAGAACACAAGACAAGCCTCACATACTCCCCACTCTTGTTGAAGATCAGCTCTAACTGGTGTGCCAGAATCCTCCAGGCATGAAGGATAGAGCTGTTCTGGTAAAGTCCAGAACTGGAAAAGGACTTTCAAAATCAGGTTTATCCTTTGCCTGTAGACCCAAGACTACCTAAGAGCTCTAGCAAAAATATAAATACTGCATCTAATTATTGAAGAGACCTTCATTTCTTATCAGCCACCAAATGGATTTTTTTCAATTCCCTTCACTACCTCCCCGAACTCAGGAAACACGTGTGGATTGACCTCAACCAGCTCTGAGGGACAGGCAGAGAAAACAAAGCAGAAAAAGTTAGGGGGAAAATGTGTCCAATTATATCAGTAAGATTTAATTGCCTGTATGAAGTTAAACTGGACCATGGTGATATCAGAGGACAGCTGGAGGTGGGAATATCTGAACGCTAGAGGCTGAGTAAGCTCTGAGGCTATTTAACCCGTTTGTCTAATCTTTGGGCTTTGCTAACAGTTTAACTCCCATGCTAAACACCAGCTAGTCTGCTCCTGTGGGAGACCAGAAACCAAGCAGCAACCTTCATCCACTGGGCACCTACCATGTGCCAAAGAGTGTCCAGGCCTCCATCATGTTAAATACCTCAATAAGCTAGGTGGACACATAAGGGTTATCACTCTTGATAGGAACAACCCTTATAAACTGAAACACCCCCTGAAGGTGACCCTGAGTACTTACGAAGGAGAGAAGACATGTCACACTCTGCTTCTCTTTTCACTGCTGCCATGGACATGGGGCTGGGCACCTTAGAGGTGCTGGATAAATTCTCATTATTTGAACCATAATCATGAAGACAAGTTCCCTGGCCTCAGGATAGCATTTAGTCCACTGAAATGAAACTTCTTCAGAAAGACCTATTTTATAGAATAGAAGTCAAAAGACTGCCTATGTGCTCAGCATTAGTAATCTGACATGATAAAGGCCACGCTCAGAATGTCCCTAATATGTGGGCACATGTGGTACAAGACATGAACAGACTCCAAGCTTGCAATTGCTTTGTTTTAACCTTGGCAGCCCAGCAGCTTGGCTCCCACATTCAAAGGGATGATGTATTTTCCCATATTTATTATTTGCACTGGACTACTGAGGGAAAAAAGCAGGGCAGCAGGCCGATGTGTCTCAGTATTTCTGCCAGGAATAACAGAGAGGCCTTGCACCAGTGCCTCATTAGCTTATGGAAAACAGTTCCCTAAGGAAACTGCAGGGTGTAAATAAATTTAAAACATTTCAGCCTTTTGAGACCTGCAGATGCCAAATTTGTAAAACAGCGGTGGCTCAAGAACGCTGTAACATTCTGTTGCAGGTCTCATAAATTTAGCAAAAGTTCTATAGTCTGTTAATAAGCAAAATAATGTGATATCACGAACATACTTTCTAATGTGCATTACTTTGTTATTTACAAGAAGCAAAATTTAGTTGGTAGTGTAAATTCAGTCTCAAAGAACAAGATAATTCTAGAGATAGTCATGCATATGCCTTTCTAACTCAGACTCCTGTTTAAGGAAATATGCACTGTAGATGCTATACCATGCCCTACTCTATGCTGTATATATATATCTTAATATTATACATATATATATATATATCTTCATGCTATATATATGTGTGTATGTATGTGTGTGTGTGTATATATGTATATACATCTTCAAATTTTATCCATGCTTCAAACATGGAGCTAGAGAATATTATACAAAAGAGAAATGGGTGAAGTTTAAGCCTAAACCTCTGACTATTTCTGTTAACTATTAACAAGACACGCAAAATGAGTGGTGTCACAGACAGCATATAGTCTAATCGCCTTATATTATAAACAAGAACACTCAGACCCAGGGAAGCAAATGGATTTACCAGAGTCACACTGCAGGTTAGTGGCAGAACTGGGAGAACATGGCGTCCTTTCTGTCCACTGCTCTCAGGACTAATAGGACCAGAGTTGCACAGCCCTTAGCACCCTGCCTGGCACATGGTGAGCATTCAGCAGATCTTGGCTGTAACTGTCACTGTTACCATTTCCATTATTTCTGCTACCCCATGGGGCTAAGTAATGCAGCTTATTTTTCTCTCTGTGCCAGCAGTGATGACTTCTCTGAGAAGCTCAAACTCAAGTTAGTTTCATATCTTTCAGCAGAATATTTTAAAGTGTTACATGAAGGCAGTTTCTTTCATTAGGTGATCCTCCCCAATATTCACTCCTAGGTCCAAGAAATCCCATATGCTCTTAGTTTCCCTTTGTAATACATAACATATTGTTTCCTACTAAATTATGACTTATTCACTGATTACCAACAGACTATAAACTTTATAAAGGCAGCAACCACATCTACTTTTTCACCATCGTAGCTCCAGATCCTAGTGCATAGTAGGTGCTAGATAATGGAAACACAAAGGCAAATAAGGCACAGTCCTTCTCCTTAAGAGTTTCACAGTCTGATGAGACTAATTCTTCTTAGCCCATATCATCCCTATAAGTTGTTGAGTCCATGTATTTACCTCTTCACAATATAATTCATATTTCTAATAATCCAAGAATAGTACTCAAGCAAGATTTCATCCAAGATTTGTCTTAAATAACCACCCTAACAATGACCCCAATAAACAAATGTTTAAAGAAAGGTGATCCCTAACAGACAAATGATATGTAAGTTATATAATAAAATAAAGCTACACAGCTTAGGCTAAATAATTAAAAGGCTATACAATTTTTTAAAGAAGAGGAAATTAACCTAAATTTAATTCAAATCAGCTAAAATGAACCTTTCTTAAAAATTAAGTTCTGAGAATCCATTTGATTTATGCCAAAGGTGGATAGCACGTGAGTTAGCAAAGCAAAAGTCTCAGCACATTTTATGAATCAGAACACTCAAACAAATGCCAAAAACTAACATGGGGCCCCAGGCTAAGGCTAGCCTCATGGCTAGCCCCTTGCACAACCAAGTTCCAGATTCATGAAGACGCTTCAGGGAGTTCTAGCAATGCTTCTCAAACATAATGTAGACCAGAATCCTGTGGAGGGCTTGTTAGAACACAAATAACTGACCAGCCCCCAGAATTTCTGGGTAGAAACCAAGAGTTTGTCTTTTTAACAAGTTTCCATGTGATGCTATAGCTGCTGGTCCAGGAACCCCTAGTTTAGAGAAAGCCTAATACACAATGTCCCAAGACTTCTGGACAGCAAGGAATCAATGTCAATGAACTGTAGGGTATGTAGGTATGTACTATGGCTGCCTTTTTTTTTAATTCCTTGAGCCAGCCACCAATTATGTGTTCTATACATCTGAGTGACTCTTGAGCCAAAGGAGAAGAAACAATTAAGAAGCCATTCCAGTTAATGGGGCAAAATTTAGAAGATAGCCTAAAATGGAAACCTGAAAAAGAGGGAAAAAGTTCCTGAGAGAAGAATCAGAATGAGAGGCAAGCAGGTGAGGAATAGAACTTGACAGAGAGGAGAAAGTGGATGAGAAGAAATGGCACCATTGGAACAGAGCTGAGGAACTGGGGCTCCTTCAGACTGTGTGAATCCCGACGTTATGAGTAACAGCTCCATTTACTGTGCACTTACTATTATTCCAGGCCCTTTTCTAGAGGCATCCATGTCTCTCTGAAACCTCACAACATCCTCTGAGATAGTTATTATCTCCTTTTACAGGTATGGGGACAAAGCCTCAACAAGATTAAGTAACATCGCCAAGGTAGCTAGTAAGTGGTGGATTCAAGATTCAAACTCATGTCTGACTCCCAAACTTGATTCTTATCACCCAGCCAGTCTTCCTTCCTATTCCTCTTCTCAAAGATGAAACCTAAAGGAGAAGGTACTGAAGGAAACTACAAATAGTAGCATATGCTACAAACAGGTAGAAAGACATAAAGCACATAGAGTAACTGGTAATACATGGCAGTGGCTCAAGCTTCTGCTTTGGGACTGGACAGACCTGCATTCAGACCTGTGCCTCTCCACTGAGGAGATACAAGGTTTTGGGAAAATCACATAATCTGATCTGAATTTCCTTATTTGCGTAATAGGGATATTAATATCTATAATTCAGGGTTATTCGAAGGAGTATAAATATATTTTTACATTAAAACTAGTATTTTTTTAGTACATTTCCTAGCAAATCGGTGTTCAAAAACGAAGGTAGCAGTGGCTATGATGATGGTAGAGAAAAGACTGAAACTCTAGTAGTTGAGGAGCTAGAAAAAGGATCAACAGCTTTAAATAAATTTCAAATCTCCAGATTCAAATCGAACCTATACCCCATTCAGAGAGAATCTGACACTGTCCATTAATGGAATGTGGAAAATGCAGAGGTATCTGAAGTTGGCAGTTAGCAATTTCTGATCCTATTTTCAGAAACAAAATAAAATATATACTCCAGAAATTCTAGACTTTTAAGCCTATGGTTAAACCTGTATGTATGCAGTACTTGGGCACCATAATGGGGCACTGCTGCATAATTTGAAGATAAAATAAACAAGGCTGGCCCTAAAGGTTATCCAATAATATCAACACATAAAGCTGGAGTTGAGACCTGAAGTATTCAAAGTCACCTTGAAGAGTCAGGGTATCTCAAAGGCTCCAATAGATTTCACTGGACCTAATGGGAGATGTTTACAGAACTAGAGGAAGATCATCAAGGGGAAGTTAGTAGAAAATAAGACATAGGGGGGAAAAAAGGGAAGTCAGATTGGCAACAGTGACAGCAACTCTTCTTTACGAAGAAGAATATGCTCTAGTCTCAGTACCTGAACCAAAAACTCCTTGAAGCCGAGAACTGCTCTTACTTACCTTTGCATCTCCAGGAACTAGCACAGTGCCTGGCACAAAGTAGAAATTCAATATATGAAAGCCCCACTGTATGGGTTCTGGGAAGCCAAGGCTATGATACACAGAGCCTTTACAATTATGTGCTATTCCCTGTGCCCTGCTCTATATGTCATTCAAAATGTTCCCTGGTTCTCCATGACCCATAGTCTGAAGTCCCAAATCCTTCTTACCCTGATATTCCAGCCCCATTCTATTCAGGAATGGTTTCCCATTCCTTTTCCTAAATTAGCTCTCTTCTACCAAAGTGATCTACGCATGCCACCCAACCAAGCAGTCTTACATTCCCTTGTCTCTGTGCATTTCCCTACATTATTCGTCTCAACCACAATTGCTGTCTCTGCTTTTCTGCACCTTTTTAGGTCATTCTTAAATTCTCTTGACCAACTCAGGAGAATGCTCTCTCTTCCACTTTCAAACTCTTTGAGCTCTTGTTTCTCTACCACTCATTCAGGATTCACCAAATACCATCTTGTGTTGACATTTCTGTTTTTTTCAGATGACTGTGTCTTACCTCCCCTGATGAACTACAAATATCACATCTTACTCACTGCATCCTGCCTTGGGCCTTGCACAGAGTTAGCACTTAATAAATGTTTATCGCTGCTGTTAATGATGAAAAACAAATGCTTTGGTAATTCTGAGGCATATGACATGCCCAATCCACCCACACTCTTATGTCATCATTTCTTCCAGTGTAGGTAAACAATGTCTCTTCCACCAGCAGTTTCCACTAGTCCCTCCCTGTGCCCTGACTAACCTGGACAAAAGGAAACACTTGTTATTTGTCTCAGCCAGAGGGGAATCTCCAGACTGTCAGAGGCTCACAGGCTCTCACATCCCCAGCAGCCATATCTCTAGGCTTGCTTTTCAGTTGTCAACCAACTATAGGGTCTTCTAAAAAGTATTCAACCTGGGCCTCTGGCTCTAAATGTCTTTGCCTTTCACATAGGGCTATCATTAAGATCAACAAGATAATAGACACGAAAATGCTTTGAAAGTCTAAAGTTATATGCAAAAGAAAAGAACTGTTTTAAGAAACCAAGTTAGCCCTTTTCAGCCTCAAGGAGATCACTTAGTTTCGTACCTTGGCAACCTAACCACTTGAAGAATTGTCACCTTTTCTTAGAACCTAGTTCTGTTTTGTTTCAAACAGAGAAAGACTAGTGTTAAGAGAGAAACAGGCTCAGAGAGGAATCCTTGGTCAGAAAGGTATTTTAAGAATTCACTGTGTTGTCTTCATTTATTTCTGTAGCTTAATTCTGAGTTTAGAAATGCGGATAGGTGTTTCTTTTCTCTCAAATGCTTCAGAGAATTGCCCTGAGAAAAACAGAGATTGCTTCAACATGCAAGACAGCTGAAAACAGAAAGTCAGGCAGTCTTAGGAAACCTCAGTCCCTCCATATTTCTCCAATTCCATGGGCCATGGATAAGAGTGTATATTCCACAATATCCCTCAATTGGCTGAAAAGAGTCAAGAAAAAGCACCCCCCCCCACCAACTCTAGAATCCCTGGTAGTTATTTCTTCTATGAAAAGGTTGCTTAGAGAAGATAATGCCTCAGAGAAATGTTCTTTGTCCTCTAGTGGATATCCTATCTAGGATATTAGGATGATATCCTGCTGATGAATAGACACTGGCATACTCAGCTAAGACATCTCTATCTGTTGAGTGTTTCCTGTGTGCCCAGCAAAACCAGAAATCGGACCAACCTTTAGGTTATCTCTGGATAACTAGAATGACTTGATGCTTGGCATACCACCATTAGAAAATACTTTAACCAAAACCTTAGTTCTTTAACCGTCCTCAGTCTCCACCATTTCATGCTGCTGACTGCATCAGGCCTTTCTTGAGAACAGATATTGACAGGTACACAGATGATCATAAAAGCACATGAAATGCTGACAAAAAGGTACAGAAAACATAAGACCTTTCCCTGACTCTTAAATGCATCAAAAGCTGGGAAGCCTGTCTTAATATGGCTCGGCCTGCCATAACAAAATACCACAAAGAGGGGGGCTTAAACAGACAGGTATTTTCTCACAGTTCTGGAGGCTGGAAGCACAAGATCAAGGCACCAGCATGGCTGGTTTCTGGTAAGAGCTCTCTCCTGGGACTGTGGAGAAAGAGAAAGAGAACAAGTTCTCTGATGTCCCATCGTGAGGGCCTCACTTTCATGACTTCATTGCAACATGCCAAACACCCCATCTTTAAAAACCATCACATTGGAGGTTAGGACTTCAACATAAAAATTGGGAGGAGACACACACATTCAATTTATAACAGAGCCCCAGAGAATGTCCAGAGCCATCCTAGAAGAATCAGGAAAACCCACCTCTGTTACTCCCTCAAAGATAATGGCCTTGGGTCTCCCTGAGGTCAGCAATTCCACTGGCTTCCAAATCTTTAAATGGCTCAGAGTGGTAGGCTCTGAATATGGGTCCTGCCTTCAGTCTCATTCATTCGTTTACTTTACAGTCTTAGAGATAGCAAGTTTATCAATATTGCATGTACATAGAAGCATAATACCCCATATAATTTTGTTTTTACACAAGCACTTGGATACTAATTTAAACAAAAAATAGAAGACTAGGGGTATAAAAAGCCTGATGGTCATATCCCATTTGGGCCTCAGGGACTCCTTAATCTAAATCTCTCTGCAGAATGTGCCCTCATGCATGGATATGATATGCAAAACACTGTTCAACCAACCAGAGAGCCCTCAGCAAAGGGCTGGGCAGGACATCCGAGGCCCTTCCTGTGTCCAGACCATTTACCAACCAGGACTGAAGTCTTTCCACACATAACAGCCAATACAGTCAGACAGGTGTGTTGCCCTGCTGGGTTTTGCTGTTTGTTTTTTTTAACCACTGAAATGTAGTTCTTCCCCAGGACTCTTGCTTGGGTTCAGAGGCTCCACTCAACACTTAGCCCCCCTCATCGGCAGCCTACCCTATTGGCTCCCTGTCTTTTTTGGATGTTGTCTGCTTATTACACTAAATGGTAAGCTGCTTTGAGAACTCCACCCTGCTGTTTGATCCACTGTCCACAGGGCTCAGTCCCATGCTTTTTACACAGAGGATCATTAAGCAACACTAAGTAAAGCCTACCCTGAGTCTTTGGAACCATCCAGATGATCTGGACATCTCTGCCTAACAGACATGCGGTACAGACTAAATGTTTGTGTCCCTCAAAATTCAGATGTTGAATTAACCCTCCTTGTGGCAGTATTTGAGATGGGGTCTCTAAGGAAGTAATTAAGGTTCAATGAGGTCACAGGGTGGGGCACTGACTGAACAGGATTAGTGTCCTTCCTAGAAGGGACACCAAAGAGCTTGATTTCTCTCACTCCCGCAAAGTCACACGAGGACGCAGAGATGTAGCCACCTTACAAGCCAAAACAAAGATGCCTCAGAGTGAGACCTACATTGCCAACACCTTGGCCTTGGATTTCCAGCCTCCAGAACTATGAGAAATTTGCCACCCTGACTATGGCATTTTGTTACAGATGCCCATGACAATCCAATACAACATTCCAGTTTCATTCTCATAACCCTATGGGTCGGTATTATCATCTGTATGGGAAAGATATGAAAACTGAGGCTTATGGACGTCACCTAATCTGCCCATGATCACAGAAGCAGTAACTCCATAGTCGGCTCAAGTCTACATTCAACAGAGCACAAAGCCCATGTTCTTAACCAGCAGACTAGACTGCCACCTGGAAGCCTCATAACCAGATAACCAGTAGGCTAGACCGCCACCTGGAAGCCTCACAGTGGAAATAAGAATCACTGCCAAAGGAATAAAACTAATGCATACAGAGTGCTTACATGTTGAGGTATCATGTTACACATTTCTCATTTAAACTCACTTTATTCTCCCAACAACTCCTTAAGGCAATTATTACCCCCATTTTAATAGCACCTGATAAAGAAGCCAAGGATGCCAGGACTCCCTTCATTTTTTACTCCTATCAATATTCTGCTTTATGTCGCATTTCTTCCTGAAACCACCTTCACAAATATTCACGACCAGTCACGTGCCATCTTTTTGGGCCATGTGTAACTTTCCAAATGGCCTACAACAGGGCAGGGTACTCCATGACTTTTCTTCTTCTAATCCACAAAACAGCAGGATATCAGAGCCTCCACTGGGCTCACAAGGACAATGTCTGGAAAAGAGCCCAATAAGATGCTTTCTGCTGGTTTCTCATTTTATGTCAATTCACACGCAGCTCGCGGTCTAGTACTAAGGGAAGCAAATCACATCCAGGCACACGCTGCGGAACAGGTCCAACCCTGCTCTGCTGGCAGAGCTGCAGCCCCCACCCTGCCCTCCTCACAGCTCAAGGGGCCTGAGCAGGCTGCCAGCACCACACTTCTTGGGTTCTATTGAATAGTGGAGGGGCCATCACTGCAACAGCAGATGTGGGCCAGTGTGTTGCCATCCATCTTCCCTGGCCTCTTTGAGAGTGGCAATGTTGGCTCCTTTTCCACTAGGGGTCAGAAAGGCAAGCCCTGACTTCAAGCCCAACCTCTCCCCAAAAGCTCCTAGAATTGACTGCATCTCCCCTAGACTCCCAGGCTTCCTGGGGTGGCTTCATCCCTTTGCAAGGCTTCAGGGTGTCTGACATCACAGCATGCTCAGAGTATGAAGTAATAAGTGGGCCATGCGCCAAGAAAATGTCTTTCTTCCTCACTGGCCCCCCAGAGCAGCCTGAGGGAGGCTCTGTACCCTCTGAGAGAGGGTCTGCAAAGCTGAGAGCAGCCTCACTGATTTGCCCTTGGGAACCAAGCAGGGTAAGATGGCTGCTCAGGGACAGCAGCTCCACCCAAGTGCCATGGCTGTCTGGAATGAAGGAGGGAGGGCGTGGATTGTTTCAGAAAAGGGGAGACTTCCTGCTTCAGTGCTGGTTGTTATACTAACTCCACCCATGGTGGTTTTCTTCATATGTGCAAAACTAAACTAATGGTATTGCTGTCGTTCCCCTCTGACTAGTTATTTCTGAGGACTTACGGGGTCGCTCCACAGCCCCAAAAGCATCTTCTGATACAGGAAGTTGGCCCTGTCCACACCCAGCACAGTCAGGACTCACCTGCTGTGACGGGATGTCCAGAAAGGCCCATGGGACCCAAATCTCTCCTCTACCTGCTAACACCCACCCCTGCGGGAAATGCCCACTATTCAGTCACCCTCTAGGCAGGGAAGTTAACTAGAACAAATTTAGGAGCCGGAATTTGACATCATTATCAGAAGGAGCCTAATCAATTTTTCAGAATCAAGAGTCTGAAATTCACACACTATCCTTTCAAAGTGGAAAACTGTTGCTTTTATTTTTCTACATCTGAACTGAGCCTGCTCAAAAAGCTCCCACTCTCAGACACAGTTGAAAAACAGTAGTAAACTTGCTAGTTAAGTCTACTCGGCCACTTTCCCTTTAAAGCAGTATCACTTTAATATACTCTGGGTTAAATATACTCTGAGTTCAGGCTCATTTGCAGAGCTGTTTCTTTCCACCAAGGGTCTCCCTGCCTCTCCTCCTTTCTATCATCCCATGTTAGGAGTGTATGGGAGCTGACATTGCTGCACCTTGGAGGCACTAAGAGGACGAGGATCCCTCTTCTGTGTTAACACTGTGATGTCTCCCGGGATCAGGGCATCAGCCTTTGTCTACTGCAAACCCTTCTAAAGCGTTGCCAGCAGAGGACATATGTGGTCTGTTCCCTTGGCCAGGACAGGGCCCAGGGACCCCCACTGACTGAATCAGCCCCACATTGATTCTTGCTGTGCCTCAGAGCACCAGCCACAGCCTTGCTCTGATATATGGACCGTCCACCCCGAAGACCCTGGGCATACTCACTTTGACCCCTCTCATGGTCACTTTCTGTAACTCAGTTCTCAGCTACTTTCTGAGTCCCCACGACAGGCACAGAATTCAACCACGGTCACCCCCTGCACTGCGGAGGGACCTGCGCCACGTGGTCTACTGCCGGATTACTGCGGCAACCGCTCCACAAATCTCCCTGCCTCCACTTTTGTCACCTACAATCTATTTTCAACAGCAGCCTGAGTGATCCTTTTAAAATGAAATTCAGGTCCCATCACTCTTTGACTCAAACACTCCAATAGCTCCCATTTCACTCAGAGGAAAAGCCAAAGTGTGAGGCTGCACTGGGCAACACCTGCTCCCTTTCTGACCAAATCCCTTTCTCCCATCACCACACTGGCTCCTTGCTAAATCCAGCTCGGGGCTGGCAGGGGAAAATGTGGAACAGGAAATAGAAGGCAGTCAGAAAAGGAACATGGTATGGGGCCGAAGGGACAGAAGCCAGAGGGAAAACAACATGCCTGCCTTCACCTCCCAGCGGACTTCAGCAAACGGCAGGGGGAGGAGACCGACAGCCGGCCCCTCTGTCCTGGCCCCGCTCCACCCTGCGTCCACCTGGCCAGATACTGTGTCCTTCATGTCTCTGTTCACCCCTCCCCCTCTCTGTGAGGCCTCTCCTGCCCGTCTGATACTGCAGTCTGCTTCCCACCATCTCTGGCATTCAGGAGCTCCCCGACCCCGCTCTACATTCCCATTTTCCCATGGCGTGCACTACCTAACATACTCAATAAGCTGCTCACTTGCAAAGTCCCTTTGTAAATGTGTCTTCCCCACTCCCTTGCCCTGCCAAATGCCTCCAGAACAAGGACCTTTGCTTTTGTTCACCAGTATATCTCAAGTGCTTAGAACAAGTCCTTAAACATTGTAGGAATTTAACAAATGATTTTTCAGTGAACAAGGGAACCTTCTTGATCCTTTCCATCCACACAGGACCTGAAGGGGGCTTGAGGAAATCTCTCTGGCCCTTTTTCTGCTGATTTGCTCCATCAGGCTACCATTCCCACTGCAGCCACCCCACGTAAGGCAGCCATCCTCCCGGAATTCCAGAGAATTCAGAGACTTAAGATCGCCGCTGCCTTGGGCTTCTCCTTCCATCTGTGCAGCATTTATGTTTCCTCCCTGCCCATCATTCCCTTCCCTCCCCCTCTCAGGTGGAGGAACATTTGCATCATATCCTATTTTTCTTGACATAAGCCGTAGGTACTAATCTACTAAGCTTTATTCTTAATATGTAATAGGAGTTGAGGAATTCAGGACTCCCTTTTATATTTCAAGAAAGCCTGGGTTGCTGGGATGTTGTCTCTTTATAATCCCAAGGTACACAGTGTCTTCTCCATTTTAGGCCATTCCTGCTCCTTCGGTCTCGGCTATCTGGTCAGATGGCTTCGCTGTCATGATTGAAGAGATGCAAGGAAGGATGCAGGCTGACCTATACGGGGTGCTCCACTGCCAGCTGTCTGCCCAAATATATTTTCTCCTCCTTTCATTGTAAAATTGTACCTGGGCACATGTCTGCCCAGCTGAAGACACACTTCTTAGTCTCTCTTGAATCCAGTGTGGTCATTTGACTATGTTCCTATCAACTGAATAGAGCAAAAAATGATGTGTGCTGCTCTCGGTCTTGTCCCTAAAAGGGGTAGGTGTGGGCATCCCTGGCCCTCTTTTCCTTTCCTGCTAGCTGAGAGATAATGAGAAGTGGAGTTTTGGTTGAGAATGATGGTCTCCCCACTCACATACTCACACTGACCCCTAACCTACAAATTCTGATGTCAGGGAGAAATGAACTTTAAGCTTATCTAAGTCACTGTATGTTGGGGTCCTTTTGTTACAGCAGCATAGACCACACCCTAAATACTACAAAGAAATGCATTTATATTCCATTAAATGTCTAAAGGTAGTGAAAAGAAAACTTCACCTTAGATTCAGAAGACCTCAGTTCTCTTCCTACCCCAAACAACTAAACCAGAATCTTTTGGGGGCTAAAGCCAAAACTGGCATATCTTTAAATCTCTCAGGTGATTTTAATATATAGCCAGGCCTGAAAATTACTGTAACTAAAGAGCAAATATCCAAATAGTACACATAAAAAGAATTCTCAAAATATAGCAACAGATAGGCTTTATTCTCTCACCACAAAGAAACGATCCCAAAAATTAAACAAAATCAACTTTAAAAATCTGGAGAATAAAAAACATTCTTAAAGTCATATCAAAGAAAAAACATGTACAACCGCATTCAGAAAATAATTTTAAATGATTCAAACCTAAAATGTAAATTAATACCATAAACTTAGGGTACTTAGACCCTCCAGGGAGAGGGCAATGAATGCACAGAGTCTGGGGTTCCGGAGTATTCTTTTTCTTGACCCAAGTCACACACTGGGTTTGCTTTATAACTGTTAAGACATGCAAGTTTTAGGCACAATAAAAATGTTTTTAAAAAATGATGTAAGGGGTAGTGCAAAGGTGTCCTCAAAAGTAAATGCAGAAATGAGAGTGATGTCAGCAAAATGGCAGCATAGGAATTCCCAGCACTCATTCCCCTGCTCCCAGAAATTTAGATTTGAACAATAATCCACACAAGAAAATATATTCATATGAGCCAAGGATTCTAGGGGAGGGAGTAGAGCATCTGGAGGAAGCACAGACACAAGAAATGACACACTGAGGAGGGGAGGAAATACAGATTCACATTACCTCCAACATTCTCCCCCGGCCTGGGCAGCCCATTGTAGAGAGAGACACCTTCTCCATGGGAGAAAGAGAGAGAAGTGGGCACCCAACATCACCACGGATCCCAAAGCTGGCCACCCCAGGACCGGGCCAACTCCTGAGGCCCTAGGTGGCTCCAAGTCTCCCACAAACCCAGGTCCCAGTCACTTTAGTGCCTGCTGCTCTCATGGCCCAAGGCAGCTCCCTTGGCACCAGACCCCCAGCAGGTTCCTGTGAGCCCAGGCTCCTGGTACATTCTAGAGCCAGCCAGCTCCTACGGCTTTGGGCAGCTCCTGTGGCCCCAGACTCCCATCCAGCCCCCACAAAACAGGCTGCCAGCCAAATCCAGCAACAGGCCAACAAATGCAGATCCAGGCTCCCAGCACAAGACCAGCCCTAAAGACCCAGCTTACAGGCCAGCCCCAGTGGCCCCAGGTTTCAGGCCTAACCTAGCACAAGCCAGCCTCCTTGGCCAAGCCTCCAGGCCGGGCTTCCAGACCACCCCAGTACTGGGCCAGCCTTCATAGATCAGATACTGGGCCCACCCTGCAGGTCCTGGAGCCTGATTGGCCCCTATGGGCCACACACACACACAGGAATATTATTCAGTCATTAAAAAGAAGGAAACCCTGCTTTTTGCGACAACATGGGTGGACCTTGAGGGCAATACGCAAAGTGAAATAAGCAGAGAGAGAAAGACAAATACTGTAGGTTCTCACTTTTATGAGGAATCTAAAAAAGCTGAACTCAGAAATAGAGAATAAGATTGTGGTTTCCAGGGGCTGGGCAGCGTGGAGTGGGGGAATGGGGAAATGTGGTCAAAGGGTATAGACTTCCAGCTATAAGATGAATAAGTTCTGGGGATCTAATGTACAGCATGATGACTATAATCAACAATACTGTACTATATACTTGAAAGTTATTAAGAGACTAGAACTTAAATGTTATCTGCATACATATATACATAAAATGGTAATTATGTGAGGGGATGGTGTTAACATTATGGTAATCATTCCATAATATATATGTGTGTCAAATCATGCTGTACACCTTAAACTCACATGTTACATATCAATATCTCAAAGATGGGAAAAGACAAAATAAGATAAAGCAGTACCTCCTGCAATACTAGTTTTCTAATGAGGAAAGTAGTAAGATAGCTGGACACACTTGGAAGTTCACCTACCTGTCCCCTAGGCCTCTCTAACACAGCTGAGCACCCCATACACTGGCTAGGCAGACATTAGCCACATTAATCTCGCCCTCTCTTACCAGACGGTGAGCTCCTGGGAGAACGAGGGGCCACATTTGGCCCCTGGTATAGGCCAGGGTGAATCATCACCCATAGGGCTCGGCCCCCAAGCAGGCTCTGAGTGAGTACTTATTAAGAAACAAATCAATATAAATAAAAGCTTTTCCTCAATAAAGAAAATTCTTTTCACAGAAGACCATAAGCAATGGACTATAAGCAATGCAATTCTTTTAAAGGTAGATAAATTAAATGTGAGCCTTCTCCCTTTATAGCTCAAATCTGACCAGTGTTCATATATCCTCACATGGTCTCTGACAGAGCATCGAGTGTAACAGGTAGGAGGAAATGACCTTTCTCTATGATGTCAACCTCATAACTTCAACACATACCTAAGTTTTCCCTTAAGAACTCATCTTCCATCAATTTAACTACATGCTTCTTGGACTTATTTATAGCTTGAGCCTAGACTACCTTGGGATTGTAACAAACACCTTAGGTCTACCAGTTACAGCATCGTGTTCAAGATTCCAACACAGCCTCCAGTCTTATTTAATTTTATGAAGTTTTAATCCTATGTTCCTTTCACCTTGCAGAGTAAAGAGTCCTGTTCTTCACAGTCATGCCTCTTCAAGCCCATGGATTGTTCCAAATGTCCTTCTCTAGATGGAAAAAGGAAGTTGCTAGATCTTTCTGGAGCCCAAATACAAGGTTTTTTAGAAAGCTTACCAGCACCCTTTTCCTCTCCTCCCACACATACCTACAAAGATTTTGCTCCCTCCCTACCCTACTTCATCCCCACCTCCTCCTTTCTCTGCACTAGACTAACCTCACACAACCTACAATCCACAGATCTAATTGTTTCCAACATCTACAGCTTAATGTGAATGAATTTCAGATGCTTTCCCAAGTGCAGGATCAATAAAACAAGAAAGACAAGTGACGGAAAGAACAAGGAGAAAAGTCACCAGGGAGAGGAAAGGAGGGCAACAGGAGGCACCAAAGAAAAAGAGAAATAGGATATGCTATCCCTTATATACTATCAGACACCTGCTATCTGGCAGACACTGAGGTAAATGCAAACTTATTTCATTTTGTCCTCTCTGTCTGAGACAGATATCATTGTTTCCATTTTCAAAGGAGAAAACTGACTGGTTCAGAAGGGCTAAGTGACCTTTCATGAGGTCAACTCAGTCAACAAAAATTTGAAATGCTCCAGACCTAGACACAGTGGAAATTATGAAGGCACAGCACCCATCTTTAGTAGACACAACCTGCTAAAGCCTGAGTTAGTAGATGAAACAACCAACATCTAAACACCAGGTGCCAGGTGTGCTCCTCTAAACCAAGTCGCCCATATCCCTGCCTCCTGGAACCAGTCCTGGTAAACATGACCCCATCATGCCCATCGGGGTGGTTCCTCTAGAGAACAGCCTTTAGCTCAAAGACTAGCTGGCTGTTCTCCCTTTGCACAAGCCAGGTGGGAGCCCAAAGGAGACACAGAGCATGAGCAGAGCCCTTCACTTGCTCTCCATCATGCACAGAGCTGAGGGAGGGAGGGAGGGAGGGACATCATGCACAGAGCTGAGCTGGGGGAGGGAGGGACATCCTGCACAGAGCTGAGCTGGGGGAGGGAGGGACATCATGCACAGAGCTGAGGGACGGAGGGAGGGAGGGACATCATGCACAGAGCTGAG
>JAVSCE010011285.1:0-272488 GCA_032199065.1 Smutsia gigantea
GGAAGAGATGTTTCTGCAATGCAGCCACATTCACCGTTAGCCGTGGGAGCCGGACGCAAGTGATTTTTGTATGAACAGCTTTTGCTGCAGGGGTGGTTAGAGCCAGCCAGTGTGGATTTCTGGGGACTCACTCATTCTCCCCTCCCCATTTTTTCCTTTTAGTTTCTAACAAGTCATGTAGAGGGTAATGTCTGTTGATTTGTGTTATTGGGAATACAGAACTTGTGGACTTCTAATTCTTTAATCGAGACCTGATAGACAGATGGGTTATACTCTCTTTGGAGTAAAAGGAAAATCAAGGGGCCCTGACGTGCCTATTTGGAAGTTAAAAATAAGCATGAACTGACTTTCTAGCTTTTCCTTCGGAGGCTGCGGTCTTGGCGGCGTGTGTGTAGACAGTGTGTGCGTGTCTGAACTCTGCCAGGGAAAAGCCCCTGACAGCAGCCTCCGCTGCCTTTTGTGTGGAGTGTGGTCACACCCAGTGGCCAGTGAGGGTCATGGCACATGTGTATTCCCCATGGATACCTGAGAACAAGCAGCTGGCCTCAGTCACTTCCAGAGTGGACGCCAGAGGCCAGTTGGAATAATAGCAACAACACCTTGTTCTTTTCCTTTGTTCCAAAATGTGGTGCCTGGGTAGGTGAAAGGTCCGCACCATTCATGATGTTAACAATAGCAGCATTCACAGTCATTGGACTCCCACTGCGTCTGCTGTTCTTTAAATTAGGACCTGGGAATATAATGAGATGGATTTTCACAGGAACATTTAAGGGCAGGCTGAGACAAAGAGGTATTGCTTTTTATTCTGATTTCCCTTTATTTATGCATAATTTAAACATTTTGAATGTTAACTGTTCTTTTCATTTTGTTTTATTTTTGAGTTGGGGGAGCAATATCAGGTAATGTTAAAAAAACACCCCATCTTTTTAGAATGCAAACAGGGGCAGAAACCCTATTTATAAATTTTTTAAGAACTATAAGAAACAACTCCTAGCTGCAGCATCCCCCATTAGCATCACAATGACACTTCTTTTTCTTGACTGCTTGCTTTTTAAAAACTCTCTTAGTAGACACTGTTAAGGCCCTGTTTTTACTCAGGGGTGGACATGACCCAGGAGTGGAAGCCCTGGAGTTGTGTTTGTGACTTATGCGCTGGTGTCCAGTTGATCAGGAAGTAGAATTTGTGTGCCCAGAGATGTCACCAAGTGAAAATGTGGCCTATTTCTTTGTAGGAGAGAGCCCAACAGGCCTAGGTCCCCTGCGCTGCAAATACAGTTTTCCTACTCTACACTTTCCGGGGCCTCCTGTGATACCAGGTTCTGATACTAGCTCTGCTCTCTTTCCCATTTAGAGCCTGAATCAAACCTTGTTTTTCTAATCGAATGGTCCTCAGAACCTTTAGTCAGTAACAATCTCCCTTTGCCTGAAGTTCAATCATTTGACACTGTATAGAAAAAGAGGGATTGTAACCACCCAAAACACAGTGAAGCCAAGAGACCAGGGTCTGCACTGCTAGTGAGCAGCTGACATTGGTTTGAAAATCACTTGGTTAAAGCCAGAAGGACCAATTTCCTGTAAGATCAGGAGGTTGTACTGGAAGATATCTAATATCCTTCCATCTCCTGGAGAGAGTAACTTTTTAACTCATTTATAATTAATTTCTTTCCCTCTCTTAATTCATTTCCACAGCTTGATTATTTTCGTCTCAAAGCTCCTCATTTCTCAGTTAAAAACAGCTATTTATAATGAGCCCCTCAGTCTCTGCGCTGGTGCTTGTAGACCCCCTCCTCATTTTTGTGCTTCCTATGAATCCTGCAGCCACCAACTATTGCCAAGGATCATGTGGGTGGCAGTGATGTGTGTTCTTGTTTTATTGATGCAGAGTTCTTGTTTCTATTCCAACACGTGGATCATTTCCCACTTAATGCTCAGAAGGGGGAGAACCAAAATATTTTGCTATTAGAAAGAAAACCATGCATTCATTGTTTGTGTTGTGCTCCTGCTACTGTATTACCAACCCTAGCCTCTTCTGAGGAGCTTCCCTCTTCTGAAGAACTACTGTGGCCCCAGGTGACTGGACAACTTGAGGCATTTTTACCAGAAAGATGTTTAAGGAGGTTACATGGAAAGTAATATGGCAACATTCTTCTGTACAATGATGAACTTATTTTCAGCTGTTCCTCTAAACAGGTGGAATATGTTCCTGCCAGAGGGACTTTCAAATCCTTCTTTGGCCATAGTAAAAAAAAAAAAAAAAAAGAAAGAAAGAAAGAAAGAAAAAGGAAATAAATAAAAAAAATCTGATATGCAGGAATGCAGTTGCCAAAGAGAACATCAGTATAGCCACAGGAGCCCAGCTTCACCAGCTGTGGTATCACCAGCCAGAACCAGCTTTGGCAGAATTATAAAAAAAGGAAGGCTTCACTGCAAATGGAAAGTTAAAGGCTCAGTGCTTAAAGACTGAGATTTGATAAATGAGGTGATAGGTGCTAAGAGCAACCAGAGCCCTTAAGCATGAAGGCAATACCTTGGGTGAGTGTTTCTCAAATTTTAATCTTATCGAAATCACCCAAATAGCCCTTGATAAACCTGAGTGCTGGGACCCACCTGTGAGTTTTTGATTTTGTCCATCTGGTATGGGTCCCGAGAATTTGTGTTTTTAACTAGTTCTTAGATGATATTGACGCTGTTGTATTTGAGATCACACCTACCTCCTTGGGTCATTGTATTAAAAGAGCTAATATTTTTCAAAGGAGCAGATCAAGGCTAGGTACTCAAAATATGTAATGGAAATCTTCAATATCTGACTACAAGAGCCCTGACAATTACTGAAATGCATAATGCCTAGATTCTGCTACAAAGGGCAAGCCAAATCAGGTAAACACCAAACAGAATTTTAACAAAGCTGAGGATGGTCTGATTGTGCTGTATGATATGCTGAAACCCTATGCTTTTGCCTATCAGAGAATGCCTTCCTATTTTTTAATAGTGTATTTTCTGCCCCTGGAGGGCATGGCTTTTGACCTGTTATTCCTATTTCTCTGATTGGACCTGATGCCTAGTTAGCTCTCAGTTTATTGGTTTATCTATATCTTTTCCCTATAACATAAACATGAGGGTCAAGAATTATGGGAGATGCAAAGAAGATACATCTTCACAAAAGAACATCCTTTATGTATCATCCATCCATCCATCCACCTGTCTAAGCATTCTTCTAGTCTGCGGATTACTTCCTAATATTGTCACTTATCTCCTAATGGTATCTTTTGAAAAGCAGAAGTTTTAATCTTAATGAGGTATAATTTCTTGATTTTTCCTTTGGTATTTACTATTTTTTATTTCCTAAGAAATCTTTGTCCCAAGATTGTAAAGATTTTTCTTACATTTTTCAAGAAGTTTTATAATTTTAGTTTTTAATACATTTCAAATAGTTTTTTGTGTATGGTGCAGATGGAGCCTGAGGTCCATTTTTTTTCATACCACTGTCCAGTTGTTCAGCACCATTTATTGAAAAGTCTATACTTTCTTCTTTGAAATGCACATATGAGTTTGTTTCTATTTCTGGAATCTATTTTATTTCATTCTTACACCAAAACCACATTGTTTTGATTTCTGTGACTTTATAGTAAGTCTTGAACTTAAGTAGTGAAAGCCCTCCAATTTTGTTTTTCTTTTCCAAAATTGTTTTGGTTATATTCCATGTCCTTTACATATCCACATACATTTTAGAATAGCTTGTTAATTTTTATGAAAGAGTCAGATGGAATTTTGATCAAGATTGCTTTGAAGCTGAGGTCAATTTGGGGAGAATGCTTATCTTAATAAAATTAAGTCTTCCAATTTATGAGCATGATATATTGCCCCATTAAAAAATTCTTTATTTCTCTCAGCAATGTTTCATAGTTTTCAGCATATATATCTTTAACATCTTTTTCTTAGATGTAATCCTGAGTACATTTTTTTGCTTTTTTTTGTTTTTCTTGTTAATATGATTTGTATTGTTTTAAAATTTTCAATTCTAATTGTTTATTGCTGGCAGGTAGTAATACATTTGATTTTTGTATATTGACCTGGCCTGTGGACTCATTAAATTCACTTACCAATTTTTGTAGATTTCTTAGGATTTTCTATATAGACAGTTGTGTCTTCTGCAAATAAAGTTCTAACTGTCAAACCTGATGACTTTTATTTCTATAACTTGCCTTATTGCACGTATAAGAACTTCAGTTCAATATTACATAATAATGGTGAATAGTGAGAGCAGACATCTTTGCTTTTTCTCTAGTCTTCAGGGAAAATTTTTTTCACAATTAAGTGTGCTTTACTATAGGCTTTCCATAAATGCCTTGTGCCTGGATGAGGAAGCTTTTTTCTATTTCTACCTTGCTAAGAATTTTATTAGGAATGGCTGTTAAATTTTCTAAAAAGCAACTTCTGCATCTATTGAAAACCTTAAGTGGTTTTTCTTTATTCTGTTAATGTGGTAAATTATATTCATTGATTCTCAAATGTTGGGCCAACCTTGCATTCCTGGTCATGGTGTAATATTCTTTTTATATGTTATTGGATTCTATCTGCTAATATTTTGTTGATGATTTTTGGGTGTGTGTTCATAAGGGATTTTTATCTATAGTTTTCTTTTCTTGGAATGTCTCTGTTGGATTTGTTATCAGAGTAATGCTGAACTCATAAAGAGTTTGGAAATGTTTGTTCCTTTTCTACTTTCTGGAAGTGTTTTTGTTTAAAGATTGGTATTATTCATTTCTTAAATGTTTCATAGAGCTTAGCATCAAAACCAGCTGGGTCTGGTTTTCTTTGTGAAAAAGTTCTGATTGTGATTTCAATTTCTTTTAAAGGATACTTAAATTTTACATTTTGTCTATGGTCAATTTTCTTACGTGGTGTTTTTCAAGAAAATCATTTCATTTAAATTATTAACTCTATCAGCATAATATTGTTCATGATAGGGTTAAAAAACAAGGTTTAGAGAGAGTTAGAGAGCTAGAATGGGTGGAACCTGAATTCATAGTCAGGCAGCGAGGCTCCTAAGCCTGTCTGTGGGCCCTCGAAAGCCAAGAATGAAATACAATCATTGTACCTTGAGAGAATTGGAAAGTTAGAAATCAGGACTCCTAAGTGGTTCCTTCTGCCACTTTCTGCACTCCTCCCAGTGTGTTCTTGTCTCAAGCTCCTTTCTTCCCTTAACTGTGAGCTGCATGTATGATACAGCATTCTGGTATACCACAAACACATGCTTAGAGGATTCAGTCCCATGCAGTGGCTTAGACACTCTTGTTGAGGGAGTATATAAATGTGTTTTAAAGCAGCTCTGTCAGTAATTAACCCCCACTCTCTGCACCATGCCCACACCTCCCTCTTGTCTTCCTTCCTCCTGAGCATGGATGCTTGGGGGCCAACAGGTGGGGATCACTTTGAGACTAGCTAGCTGTTTTCTGGCATCCAGGGTCTGCAGGGACAGGAGTGCAGGAAGTTTTCAAGGTCATACTCCAGGCTGCATGATGCATGGGCTACTGCTCCAAGAGCCCTTTGCTTATAATTGCAGTTTTTGGCATGTGCTCCCTGACAAAGGAACAGATGTTTCCCTCTGGAACAAAAGAACAGGGCATAACTGTTAGCCTAATGGTTTGCCACTAATAACACTGAATGTGGAAGCAACAAGTTCTAATGAGAATGTCCCTACAGGACCATGGAGCTAGTGCCAGGAATCAGAGCGAAATGAAGGACCTAATGGCATTTTTCTGTTTTAATAGGCAGCGTCCTGGATGTTTTTAACCTCTTCAGACAAATGACAACAGAATATTCCTTCTGGCTGCATTCATGAATTGCATAGCTATACAGAATGGTGGCTTCGTGAGTTACTTTACAAGATCCCTAGACTGCGCGTTTCAGAGGGGCATGCAGGTGGTTATTACAGGCTCTACTGAACCTGCAGCATCAGCTTGAAGTCCACATATGGGGGCGAGTTCACTAAATCACAGCTTTCAGTCAAACCAAAAATACCAGTGCAAGTTTTTCTCTTCATTGCTGGCTGTAACTTCAAAGTGCCAACAGCCCACACAGAAACATGGAAAAAACAATAGCCCTAAAAAAAAAGGGCCTCGCCTCAGAGCCCATCCCCCAAAATTCAGTAGGCCTCTTGTGCCAGAAACCTTCCACCCATCATATCGTGTGTCGCATGGGGGTTTGGTCACATTTCTTGAGTGGTTCCTCCAATTTTTCATCACTGGAGAATATGTCCTTTGAGGATGTCTTTGGCTTTAGCCCAAAAGAAAGACATTTACTTTCTTCTTTTTTCTCCCAATCCAAATATATTTTTTTTAATGAGCAGAAATGGGGGAAATATCATTTTCATTCCTTCTAAAAATATTTTTTATTTTGATTTACCTATTTATTTAAATGAAATATAGTTGATATACAATATTATATGAGCTTCAGGTTACCATAGGGAAGTGAGGAGTAAGGGGGTGGGTGAATTATTTTCATTCTTTTACCTTCTTTTACCCTGAACTGTTAATCACCAAGAGGGATTAATGTATGAGTATGTAGAAAAGAACATTCATAGCATCTCCTATTAAAATCTGTGCTCTGTCAACATGACATACAAGTCTGTCCTCAGAATTCCTTTGGACTTCAGCTAGAATGATAACACATCCCAGTGTGGCAACTGGGCATTCCCAGTCTATGCTTGTGGTTTGGCTTATCCCTCTTGTCCCAGTGTTCTGTTTGCTAATTTGGACAATTCTTTATATGATCACAATCTCTTTAGCAAGTGTTTTTGCAAGTATCTATCATTATTCTAATAACGTATACCAATTTTTCTGGTGCTGTTAATATACTGGTGATGTGGGGAATGTGGAAGGAGACATTTGGACTGGCTTAATGTTTTCATAAAATGAATACCTTAATCATGTATGCAGTTGCACCCATATCATTTTTCTCTAAGTGTGGTTGAGGTCATGTGATTATGGAAATAATTTTTCTTGGAAATTAAAGTTTAGAATTCAGTAAGGGCCACCCAATAGTTTTAAGTTCCAAATATGTGTTACATGTTTTGGGTTGATGACCAGCCCAAGAATTCATACAAACGCAATTATATGAGTTGTCCAAAGCAGATTCAAACTTCACAAGTAGATTCATTTAAAAATTGGATGGATATGAATTACAAGGTGAGAAACCTTAACATTTTAAGATGGTGGTAGAATTGAGTTAGGAGTTTCTAGAAAAAGTGGGTTAGTACCGAAGTCAGATGCATCAGTGTCCCAGGTTTGTCTCTGACCAACAATATGGCTCTGGGCAACCAGCTCTCTCCCTTTGCCTCAGTTTCCTAATATGCTAAATGGTCATAAATGCACTTTCTCTATGACCCCTCACAAAATTCTTGTAAAGGTAGAGATAATGCTTTGAAAGTAAAACATACATGTTACTCTAGCTGTACTTCATGTGATATGCTATAATTCTACGGCAGTCACATCACAATCTTCTAGAACTCTCAGCCTCTGGGACAGCCCTCAGGGTGAATGGAAAGTTTTGGTCTGAAGGCCAGGCTGCTACAAGACTATTTTTCATATTCCAGACTGAGCGAAATTCCACCAGTGTCTCCCCAACTCTACTGTTTATTTTCATGGCTTGATTCAAAACTTAATAAAAACAAATGTGCATCTTTTTTACAATGCAGAATTGCACTAGCTGGGTGATGTAGGGTGGGAGAAAAAGAGATAGAAATGAGGGCAAGGAAAACTAACATTTCCACGGTAATAAAAAAGTCATTTTACAAAACTGAAAATGATGGAAATTGAACTAATGAAAATGGCGTGCTCCACCTGGCTGAATTCCTGCATTTGGAAGCAAACTAGAACTTTGAGACTATTCTTGGTTCTCTCCCTTCTTTCCAAATTATTGTATGTCACAGCTCCTTGGAAATAAACACCACTGTGTTGTTTTTGTTCAATTATGTTTGCATTTCAATTAATAATGATGATTCCCACCTGTTCCTATTTAATGTATCATGAAAACTCTGGGTTGAAAAATCTCCTTGATTGGGTGAAAAGGAAAAGTATAAAAACCATGCAGGGATAGTACTGCTGTTCCTATGCCAGATTGGCAAGTGATTTGAGGTAATTTTTCCAGCAGGAGTGACAAACTAACTCAAATTATCTCCCCCTTTTACCTATGACTTCTTGTGAGTAAAGGCTCATGTTATAAAAGCAACTATCCGGATCAAGGATCCTCGTCTGTGATGACAAGTCAGTGGATTTCTGGGAGAGGTGAGCGTCCCTGTTAGGCTGTGGGTATACCCTGCTTTGGAGGGGGCAGTCCAGATTTGCACCTCTGGCCCAGTGTGATCGTTCGTCACACATCCTCTCATTCCCGAAGTGTCTGGGTGTGGGTGATAAATTACTCAGTTACAGCCCCCATTTGGGTGCTGAGCACACAACCTGGACATTAGGGTCCCTGTGCCCTCGCCAACTGGGAGGCCTGGCCCAGGTGACATAAACCAGATACCAATGCACAGAGTTGGGGTAGACTCGGGCGCCTTGATAATAGTCAATTAGTTGGTCTGTGTGCTGCCTTTTAATACATATTCCCAAACTAATTGTCTCACTAAATTTGCTAAGTGCATTTTCTGGCTGCAACATTTCTGCTTGGGAAAGATGCCAGAATTGTCAGCCGGTAAAGACTTCAGTCCTTTCTTGGCCAATTTGCCAAAAAAACATCAGAGGGAGTTATTGATCTTTTCCCTTGTATTCATTCTGCTGATTTTTTGCCTGTTTCCTTTCTTTTCTTCTCCTTAAGCTGACATCCAATAAAAGCTATTTTTTTCAGGTGCCAGCAATGTGTCAGCACCAACACCATTCACAATATGAATTGCCATTTCCCCCTTTTCTCTTCAAAGACCCTTTTCTTGGTTCTGTTGTCAGTCCAGGTATCTGTCAAGCTTGCTTCCCTCCTGTATTTATTCCTTGGGTGCCTATGAGTCTTGACTGGTTCATGGGACTAAATCCCATTTGGATTCTTTAAAAAAAAAAATTACACAGTATACCAGTTATCAGGGCAATCTTACTCTATTAATTTGTAAAAGAAAGCTAAGACATTAATCAGGGACATTTAACTAGCTAATTAGGTTCTCAACGGGAGTAAACGTTGGTTTTGGCCCTTCAGAAATATGAACTATTCTTTCAAAATCTCTGACACTGAATATAATGCTACTGCCCACTGCGGGAGATGTTCAGCTCCAGCCTTTTCTTAGCTGGAGGCCCAGCCTCCCATTGTCTTATTAGGTGCGATAAAAGAAGGTGGCCTTGGGAAGCGCTGCACAACTACCAGAGAGGTGGGCAAAGTGGTTATGGTGACAAGAAATACTGAAGGTGATATCTGGGAAGCTGTTATGCATAGGGGAGTGATCACCGTTAGCAGATGCTGGAGATGGCCGGGCAAACTGAGGGGTGGACTTGGCCAATCTGCGACCTGTTTGCTTAAATTATCCTGCAAATAGCTGCCCCCGCCACTTGAATGATGCAGCACAGAGCCCCTCAGAGGCTGCTTGCAGGCTCTGTCACAGGGAGAGCTCTGCAGTGAGGACAGGGTGTGGACCCTGGTAACATAGATGCCTGAATAATTCTCACTCGATTGTGGATCAGCCGGAGAACGAAGACCAACATCCCACGTCCTATACTGACAACCAAGGAGGCTGATTGTCTAAGTGCCTGGCTTGTCACACTGCCAAGTCCAGACTCCTGATCTCTTTTTATCCTTTGTGATGCTGCCTCACAGAATGTCAGTCCTGGGGGAATCCCACCAGCAATCTTGTCCTTTTATTCCCTTTCTTCCTTTTCCTGCTCGTTCCCATTTATTCCCTTTCTTCCTTTTCCTGTTTGTTCCCAGAACTGGGATCCTGAGGTTATAAAAGTCAAATTGGGTAGGAATGACTGGGAGCTAGGAAGGGAGAGGGGTTGATATGATGATATGTAAGTACCCTACAAATTGATATATGCATCCTAAAAATATTCCTGTGAAGTTTTTGTAATTCTAAAATGGGAAAGGAACCAAAATGTTTAGTCAGACATGATAATTATAGCTAACATTTATTGAATGCTTATAACGGGCGAGCTACTGTTCTAATTGCTTCACATTTATTCGCTAATGCAGTTCTCACAATAGCCCAATGAGACCATTATCATCACCCGTTTACAAGGCAAGAAGCAAGGACAGAGAGGGAGGAATGTGCCGGCGCTCATTCACGGGGGATGATGGAGTCCTTACTGGGACCCAGGTCTTCTCACTCCCCAGTCAAACTCTGAACGGTTTGCCGTGCCGACCATGTGTTCCCAGCCGACTTGAACTCTTGCCTCTGAGCTTTTAGAGTTTTGCAAGGACTGTTCTTATAATATGTAAGGAACACTATTCGAACATCTTGCCTCAGAGTGTTAATGATCAGGAAGTAATATTGTAGAATAGATTATGCTTGGATGTTAATTACCGTATGTATGTATAAGTTCCCTAGGGCCGCTGTAATAAAGTACCACAAGTTGGGTGGCTCACAACACCAGAAATTTATTCTTTCACATTCCCGAGGCTTGAACCCTAAAGTCAAGGTGCCGGCAGGGCCTTGTTCTGTCTGAAGACTGTAGAGAAGGATCCATCCTTGCCTCCTGCACTTCCGGTGCTTGGCAGCAATCTTTGGCATTTCTTGGCTTGTAGATGCATCCCTCAAATGTCTGTTTCCGTGGTCACATGGTAATCTCCCTCTGTGTGTGTGTGTGTGTGTGTCCACCGTTTCCTCTCCTTCAAGGGGTACCATTTCCTCCTCTTACATTCCTTTTTAAGTATAATCTCATTTTAACTTGATGACTTCTGCAAAGACTCTATTTCCAAATTGTCACCTTCGTAGGTCCTGGGGATTACGACTGGAACACATCTTTTTTGGGGACACAGTTCAACTTGTAACAATGAACATATCTGCTTAGCCCATATTGTGTCCTATGTTCTAATTTTGAGAATGAATCAAGGAAAATGCTTTCCCTATGCAATTTCTTTCTTTTTTCCTTTAACATATGTGCATAATTCTTTTAGTTCTTCCTTCAAACAGCATCTACTCTACTGGCAGATATTTCTCCCATAATAACAAGCAGATAAATACCACATTTGAGGCGCCTGGGCCTGGGGTAGAGCAATGCTCGTGGTGGACTGTAGAGTAAACCCCTGTTATTTTCTCTTCTAACCTGCTTTTCCATTACTTGTCCACAGTAGTTATAAAGGGAGCATGGAAATGATTGTGTAGTTGACATTTCCAGTTATTATTGTACAAAAAGGATTTCTCCATACCATTATAAAAACTTGGCTTATTACTTAACCCACCTGATAATATTTCAGCACACAGGAGATGCATAATTTCACCCTTCTCATATTTGGCACTTAGGTTGTTGTACATTTTTCTTTTGCTTCTGTTTGCAATGAATATTTGTGCATTCATCCTTTTTCTTGCTTTGGATGTTTTTGTAAGAGGGCTTTCTACAAGAATATCATATTTTGGGATACCCTGATGGCTTATAGTCTGATACAGATTGCGGTCAGACATTTCTAATGTTGTTATTGTCAAACTTGTCGTTTAAAACTTGGTTTTAAATGGTCTTTAGTTATTTTAGTTTTAACTTCATTGTTATCATGGTGGAACTCTTTTCAGATGTACTTCTTCTAAAATTAAAATCATCTAGGAACTGAAAAAACAGCTTATCTTTCTTTCACAGTTGTTAAAAACATGTGAGAAGGAAGTCAGATCGAATTAGTTGCATAACCCAATATTTAAAGTTTCCTGTGTTGATAAGGCTGCAATAATTTAATTTTTGTTCATAATGCCCACATTTTAAAATTTCATAACTAAAGTAGCTAAACTTTTAAAAATACCTATGCTTCTTTTATTAACATAATTTCAAGTTTGTGAGGAAAAAGACCCAGCATATGTAACTTATTTTAATTAAATAACATTACTTAAATGTCTACTATGCTTTGTGGTGTTTTTCTCCTAATTTCCATGGTAAACACATGTCCTAAATACTCCTATAAACTTGTTGAATGGAAGATGATTCACCACTTAATGGATTCATAAGTATCTGTCTAAATTAGCTTTAGTAAATAAAATTACCAGCTTATCACTCATTTTTCTAAAATGACTGCTGCTGAATTAATTCACAAGTTTATCAAATTTCATTATGACTTAAAAATGTATAGCAATGAACATTGATTAGGAATTTACCTTTATATCAAATTTCTGAAATGTGTAATTTAAGATTCTATGTGTGATTAAAGGAGACATATTTCAAGGAACATATATCCTCATTGATATGTGTTTTTTAATATCACATTTACTTTACATCAGTTATTTATTATAATTGAATCCGAGAATGTTCTGCTGAGAGCTGGCTGACAAAGGGGGATTTTATTTAGCCAATACCATTATATTTTATTTTAAATTAATTATGTTTTCACAATTCTCCTGTTTTACAGCAAGCATGGAGTTGGCCCCCAAACTCAGAGTCAGTCTGGGTACTCAACCCTATATTTATTTAAGGCCAGCCTCCTTCTTGGCCTCCATCCAGAGATTGGGTATTGCCTTAGATTTAGGAGTTCTGGCCACAAGCAAACAGGGCAGTGACTTCAATCTCCATCTTTTGAATTCTGGATTTAGTAAGTCTTGATTCTGGTTCTCTTCTGACCCCAGAAACACACCACAGAGCAAAGCTTTCTACTTTATGAGTTAATTATGTGTATACATATATATATATGTTTAATTTTCATCCTATCTCTCTTGTTTTCTATGTATATTCTGCAATTCTAAAGTGGATGGGTAGGCAAACGTTTATAATAGGAAACAGACAAGAATGCTATTAAAACCAACTTCAACCACTTTAGCCCAAAAAGGAGTAGCATAACTTATTCTTAGACCTCATATCCTTTTGTTTAAACAAAATATGTTGGCTGAACTTCTGGTGCAAGACTTGAATGCTCAGGAGACTGGAGTGGAAAGAAACTGAACCTGAGAGCACAAGTCGTCTGCCTAGAAATGGAGGTGACTATGTGCAGGGGTGAAACATGAAGGGGGACGGGGAGGGGAAAGTGAGAATGTGAGGCGGCCCCCGGGAAGTCTGAGGAGACCGCTGCCACGGAGACATTTCTATTGGCAGTGACGGGAAGAATTTTAAAAGACAAGGAATGTCCAACATTTAATTTCAGGTTGTTAGTTCATGGTGTTTCTCTTGAATTCCCTTCCATCTCTCTAAGTCTTAGAGGAGTCCAGGAAAGAGGCTGTGTCCCCTGTCTGGGCTGACATGGGGTCAGTGAATAGAGAATAGGCAGGAAAGGTATTCTACTTCTTGAAAAAGAATAACCTTGGTTTATTGACGGAGCATCAGTCGTCCCCTTCCTTGAATTCTCTTTATTACAAAGAGTTCCTGCATTAGCTGAGAAGGCTTCTGAGTCAACATTATTCGCTCCAAATGGCTCTCCTACAGTTAGGAAGGACTTACCTTCGTTTATCCACTGCACAAGCCAGGCCTAGCAGCCTGTGGAACCCGGAGCATCACAGCAGCTGACGTTCAGGGTCCACACTGATTGTGGTCTGCCCCAGAGAGTTGGAGAATCTTCCAGAGCACGTGATCCTGACATCTGCCTGCTTACACTTGGGCTGCTCCTGCCCACTTGGACTCTGCTGGTCACCAAGATCCCAGGCTTGGACGGACTGGTTCTTGGATTCTGTTCTCTCACTTATCTGATATTTCTTCTTAATGCCTTGCCTGGTTTAAACTCTAGATTTTTGATCTACCCCCATATCTGTGTCTAGAATAATAAGTTGTTCACTCATCCCACAATAAATATTGTGCCTTTGTCAGATACTCCCTAAATTTTCAGTCATAGCCTTCCCCAAAAGGATTATCAGGGGCTTCGTCCTAATTACTACATAAAGTAGGACTCAAACCAAACAGGCTGGACTCACCAAGATGTAGCCCCCTGATGAAGCTACGATTTAGCTTAGGTACAACTGACTTCCTTCCCTGTCAGCTGTCCCCTAGTGACTTGCAAACAAAATGCACCAACATACATTTCTGAATAAACTGATGAATGTTTTATTCTGATGGGAAAACAAAGGGAAAAGAGAAATGGCAGAGGCATTCTAGTTGAAAAGGAATGCTATTAAAACTAAATGTATTCATTTGTCTTTCTACCTAATAGGCAATAAAAGATTGCCCCGTTAGAAGAGGAGCTCAAGGCCAGATGAGATGCCAAAGGGGTTTTTGTACAAAGTTTCCTGATATCCTTAAGCTTGTCATAGTTGCCCCTGGACCATCTTTCTTAAAGTTCAAAGACATCAATTATAGATGCAGGGGGAAAAACACAAAAAGAGAAAGAAAACCGTAAGCCAAGTTATATTCAGCAGAAATTAAGCACATATAGATATTCATTAGGGAGACACCTGACTTTCCCACAGGTTTCTATTTCTAGAAATCATACTCTAAAGCATCCTTTGGTATATCAGGGAAAGACCTGGGATTTTGAAACAAACAAGGAAACAAAGAACCCAGGTCTGGGCCCTAGTCCATTCTCTGTAAATTGTATAATCATGAGAAATCACCAGTCCCTTGAAGTTTCTGTTGCTTCATCTGGATATTGAAAATAATAACTATTGCCCTACTTGCTTCAAAAGGGATTCTCTTGAGGATGAAGATGAAGATAATAGTAACTACTTATTAATAGAGGTACTTATATTTAATAGATGTATTTTTGGTATATAGAATAGAGTTATTTTAATAGAGATATTTTTGGTTAAAAGTTGAGTGAGATGTGGTCCTTTCCCAAACCTGGGTTAGGGATCTGAGGTTCTCTCTGGGAATGAAAAGTTGCATGATGAGAATGTTAGGCCCTAAAATAGGATTAGAAGAACCATGGTCCATGGCATATTGGTGAAAATCCTGGTAACCTTGCCATTTCTACTTGCATAAAGACAGCACACTCAAGAAAGACAATCTAAATGTCATTTTACATTCACAGCAGATGGATGGCTCTGTGTCTGAACCTTTGCAAACCTATTTCCTCATATGTAAAATGCCAAAAATACCAATTCAAAGGTATGTTTCCTTTTTTATCACCTCTGTTCTGCTAGACACTTTCCAGGATGGTTCAAGGAGGTTCTTGTAACTTTGGCTTTTTTTTTTTTTTGGCAAAGATGTGCATACAAAGCTGTTTGTTTTCTAGACCAAAAAAGTCAATAGTTTTATAAAAGACTCAATACCTGTCTGACATCCTTGCGGTGTTTTTCCAGTCCTGCTCCTCTGGTCCTCCCAACCTCTAAGATTGAACAGAGATATAGGGTAACTAAAGTTTTGAGCTTGAAAAAAGCTTTTGTTCTCAACTCATTTCAAGTCTGTCTTTCTCCTAGCTAACAGTAGCATATAGTTCTAAGCCTGAGTTTACTTTTCCTCATCTTTACTTAACTCTCCCAAGATTTTCTAGCAAAGATTCCCCTTATTAACTGTCACTCCTACTTCAGCTGCTCCACAACAGAAAGCTGGAATGCAATCTTTTTCAATTGGAGCAGACATGTTGAAAATGTGGCAAAGCCATGTTGAAGTAAGTTGGTGCAGATAGAACTTTGTGTAAGAGAAATGCACATATTTAGAAGGTTTGTTGTATTCGGCTTAACTGCAATTGTATATTCTCATGGGGCAAGGATGTTTGGTCCAGACAGGAGGCCTAGAGGCTCATGTGTAAATTGCAAGCCTGGTCGTTAGCAGGAAATCATCGTGTGTGAAGAGTGCCAGCTGCAAAAAACTCAACATACAAAGGGAAGAAGAGCCTGCATACTCTACTTCTCAGCAGCCCTCCGCATCCTCATTCTTCATCTCTTAAAACATGTGACAAAAAAATCAGATCCACTTTCAAAAAGCAATGATCTCACTTCAAAGTTAACTTCAAACCCATGTATCATCTTTCAGACCATTTTCACCATGACCGTTTGATAGGGACTCTGCAAAGTTAGTGACAAGAGCACTTCACATTTTTGGTTCTGATCGTGGGAGTCAGTGTTCAGGGCCAAGGCAGCTTTCACCCAAATTTCAAATTCTAAGAGAAAACATTCACTTAGGTGGAATGTCTCTGCAGCTTTGTGATTGTTTTTAGATGCCGGAGTAGATCCCAGAGTTCATACCTGAAGCATAGGTGAGGGCAATGCGGGCTTCTTGGTTTGGTTTTTACTCCACGTTGAGCATTAACCAGATTATCTTATCTCTAAATTTATAGCCTATGTATACATACATCCACTCCTGCTCATATGAATAATTACAACAAACATATTTCTTTTCAAAGTGACCAAATCTTAAATTAAAAAAGAAACATCTAAGAAATAATTAAATTGGAGTTGATTATTCATGTTACAGATTGCTTTTTTTGGCTTTAGCAAAGAACTCAAACTCCCACCATGCATTAGAAGTAAGTCACATATAATACAAAGATCTAATATTAGACAGCAATGGACCTTATGTAAGAACTGAAACAAAGTTAGAATTGAAACAATTTCATGTGAATGTGAGGGGGCTGGAAATATTTTTAAGAGAATGTTTCTCTTTGTTGCATGGATAGTGAGAGTAACTGCCAAAATGTGGGCAAAACGAGAGAATTATGCAATGGGAGGAAAGAAATCAAAACATGTAGCATAATTTTGACTCCATTGTTATCGTTTTTTTTTGAATTAATAATAAAATTGAGCAGGTGGAATGAGTCAGTTGATGACTCAGGAAGGCCCATAGGAAACTTAAAACTGTCAAGCAAAACGTTCTTCCTTACTGTGAATTTCAGTTTCTTTAAATGGTCTTTCAGCAGAAAACAATCTGTGAGATCTGTACCCTGGGGTTAGTAGTAAGCCCCCTGCCCTCCATCAGATTCTAAACCTTTATGAAAATGATAGATTGTTAGGACAGATTGTTCACATAATTTTTTTTTAATTCAGGAAAGTTGATATTTTTAGGGTGGCCAGGAGTGGGGTGAAAATGAGGCGTGAAGGTGGTTATAATCAAAGAAATGGTCTCTATTTTACGTCTTCACAAGGAGAGATCCCTTAGTTCAGGCCTTCCTCTTAACAGTGCCTTGAAATGGCTCTCTGGCCCAGCTCCTCCCTCAAATTGCCAGTGTTTCTGCTACGCTGTTACAGTAGTTGTCTTTCTAAATTGCAGGGGTAATTGTGGTTGTTTTCCGGTGACAACCTCTCGGTGGTCCTCCCCATGACCATGCCAGGTCCTCGCCACAGGGGGTCGCTTTCAGCTGCTTCTGGGCTGTCAGGGACACCTTCTCTTCATCTTTCACTTACCTGTACTTTGAGTGTTGTCGTCCATGGGCCCTTCCTGTCTGTTCTCATTGTATTTTATATTTACCTCAATTAGCCCTTTATGTTGTTCTGTAATCATTCGCATGTTTTCTCCACTTCAGACTGCGTTTTTCTGCACTGTACACCCACAGTTTCATGCTCAGTGACCTTAACATTCCCTGGGTCTCCCTGGGCTCAGAGGAGGCCATGCAAAGAGCTTGATGTGCATTTTGCTGACTGATGGAGGACCGCTGCCTTCCTGACCAAGTCTCTTCTTGATGTGCCTCCTGTGTGAGGGTGTCACCCTGATGTGTCTTCCTGCCAGAGGCCTTGCGAGGCAGCACCGTGTTTACATGCTGCATCTGGGGCTCTGAATCGTCAAGGCTCTCCCACGTTTGCTTCTTCCACAGCTGCACCTGCCAAAGGGTCCGTGTGTTCTGTGGAGCAATGGGGACAATGTTGTTTTCTTCTCAGGGTGAGTCTTCATCCATGGGCTCAGCTGAGAACCGGACACCTGATTCTTTTCATTGAGTAGGCTGCCAATGAACTCCTGTGAGACTCAGGAGGGGCTGCCCACCCACTGGTCTATCAAAATCAACCAAGGCGTGCACCCCATCTTAGCTGGGACACCCAAGCGCACTTGTATTTCCTTCCATCACCTAGACAATGACTGGCACTCAGTAGGTGCTTTCCCAGTGTTTCTGGGACCCTCTGAAGAAGGCCTCAAAACCTCCATATTGACTGACCAGCTTGATGTGCCATTGAGCACCCAGTCCTGCTTTGTTTTTCCTGGTGCTGGTCATATCCTGTCATATTCTACAACCTTTAGCTGAATTCTCAGGCTGAGCCCCGCTGCTGGGACACTAACATGAAAACTTGGAGAGAACCTATGAACCATATTACAAAGTAAGAAACAGAAGTCTTAAAACTAGATGCTGGAAATGGCTGCCTCATGAGGGCCTCTCAGGCCTGCTTCAATGGACTCCCCTTGAAATCCCCATAAAATAAGATACTTTATTTCTAAATAGAAACCATGGGCATTGTGATGCCTTCTTTTGGCATTATTAAAATTTAGCTCATCACTGAGATGTCAGTCCCTAGTTTAGGAAAGGATGTTTACTTTGTTTTGACATAATGGGAGGGAATCTCTAAAATATTCCCACAGGAACACAGGGTTATTTTGCCTCCATATCCCAATATCCTTTTAAGAAGATATGTTTTCAGTCATCAAATTTCCAAAACCTATTGAGGGGGTTCATACTTAGGTTACTGGTAGCACGCCCCATAGCTGATCACAGTGACCCTCAGCTATGACAGTGACCCATCCCTGATGTGATGCTAGGCTTGAGAAATGCTGGTCTGAACAGAAGCTAGAGACTTCACCTTATAGTACCACCGTGTATCCTTTGAAGGTGGAGTAGTACGATTTAGAATAGTAACATAATAAATAGTATTAGTAATGATAGTAACTGTATTCATCACTAGACTTCTAAATGGAAATGTGTTAGTATTGTTCCATAATCCCTTTTCTGACAACTTTAGTGCCCGATGTGTTTCAGAGTTCAGAATTGTTCTCATTTTATAATCTACGTAATATTTCCAGTAGGGTAAGGTGGCACCGCCTTATACGTTACCAATTGTGATATTTTAAAATTGCAAATCAGGGATTGTGGCCAATGGCATAAAGCCAAAGTACCATGGTGGGCATAGGAAAACATTCTTGAGAGACAGCTGGCCCAGACCTTTGCCCTCAGCTGCTTCATCTCTGTCTCTGTTTTGCTGCCTGGGAGATGGATGCTGTCTGACATTTGGGGTCTGAGGATGAGGTGTGGGGAACATGAGCTAGAAGGACTGTGGCTGCCCAGCCAGCCCTGCACAACTTACCTCTGGGCTTCATTGGCAGGAGGGAGCACACAGCTTTCTATCCTTCTAAAATCACCATTATTTATTTACTTTCTGACACATACAACCAAACCTAACCCTAAATAATTCAGATACAAAGGAGAATACAAGTCCTAGATTTGGTGGGATTTTTTAAATTCCTTTCTGGGCTGACACAGCCTATTTATATCTCAATTTGTGTACAGAGAAAGCCACATAGCAAGGCATTTCAGTATGCCTTGTGCAGCTGATTAGAATTTTATTCATGGAAATATGAAAACACTGTGGTGGACTCCAGAACAGAGTAGTTTTGGGGCTTGGGGTGGGTTCTCTTTTCTTCATTTATCTTTGGAATGACAATTTTTTTTAAGTTCATAAAAAATTGGCTCATCGTAGTGGAGGAAACCATTCTTACATTTTAATGTTATATTGAACATGTAGTTTTCTTTAACTCAAATTTTCTTACTCATCTAAGAAAATGAAGCTTCCTACAGCTTGGAGCAGTCAGAGAGACTACATTCACTAAGGAGAAGATGAAAGACCATCCCAAAACAAATAGAAGCTTCTTTTGCTCATTCATTTATGGCTTGATTCTTCTAATGTGTGGGCAAATCAGAACTTTTATCTGTGTCTAAACTCTGGTTTCCCATAGAGCAAGAGTTTGTTACTTAGAACAATGCATCCACACTGGCCTGTGGGAATCTCTTCAGAATTTTTTGAAAGTTCAAGGTTGGCAGAGCCTGAAACAGTGGACTCCTAATAGCTCTGAGTCAGGATATACCAGCATTGGCAGTTGACCATTCTTATTAGTTTTATTGCTGTTGATATTATCAGCAAAATATTTGCTTTCTTGAAGAGGCCAGACTTATCATTCAGCCTTAGTTTATTATTCATGCATATTCTCTTTTTACAGGTTTCTTTGATTAAGGGCTTGGATGGTTAGCATGTGGCTCTCAGGAGAGTCATACTATCTGTACATAATTAAGTTGCTTTCTTGGGACCTGACCCTAAGCTTATTCATCTCTTGTGCATGCTTTGGCTTATTTGTGCTGTGGCCGGACAAATGAGTATACATGCCTTTGTGCTGAGGTTTCCAAAGGATGCTCTTAGATGCCCTAGGATTCCACCAGTGTATCTCATGGGTAGCCAAGGATTTGAGATGGTTCTTAATGCCACTACCTGCTTTGCTCATAGCAGGTCAAATTTCACTGCTCTGTGTATCTATCACATACAGTTCTGTTTGAATAAAAGGACTCTGCTGCTGAAAGTAAAGTAAATTGAAAAGTACATGGTGGAGGGTGAATCCTTCACTACTTTTGGAAAAATAGCCTCCAGCGTATGTTCTACTAAGTGTGGATAAACATTACAGGATCAGAGCGTTGGAAATATAACAGATTAATTTAATCACTTTTTGTCTCTTGTGGATCAAAGCAAATGGAAATAGGTTATTGCATCTTTTCTTGGTAGCGAAGGCATTTTCCAGTACTTTACTTGGGAGTTTGGAATGCTGGGAAGCTGGGGGTGGATTTCAGGACAAAGAGATTTAGGAAGCACTCTTCTGCGGAGTTGCTCCAGTGACCTAAAGAAGGCTGAATGCTTCCCAAAAGGCTTACTGCACAGGACGAAGCCTAGACAGTGAGGATGAATTGGGCACATTAAATTGTACTCTAAATTAGGGAAGTAGTCAGAGAATCCTTGTCTCCTTTTGAAGGGTACAAGATGGCTGAGCCTTAGGATGGATGGTTTTGGATGCATGGGTATATCTGGGTTGTAGTTCCCTTTTAAACTCTGTCTTTGGCTCAAGAAAGTTCATGGAGGGCCTGCTTAAGAGGTGCTTTGTAGCAAGTTACTGGGCTGTAGGTCCCGTCATGTGCAGGTGTTCCAGCTCATGCATGTCTCTCCTTTCATGATGGCTCACTGCCCACAGGCCCCAGGCCTTGCCTCTGCTGAGACCTGCTCCATTCAAAACTCCAGACTCTAAGTTCTGGTGTCCCTGCTCACTCATTCTGGTCCATAGCTCTGTGGCTGCAGCTCCTGGTCATGACCCTTGGCTTGGCAAGTTCAGGTTCCTCCCTCCTGTCATGATGCCCCAGAGGCTGCCCCTCTGGGTGTAGACAGGCGTGCCATCCATTAGTGGCCAGTGAATGAGTTGGTATCAGGGATGAATTAAAATGTAATAATTACCCTTAAGTTCAACTTCAAACTAATCTCTCTGCCCTTAGCAAGAACTAAGGCCTTCAAGATCCAGGAACCCCATCTAAATCATCAAGGAGGGATATGATATCCAGGAAAATTTAAAGCATTCTAACCCTGGTAAGCTGTTTTAATTAACCCCAGTCACCTGGAAGTCACTTTCCTGGCAGGTAACAGTAAATGGTGTGTCAGTTTTCCAATGATGGGTTCTCTGAGCTGCATAGAGTAAAGCAACTCTCAGTCTTAGTTGAAGAGCCTACAGTGAACAGGGGAAACCTCCAGGGGTTTAGTGACAAGGTTCTTACCTACAAAGAGAGGACACTGAGAAGGAGTGATGCCTCTCACCATCTCTCAGGATGACTTCTGCTGTGAGCCCTTCTCATATATTCATTCACTCAACAAATATTTTTGAGCCAATGCCAGGCATTATTCCAGGCACTGGAGATGTGGCTGTAAGCAAAATTGACAAATATCCCTGTCCTCATGGAATATACACGGGAGGGAAGAGAGACAGACAATAAACAAAGACATAGCATGCCATGGAAAAACGTAAAGCTGAAAAGGGGAAAGGGCTAGGAGAAGGGGCTGCAATTTAAAAAGGGTAAAGGACATACTCAATGAGAAGGAGGCACAGACCTGAAGGAGGTGAGAGAGCTGGTCATACGGACATGGCGGGTGGAGGCAGGGTGTTCTTAGCCAACAGAATTGGCCCACAGAAGGCCGGAGCATGGCTCCTGAGACCTGGTTTGCCTGGAGTATGCGGGAGCCAGTGGGGAGGTCAGTATGGCCGGGTCAGAGTGAGGAGAAAATAGAAGAAGAGCAGGGGCTCCTCTCTTATCCTGCCGGTTGCAGCCTGGGCCAGCAAGCCCCTGCCGTTCCAGTTTGGGGAGTACTGCTGATGTCCTTTCTCCTGGGCATCTCCCTGTTCCACTGTGGGTCGTTGAGCTCTGTGTGGCAGTGCGTAACAGGTTTGAATCCCAGCCTCGTCTGTAATTCACGTAGGCTACATGATCTCTTTCAGCCTGGATTTCCTCATCATAAAGTAGAAGGTTGGGCCAGTAGATATCCAGCTTTTCTCAATAATGAAGTTCAAGTATCAAGTATTCTTTTAAAAGCCCACCTTAGTGTGATAGGCTTTTATTTCATATGCTAATTAATATGTCCTTTCCTAAAGAACTTATTATGGAATTATTTTATACCCACAACATACAAGTAAAAAACAACAGCAAGAGCTCTTGAGCTACAATAACATATTTTAATCATTACTATTTCTATGATTATTATTTTATTGTGGTCATATTTATAGCCAAAGATTGGTAGAATGAGAAGAGGAGGAAATGTTTAAGGAAAATCAATCAGACTATCACTTTCCTGGTTAGCCATTAGATACCTCCACATCTATTAGTTCGTTTTTTTAAACCTCAAAATAGGTGAGAAAAGGTACAGGAAATAACATTAGTGACTTGGACAGTTCAGGAAACTGTGAGTGGATGTGAGGACATCACTCAACTGGTCAATGGCAGAAACAATATTAGAGCCATTGTCTCTTGCGTCTGAATCTTATAATTTTTTTCACTGTGTCTCTGTGCACTGAGAACCACAGAGACATTTAGTGGTAAAGTCTGTAAGTGTTTCACTGAATTAACACATGGCAAAGAAGGTGATGAAGCTGACTTGCTGTGGCCCTCTTTGGTTCCATATTGTGTCATCCCGTGTTACAGGGCACATTCACCCATCAGGATTTATCTCCATTTATCCCACCCACAAATATTGGTGGCACATCTGAGTTTAACACAGTCCAGTGGGGAAAACAGTGAAGATAAAAGATCATAAGCGAGATGTGAGTTGAGTGCACAGAACACAGCTGAGGGAACGCATGAGAGCTGTGGTTCGGGAGACTCAGAAAGCTTCCCAGAGGAGATGACATTTCAGCTGGCTTGGAGGACAGGAGCAGGAGTTCGCCAGGCACAGAAAAGAGCACATGGCATGCAGGTGGACTCAGCACATACCAAAGCCTGTTTACAGGCAAGCCCACGGCACCTAGGGAATCAGTAGTGATCCCTCATGGTCAGAGTCAAAAGTGAGGTGAGGTTGGAGGGGAGATGAGGCACAGGAAAGTCACTTAGGAGAGATGCCACCTGTTAAATTTCATATATTTAACATTTTAACGTCTAGGAGAAGCCTCAAAGTGAAATGTCACTTACGGGAAGGAAATTGGGTCCTCTTGATACCTTCTTCCTTCTTCTTGGGCTGTGTTGTGGGCTCAAGGAAATCTCTGAATTCCCTGCCCTGCTTCACTCTCGCATCCCTTCTCACCTCTGCACAGCGTGCTCCAGGCAGGTGTAGGCCTTTCCTCTTCCCTTTTCCCTGTCTTTCTGAGAAAGTGACTCCTGGGTCATAGCACAGATCTACCCTTATTTCTGTTTCCCTTCCCCTGCTGCCAAAACGCAGGGGGGCAGGTTGGGCCTGATGGAAGCCCTTCCTCAGGGGACTTGATGGGCTCTGGGGAGGAACATCCGAAGTGAGACCCGTACCAGGGGCAGCCTGATGATGGCCAAACACAGCCCCTCTTCCTGGCACTCAGGACTCAGGAAGTGTGCTTCTGAAGACAACACTGTTAATTTCTGAACCAAGAAAATATACTTGATTCCTAGACCCAGAAAATAGTCTTCCGAGTTGAAAAAAAAAATTGTTCTTTTTAAATAGGGTAACATCTCTGGAATATATCGTTCCCAAAATAAGTTCCTCCAATTTGGAAAAGCTGAAATAAATGAAAATAACAGATGGAAGAGAAATAACAGAAGCTATCCAAAGAGCAGCAAGAGATATGAAGCGGGGAATCATCTGTCTAGAAAACGGTGCTCAGTTGTACTTTTGAAATTAAAGGTACGTTGACTTTGGAAGAGATCGCGATTTTTCTCCTGACAGTTCACCTTTACACAATATGTCCTTTCTGGGCCACAGTAAGTGCATAAGAGGTATAGTTTGCTTTTCTATTTCTGTTTCTCCCACTTGTGCAGTTTCCATCTGTTCAAAGGTGTTAAGATCAACAGTTCTGGTCTCCTGGATAAAGGTTTAGGCTCTTGGCAGAGAGCTGGATAAATACGGAGCTGTGCTATTAGCATAGGGATGTTTAATAACAGATTATTTACGTCCTTTAGGCTTGTCTGAGTGCAACTGCAGGCAAGCGGGGCCTCCTCGGCGGATGCGGCACACCCAGGACAGCGGGGCTGGGCCTCTGCTCCCAGCTCAGCCATGTGAGCTTGCCGACAGCAGCCGCAAGGCCTCCCTGGCGTGAGCCTCCCGTGGTCCTCATCGGGAAAACACAATTCTGCTACCTTACTGACAATGGAGCCTGTGGGTTCCATAATTCATTATTCAGCGCCTGCTCTTTTCTTGACTGTGAGACCTGGTGCATGGCTGACTTACCGTGTTTCCTTTATGGTCCTGACCTCCGTCCTGATGTCCCCAGGGGTGCCTTTGAAGGCTCCCGTTAGGCAGTAGATAAGGACTTTGTTCCTGGCTGTGTGACCACCTGTCAGCTGCTGGCCCCTCTCTCAGGTTGCTGAGAGGTGTTTATACAAGGAAAGAGATGGAAGCTTTGGTCAAAGAATTGAAGTGACCAATCCAGTTTCGGTCTCCAAGCCCTCCCCCATTTGTCTAGTCTAGTGAACTGAGTGGCTCACTTTGTTTTAAGGTTAGAAAGAGCTGATCATGAGCCACCAGCCTGTGTGCCCATCCACACTGATCCTGTCCATCTTCCTCTTCCTCCAGCTCTCTGTGTCCCTGCAGAGCCAAGGACAAAGCCAGGGCAAAAGCATTCTGCCTGAAATGTCACCACCTGAATGTCCCTGCAGGAGGGGAGGACAGAAAAGAGGACAGGAAGGAGGGAGGGAGAGAGAGAGAGAGGAAGGTGTTCTCTGTTTCCCATGAGCTCTCACCTCTTAACCATCCTTAGATTTAGGATGTCCCATCAAGGGAGTGATTTGTCAGTCCTGCAGGGGATGAATCTGTATGTACACTCCACTGTGTTCTTGAGAAAGCTTCTGAGAACAAGGTGAGAGTAACCAGGGTGAGGCTGACAACGTCATTTATTCCCTCCCCATTTCACTGCAGTTTTTACAAACAGGTGTTAAGTAACTTCAGGGACATTTTAACATGGTGCACTGGAGCACGTCCCTGAAAGTTTCCGGGCAAGCCACCCCAGAGGGACAGCTGGGAGGGACTGAGAAACAGTCCACTGCAGACCTTCTGACCTTCTCCCAGGCCTTCCTCTAACTTTCTCATAAAGTCTTAGAGCAACAAGTGACATAGGGGCACATTCTAACTCTCCAGAGTCAGAGGGGGGCCCTGATGTCCATGCTCCCCATTAATGGCTGAGGCAGGAAGAGGTTCCTATTTCTTAGCTCTTTGCCAAGCTTGTGCTCTTTCTGCCACATTCCTTTATGCAAACAGGTGGTGGTGGAAAGGAGAAGGGCAAGGAGGAGAGGCTGGTAAGGAAGAGAACGGGGAGTGAGGTGGGGTGGAGCACAGGAAAGACAGTTAAGTTTCCCCTGGAAATCCCCAAGCAGAGAAGCTGCTGTAGCAATAGTGTGGCTTCAGGTTTGATTGTTGGGTCGAAGTGGTGTATCTGCTTGTTGGCAGAGCTTCCAGATCATTGCTTCATTGCTTTGCGCTCTCTCCCTCCCATCCTCCTTCCCATCCTCCTTCCCATCTTCCTTTCCTTCCTCCCTCCCTTCCTCCCTCCCTCCTTCCCTCCCTCCAGCTGCCTGGAAAGAGCATGTTCTTTCCTTGTAGTCTTTATCTTTGGAACTTGACATCATTCCCTCACCTTCTGTAGTATCATAAACCCAATAAAGATGGGGTAGGGAAACAAACCTTCCCAAAATAAGATGAGAAAGATTTTTGAAGAAAACAAAATCCATATCACTTTGTACAGGGAAGACCTTCTTTTGCCTGCCCCCATCATTTCCTGTTTTCCACATCATTTTTTTTTGTCTTAGTTATCAAGTACATCTGACACCACTGAGCAACTCTTCCCTCAAATTGTTGGTACCCAGTTTTCTTCCTGATTTGGTTTACCCTTTAGAAGCCAGATTCCTCTCGGGTCAGTTCATGGAACCCAGGTCCTCACTGCTAGACTTCTTTAAGGGAGATGCATCTGCTGCCCCCACCCCTGCACCCTCCCTGCCCTTACTCCTTGTCACTACCCCTCACTTCTTAGCCCTGCATCTTACTTCTGCCTTCACTACTCAGTTGAAACTGCTCCCGTAAAGATCCCTGGTCTCTGCATTGCAGGCTGTGTCAGCACTCACCGCCCCCCAGAGTGCCCCCTCCGAGTACTCCCTCTCTGCAATACCGTCAGTCCTCTGGGCTCTTCCTCTCTCCCCAAGCTTCTCTTTCTTCTTCACATCCTGCCCTAAAAGCTGGCTATCTCCTACAGTTTTCTCTTGTTTGTCTCATCCTCTTGGTGATTCCATCCATACTTATGATCTCACCGTTTGCCTCCCCATTTCTAGAGATGGCCCTTCCCCTGTGTTTTTGAGCTCTTTTTTCCTACCTGCCTGGTGAACATCTTTAACAAGTTGTCTTATAAGCAACTGAAACCCAGTATATCTCGCTGAACTTGCCTCCTTTTCTCCCAAGCCCACCGCTCCTTTGTGTTCCCAAGGCACTCAGGACCATCACTGATTGTACATTTAACCTACCTTCTTTCCATTCCATTCCCATCTTCATTACCTTACTTAGACATTCGATACCCGTTGTCCAGATCATTGTAGAAGTGAAGCTGGTTTTCTATCCTCCATGTCCTTCCCTCCTCAAGCATCACCATAGTTCACGCACTGTGGAGGGATCTTCTAAAATCAGAGCTCTTAGGATCTTACTCTTCCTTCTCGGCAACCTTCAGTTATGGCTTTTCATTAACTCTTACATTAATGAAGCTCTTACATTTTGCTTAGGCTTTTAATACCTTTGATGATCTGGTTCCAGTCTTTTTCAGTTTTATCTCCTGCCGCTCAGCAAACAACTGAAACGTGTGACCCTTTCTATGATTTAGATTTTTCTGATACCTTCACTCTACTTAGTCTCTACATTTTCCCCAATCCTTTTAATCCCCAATCCTATTTCTCCTTTAAGGATTCCATCTCTTTCATGAAGTCTATGCTGATTATCCCATTCTCCCTTCCATTTCAGAATACCCATTATGGTATTGATCACTCTTGACATTATCACACTTCAACTTATTTTAAAACAATGGTGTACAAATTTTCTCTCTTACCAAACTCCTAGGAAGTATGGAAACTTATCTTATGCATTTTAAAAATCCACTCCAACATGCAGCACATACTCTTCTTGTATAGTAGGTGTTCTATTACAGAAATGGAATTCATCTTGATTTTTCTTACCATACTTGGTTAGCAATCCAAACTACCTTCATCTCCTCTCTCACTCCTCCTCCTTCCCCTGTCCCATTTATATATAAAACACAGACTGTTACCATATGGTGCCTTTCTAATCACACTCTTGTGGGAGAGGAAGAGGTGTGTCGTTACAGACTACTGATTCTTTAGCTGTATAAAACAAGTCTAACTTAAGAGCCGATAGATGATTTAAAGTTTTGTAGTTTTAATGTTCTTTTGTCAAACTATTTAACCTCCTTTCCCAGGAAGTTTAATGGTGGACACATACCCTAAAGATTACATTAATTTAACTTTACAAAGATTTTAATATGACATATGGTTTAACAAATTGGAAAATCAAAAGCCCAAGGTGGGCAGATAAGTATAATTCTTGAAGGGATGTTACTTTATTTTTAACTTCAGTATAATAAACATTGTGACAGAAAAAAAAAATGTTGTTTAGGTGATGAATAAAAAATAAAAATGGGAGAAACCAAGAGGCAAATTGTTCTACTTAATAACCACAGCACAGACTTCTGGTACTGACCAAGATGGATTAAGCTCCTTCTTATCTATCCCACTGATTAAAATGCAAACCTCTGGACTGAAGACAAAAGGCAACTACTTGAAGACTCAGAAAAGTAAACAATAGCCATCAAGCCGAGGATGGAAGTCAAAACTGGAAGAACAGCCAGTGCTGGTAAGTTCTCTGTGTTGTTGCCTCCTTCATGTCTGAGCTTGGATTCATGGAAGACCAACAGTCTGAAAAGTGGAAATGCAACAGGTGTGGGGAGCAACACCCCCGCCTCACACCACCACCACCAAACAAAAAATCTTTCTGATCAGAAGACCAGTAAAGGAGCCTCTGAAAGTAGTAGAATGTGGGATGAGATCCCTGTTGTTTTGTTGTTTTTCCCCTTCCTTTCCTGGCCGTGACCGGAGCTGTACTACTCAGGAGGCAGTTGTGGTAGAGTATCTAAATACCAAAAGATAATCCATCTCCGTGGTCAGAGTAACTGGGAAAAGGGCTCCCCAGTGGCCTGAAGAATGTGTGGGTGGAAATCCTTTATTTGTGCTCTCTATCTTTCATCCCAAGGGTGAACCCCACCCCCTCAGAACAGTGCAACACTATTAGGCTTAAAATCCATAGAGAAACCCATCTTTCTGGCTTCAGGCACTGGTAAAAGAGGTCTTTGGGAGTGAGAGAATTGGGGAATATTTGGGAGAAGGTAGCTAAAGAAGACTCCTCTAATTATGGGGCACGAACCAACATGAGTCCTAGAACCACACCTGAGCCCCATGTGCAGAACAAACCCTAAGAAGCATAACAAAAGCTTTGCAAACTAAACTGTCATTGAAACTACAACCCGCAGAGGGTGAGAAAGAGCTTGTAGTCTGAACTTAATTGAATTGACTGACTTCTGAAACACATCAACGAACACCCGGTGTTTTCTGGCCTCCATGGTTTCTGACAAGAAATCTGCAATAAACAGTAATCTCCTATATGTAGTGTGTCTTTTTTCTGGCTACTTTCAAGATGATTTCACTATCTTTGTTATTCAACAGTTCACTATGATACATCTGGGACTGTGTTTCCTAGACTTGTCTTGGTTTGTGTGTATTGAACTACATGACAATAAATTGAAATTAGCCAACTTGAAGAACAAGGAGAAAAAAATTGAAAAATGCTGAAAAGAGACTCAGGGCTATGTAGGACAATAGCAAAACCTTAACATGTATGTCATCAAAGGGCAGGAAAAAGAGCACAGTAAAAGTACACCAAAATATATTTGAAAAAGTAATGATTGGAAACTTCCAATTTGGTGAAAGATATGACTTAATGATTAAAGTAGTTTAATACACACAAACCAAGATAAAGTCCATGAAACATAGTCCCAGATGTATCATAGTGAACTGTTGAATAACAAAGATAGTGAAATCATCTTGGAAGTAGCCAGAAAAAAGACACACTACATATAGGAGATTATTTATTGCAGATTTCTTGTCAGAAACCATGGAGGCCAGAGGACAGTGGAACACCATCGTTAAAGTGGAAACAAAAAGAACTTTTGACCAAAATTTTATATTTAGGAGAAAAATGAAGGTGAAATAAAGATGATACTTTCAGCAGCTTAAGGAATCCCTTAAGGGTAAAAGGAAATGACATCACAAGGAAAATTGGAACATAAGGAATGAAGAGAGCAACAGAATTGTTAAATATCTGGGTAAATATAATGGACTGTTATTGTCATTCTGAGTTTAAAATAATGTATGAATGTTGAGAGCAAAACCTACAATATTCATGAAGTGATTTTAAATGTCAGTAGAACGAATACATGGATGACATAAAAGGAAGAGGTAAAAGATACCTAAATGGCTGTAAGCAATAAAATATTAACTCTAAGTGAACTGTGAAAGAACAACAATTAAAGAAACAGAAAAAAAGTATAGCCCAAAAATCCAGCAGTTAAATTAAAAGGAAATATTTAAAAATAATGAATCCAAAAGAAAACAGGAAATATGCAGACCAAGCAAAAAACCCAAAGAGCACTAGAGAAAAACAAATAATAAAATATAGATTTAAATTCAAACATATCAATAATTCCTGTAAATGTGAGTTGTTTAAAGAAACCAAATCAAAAACAGTGATTGTTAACTGGAGAAAAATTTAAGACTCAAATATACTGTATCTATAACAAACCCACAGTAAATACAGTTTTCTAGGTAGATACAAAATTAAAAAGATGGAAAATTATATGCCATGCAAAAGTAATCAAAAGAAAGATGGAGGTGCTATATTAGCATCAGATTAAACAGGGATAAAATGGAAAAAAGTTACCAAGAATAAAGACAAGTATTACATAATAATAAAGGGTCAATTCATCAAAATGCATAAATCTAAATGTGCATGCATACACCTTATAACAGAGTTCAATATATGCAAAGCAAAAAGTGATGGAGCTGAAAAGAGGAGTAAACAAATCCACAATTATAGTTAAAAACTTCGTCATCTTTTAGTAATTGGCAAAACAAGTAGATATAAAATCAGCAAGCATGTAAAAAGCTGAAAAACCCTGTTATCAACTTGAACAAATACATATTCATAAAACATTCCACCCAACAATCATATAATACACATTTTTTTTCAAGTACACCTGAAACATTCATCAAATTAGACCATTATTCTGGGCAATAAAACCTACCTAAAATATGTAAAATAACTGAGATCATACAAAGTGTGTTCTCTGATTATAATAAAATTAAAATAGATATAAATAGGAGAGAAATATTTGCCTCATTCTCAAATAGTTTTGAAAATCATACAATACACTTGTCAATAACCCATAGGTCAAAGAGAGAATCTTAAGGAAATTTAGGAAATATGTTGGATCAAATGGAAGTGAAAGTACATATCAAAATTTGTGGGATGCAGCTAAAGTGGTGCTTAGAGGAAAATTCATAACCTTAAATGCTTATGTTAGAGAAGAAAGATGTGAAATAAATAATCCAAGCTTCTTCTTTTAGAAGGTAGGAAAATAAGAGTAAATAAAATCAAAATTAAGCATAATAAAGGAAATAATAAAGTTAAAAGAAATCGAAAACATAATGGAGAACCTGAAAGAAACCTTGAAAAAAAAATTGATAAGTCTCTAGCCAGACTGACCAAGGGAAAAAGAGAGAAGATACAAATGATCAAAATCAGAGGTATAAGAGGAATTAAAAATAAATTAATAGTACAGACTCTATTGATATTATGAACTATGCCCATATATTCAACAACTTAGATAAAATGGAAAAATTATTTGAAAGATACAAATTACTAAAACTCACCCTGAAAGAAATTGGTAGCCTTCATATTATCATATATATTATAGAAATCAAATTTCTATTTAAAAACCTAAGAATTAATTTTCTAGTTCCAATTGGTTTTGTTAGTGAATTCTACAAACATTTAAGGAAGAAATAATACAAATTATATGCAAAATATTCCTTGAAAAAGAAAATGAGGGAACAATTCCCAATTATTTATGAGGCTAATATTACATTAATGCCAAAACCAGACAATACTTTCAAGTAAAGACAACTCCAGTACACTATCCCTTGTGAATAAAGATGCAAAAGCCCTCAAGAAAATATAGGCAAATTGCATCTTATAATATGTGAGAAAGGATGTTGAACGAGTAGATGAGGTTTATCCCAGGAGTATGAGGGTGGCTTAACATAAAATCAATCAACACTATATTAATGGATTAAAGAAGAAAATTTTCATGGTCATCTGAAGAGATGCAATAACAAAAGTATTTGACAAAAGTCAACACCCATTTATGACAAGACCTTTCAGCAAACTAGGAATAGAGGGGAGAGTTTTAACCTGGTAAAGTGCAACTATACAAACCTATAGCCAATATCATACTTGTTTTTGAAAGACTGAATGCTTTGTGCACAATATAAAAAATACAGAGATTTTTGCTCTCACCAATTCTATTTAACATTCTATTGGAAGCCCTAGATAGCACAACAAGACAAGAAAAGGAAATAAAAGGCATAAATATTGGTCAGGAAAGAAAAAAGCCATCTTTATTTGTAGACAACATGATTATCTTCATGGAAAACCTCAGAGAATCTACAAAAATCTCCTAGAACTAATAAATTATTTTAGGAACTATGCCAAATGCAAGTGCAAAAATCAATGGTATTTCTATATGGTAGTAATGAATAGGGGAAATTGTTAGGTATTAATCTAACACAATATTGCAGAATCTGTATGCAAAGAACTATAAAACACTGATGAAAGTAATCAAATAAGACCTGAATAAATGGAGAGATATATTGCATTCATCAATTGGAAGATTTGATATTATTGAGATTCCCTCCAATTTTGATTTGTAGATGAATACAATATCAATAAAAATTTCAGCAGTGTGTGGTATGTGTATATATATCACAGATATATACAAATTATAAAGTTCATATGGAAATCACATCAACTAGAACGGCCAAAATAATTTTAGAAAAGAAGAATCAAAGATGAAGTATTTGATTTCAAGGCTTACTATAAAGCAACGCATAGATTTAGTGTCAGAGTCTAGATTTACACAAATATTTTCAATTGATTTTTTTTATTTTGGTATCATTAATCTACAATTACATGTGCAACATTATGGTTACTAGACTCCCCACATCATCAAGTCCCCACCACATACTCCATTAGTGTCAGTGTCCATCAGCATAGTGAGATGCTATAGAATCACTCACTACTTGTCTTCTCTAAGTTGTACAGCCCTCCCTGTGCCGCCCCCCTACATTATGTCTGCTAATCATAATACCCCTTTTTCCCCCTTGTCCCTCCCTTCCCACCCATTCTCCCCAGTTCCTTTCCCTTTGGTAACTGTTAGTCCATTCTTGGGTTCTGTGAGTCTGCTGCTGTTTTGTTCCTTCAGTTTTTTTCTTTGTTCTTATACTCCACAGATGACTGAAATCATTTGATACTTGTCTTTTTCTGCCTGGCTTTTTTCACTGAGCATAATACCCTCTAGTTCCATCCATGTTGTTGCAAATGGTAGGATTTGTTTTCTTCTTATGGCTGAATAATATTTCATTCCGTATATATACCACATCTTCTTTATCCATTCATATACTGATGGACACTTACATTGCTTCCATTTCTTGGCTATTGTAAATAGTGCTGCAATAAACACAGGGGTGCATATGTCTTTTTCAAACTGCGCTGCTGCATTCTTAGGGTAAATTCCTAGGAGTGGAATTCCTGGGTCAAATGGTATTTCTATTTTGAGTTTTTTGAGGAACCTCCATACTGCTTTCCACAATGGTTGAACTAATTTGCATTCCCACCAGCAGTGTAGGAGGGTTCCCTTTTCTCCACATCCTCGCCAACCTTTGTTGTTGTTTGTGTTTTGGATGGTGGCCATCCTTACTGGTGTGAGGTGATATCTTATTGTGGTTTTAATTTGCATTTTGCTGATGATTAGCTATGTGTAGCATCTTTTCATGTGCCTGTTTGCCATCTGAATTTCTTCTTTGGAGAATTGTCTATTCATGTCCTCTGCCCATTTTTTAATTGGCTTATTTGCTTTTTATTTGTTGAGGTGTGTGAGCTCTTTATATATTGTGGTTGTCAACCCCTTATCGGATATATCATTTATGAATATATTCTCCCATACTGTAGGATGTCTTTTTGTTCTACTGATGGTGTCCTTTCCTGTAACAGAAGCTTTTCGGCTTGTTATAGTCCCACTTGTTCATTTTTGCTTTTGTTTCCCTTGCCTGGAAAGATATGTTCATGAAGAAGTTGCTCATGTTTATGTCTAAGAGGTTTTTTTCTAAGAGTTTTATGGTTTCATACTTACATTCAGGTCTTTGATCCATTTTGAGTTTACTTTTGTGTATGAGGTTAGACAGTAATCCAGTTTCATTCTCTTACATGTAGCTGTCCAGTTTTGCCACCACCAGCTGTTGAAGAGGCTGTCATTTCCCCATTGTATATCCATGGCTCCTTTATCGTATATTAATTGGCTGTATATGTTTGGGTTAATATTTGGACTCTTATTTCTGTTCCATTGGTCTGTGGGTCTCTTCTTGTGCCAATACCAAATTGTCTTGATTACTGTGGCTTTGTAGTAGAGCTTGAAGTCAGGGAGCATAATTCCCCGGTTTTATTCTTCCTTCTCTGGATTGCTTTGGCTATTTGGGGCCTTTTGTGGCTACATATGAATTTTAGAACTATTTGTTCCAGTTCATTGAAGAATGCTGTTGGTATTTTTATAGGGATTGCATTAAATCTGTAGATTGCTTTAGGTAGTATAGCCATTTTGACAATATTTATTCTTCCTAGCCAAGAGCATGGGATGAATTTCCATTTGTTAATGTCCTCTTTAATTTCTCTTAGGAGTGTCTTGTAGTTTTCAGCATATAGGTCTTTCACTTCCTTGGTTAGGTTTATTCCTAGGTATTTTATTCTTTTTGATGCAATTGTGAATGGAATTGTTTCCCTGATTTCTCTTTCTGTTAGCTCATCGTTAGTGTATAGGAAAGCAACAGATTTCTGTGCATTAATTTTTTATCCTGCAACTTTGCTGAATTCAGATATTAGTTCTAGTAGTTCTGGAGTGGAGTCTTTGGGGTTTTTTATGTACAATATTATGTCATCTGCAAATAGTGACAGTTTGACTTCTTCTTTACCAATCTGGATGCCTTGTATGTCTTTGTTTTGTCTGATTGCCGTGGCTAGGACCTCCAGTAGTATACTGAATAACAGTAGGGAGAGTGGGCATCCCTGTCTTGTTCCCGAATCTTAGGTGCTTTCAGCTTTTCGCTGTTAAGTATGATGTTAGCTGTGGGTTTGTCATATATGAACTTTATTATGTTGAGGTACTTGCCCTCTATACCCATTTTGTTGAGACTTTTTATCATGAATGGATGTTGAATTTTGTCGAATGCTTTTTCAGCATCTATGTAGATGATCATGTGGTTTTTGTTCTTCTTTTTGTTGATGTGGTGGATGATGGATTTTCGAATGTTGTACCATCCTTGCATCCCTGAGATGAGTCCCACTTGATCATGGTGTATGATCCTCTTGATGTATTTTTGAATTCGGTTTGCTAATATTTTGTTGAGTATTTTTGCATCTATGTTCAGCGGGGATATTGGTCTGTAACTTTCTTTTTTGGTGGGGTTTTTGCCTGGTTTTGGTATTGGAGTGATGCTGGCTTCATAGAATGAATTTGGAAGTGTTCCATCCTATTCTATTTTTTGGAAAACTTTAGGGAGAATGGGTATTATGTCTTCTCTATATGTCTGATAAAATTCAGTGGTGAATCCATCTGGCCCGGGAGTTTTGTTTTTGGGTAGTTTTTGATTACCAATTCAATTTTGTTGCTGGTAATTGGTCTGTTTAGATTTTCTGTTTCTCCCTTGGTCAGTCTTGGAAAGTTGTGTTTTTCTAAGAAGTTGTCCATTTCTTCTAGGTTTTCTAGCTTGTTAGCATTTAGATTTTCATAGTATTCTCTAATAATTCTTTGTATTTCTGTGGGGTCCATTGTGATTTTTCCTTTCTAATTTCTGATTCTGTTTATGTGTGTAGATTCTCTTTTTCTCTTAATGAGTCTGGCTAGGGGTTTATCTATTTTGTGTATTTTTCAAAGAACCAGCTCTTGGTTTCATTGATTTTTTTTCTATTGTTTTATTCTTCTCAATTTTATTTACTTCTTCTCTGATCTTTATTATGTCCATCCTTCAGGTGACTTTGGGCCTCATTTTTTCTTCTTTTTCCAATTTCAATAATTGTGACTTTAGACTATTCATTTGGGATTGTTCTTCCTTCTTTAAATAGGCCTGGATTGCAATATACTTTCCTCTTAGAACTGCCTTTGCTGCATCCCACCGATATTTGGGCTTTGTGCTATTGTTGTCATTTGTCTCCATATATTGTTTGATCTCTGTTTTAATTTGGTCATTGATCCATTGATTATTTAGGAGCATGTTATTAAACCTCCATGTGTTTGTGAGCCTTTTTGTTTTCTTTGTACAATTTATTTCTAGTTTTATACCTTTGTGATCTGAGAAGTTGGTTGGTAGAATTTCAATATTTTAAAATTTACTGAGGTTCTTTTTGTGGTCTAGTATGTGGTCTATTCTGGAAAATGTTCCATGTGCACTTGAGAAGAATGTGTATCCTGCTGCTTTTGGGCATAGAGTTCTGTAGATGTCTGTTAGGTCCTTCTGTTCTAGTGTGTTGTTCAGTGCCTCTGTGTCCTTATTTATTTTCTGTCTGGTTGATCTGTCCTTTGGAGTGAGTGGTGTTTTGAAGTCTCCTAAAATAAATGCATTGCATTCTATTTCCTCCTTTCATTCTGTTAGTATTTGTTTCACATATGCTGGCGCTCCTGTGTTGGGTGCATATATATTTATAATGGTTATATCCTCTTGTTGGACTGACCCCTTTATCATTATGTAATGTCCTTCTTTATCTCTTGCTACTTTCTTTGTTTTGAAGTCTATTTTGTTTTATACCAGTACTGCAACCCCTGCTTTTTTCTCCCTGTTGGTTGCATGAAATATCTTTTCCATCCCTTCACTTTTAGTCTGTGTATATCTTTGGGTTTGAGGTGAGTTTCTTGTAAACAGCATATAGATGGGTCTTGCTTTTTCATCCATTCTATTACTCTGGATCTTTTGATTGGTGCATTCAGTCCATTTACATTTAGGGTGATTATCGATAGATATGTACTTATTGCCATTGCAGGCTTTGGATTCGTGGTTACCAAAGGTTCAAGGGTTGCTTCTTTACTATCTAACAATCTTACTTAACTCTCTTATTAAGCTATTATAAACACAGTGTGATGATTCTTTATTTCTCTCCCTTCTTATTCTCCCTCCTCCATTCTTCATATGTTAGGTGTTTTATTCTGTACTCTTTTGTGTTTCCTTTGACTGTTTTTGTGGCTAGTTGATTTTATTTTTTGCCTTCAATTGGTATTTGGATGGTCTGCTTTCTTTGCTGTGGTTTTATTTTCTCTGGTGACATCTATTTAGCCTTAGGAGTGCTTCTATCTAGAGCAGTCCCTTTAAAATATCCTGTAGAGGTGGTTTGTGGGAGGCAAATTCCCTCAACATTCGCTTGTGTGGGAATTGTTTAATCCCTCCCTCAAATTCCAATGATAATCGTGCTGGATACAGTATTCTTGGTTCAAGGCCCTTCTGTTTCATTGCATTAAATGTATCATGCCATTCTCTTCTGGCCTTTAAGGTTTCTGTTGAGAAGTCTGATGGGTTTTCCTTTGTAAGTGATCTTTTTTCTCTCTCTGGCTGCCTTTAATACTCTGTCCTTTTCTTTGATCTTTGCCATTTTAATTATTATATGTCTTGGTGTTGTCCTCCTTGGGTCCCTTGTGTTGGGAGATCTGTGGGCTTTCATGGTCTGAGAAACTATTTCCTTTCCCAGCTTGGGGAAGTTTTTGGCAATTATTTCTTCAAAAACACGTTCTATCCCTTTTTCTCTCTCTTCTTCTGGTACCCCTATAATTCGAATATTGTTCCATTTGGATTGGTCACACAGTTCTCTTAATATTCTTTCATTCCTAGAGATCCTTTTATCTCTCTCTGCCTCAGCTTCTCTGTACTCCTGTTCTCTGATTTCTATTCCATTAACAGTCTCTTGCACCTTGTCCAGTCTGCTCTTAAGCCGGTCAATCGATTGTTTCATTTCTGTAATTTCCCTCCTGACTTCATCCCTTAGCTCTTGCATATTTCTCTGTAGGTCCAACAGCATGGTTATGACTTTTATTTTGAATTATTTTTCAGGAAAATTGTTTACATCTATCCCACCAGGCCCTCTCTCTGGAGTTGTCTGTGTTATTTTTGAATGTTCTAGATTCTTCTGCCTTTTCATGGTGATAGAAGTGGTTGCAGGCAGGTGGCTCGTGTGTCAGCTGGGACAGCAAAGTCCCTTCCTGCTTGTTGTTCGCCTTGCCCTTCTCTGCAGCCTGTGGCGGTTACCCGCACACTGGGAGGCGGTCTCTGGCATAGTCCCCTGAGCTACTGTGGGCGGGGCTGCCCTCAGGCTAGCCTAGAGCACTGCGGGGGGCCTGACAGCCACGCTGGGTGTATTCTTCCGCAAGGTCAGGCCTTTCATGCCTTCCAGACTTTGCTCCAGCTTCCGCAGCCTGTGCTGGTTACCCGCACACCAGGAGGCAGTCTCTGGGATAATCCCCTGAGTTGCCGTGGGCAGGGCCGCCCTCAGGCTAGCCTAGAGCTCTGCGGGGGTGTGGCTGCCACGCGGGGTTCATTCTGCTGCAAGGTTGGGCCCCTTTGCACCTTCCGGACCTTGCTCCGGCTCCCACTGCCTGTCCAGTTAGCTGCGCGCTAGAGGAGACTCTGTGTGGTTGCCGTGGGTGGGGCTGCTCTCCAGCTGCTCTGCAGCTGTGGTGGTTCAGCCGTTCCGTTTGCAGCACCAGCCGGGGGAATGAATGGCAAGCTGCTTATCGCCATGAGGGGCCCCGGCACTGCTTCACCCTGCAGGGGTTCAGGGGTCCCGAAGTTCCTTAAGACTCCCAGCCCACTGGGCTGAGTGTGCTGGGACAATTTTATTCAGCTGTTGGGCCTTTGTCCCTTTAAGACTTTTAAAAAGTGCCCGCTTTTCTTTTGTTCCAGGGGATCCAGCTGTGGGGACCCACTCGCAGTCTATGTCTTGGATCCTGCCCTTCGTTCCTCTAATATCCAGTACACCACATAATGTGTGTCCATGCTCCCAGTGCAGATCAGCAGGGCTAGTTATTTAGCAGTCCTGTGCTTCCACTCCCTCCCCACTCTGATTCTTTTCCTCCTGCCAGTGAGCCGGGGTGGGGGGAGTGCTCCGGTCCCGCTGGATCACGGCTTTGTATCTTACCCCCTTTGTGAGGTGCTGAGTTCTTGCAGATGTAGATGTAGCCTGGGTGTTGTACTGTATCTTCTGGTTTCTCTTTTAGGAATAGTTGTATTTGTTGTATTTTCAAAAATATATATGGTTTTGGGAGGAGATTTCCGCTGCTCTGCTCACGCCACCATCTTGAGATCCTTCTCCTTTTCAAATGATTTTTGACAAAAGACAAAGAAAATTCTGGGGAGAAAAGATAGCATTTTCAACAAATGATACCGGAATAATTGGATATCCATATGCAAAAAAGCAAATCACAGTCTATATTCCACACATTATACAAATATTAAGTAAGAATGGATTGGAGACACATATATAAAACAATTATAAAACTTGAGAATAAAACATAAGAGAAAATCTTTATGATCTTGAGTTAGACAAACAAGTTCTTAGATATGAAATAAAAAGCTTGGTTCATTAAAGTAAAAAATCGACAAGGTGGACTTCATTGAAATTAAAACCTTTTGTTTTCTAAAGAAACTAACAAAGAACTGAAAAAGGCTAGCCATAGGTTAATTTTTACAAATTATTTTTATTGTAATTTTGCATAATATTTTCAAATCTTGTATCTGATAAAGTAGATGCAAGCAGAATATATACTTCTTTCTTAGTACTTGGCAATATAAAAGCCCACAATTTAATAAGAAATCAGTAAAAGGTTTGAAAAGACATTTAACCCAAGAAGATGTGTGAATGACACTTAGGGACCTGAAAACATATTCAACATCATTAGTCATTAAGGTAGTTCCAATTAAACTGCAGTGAGATGCTACCATACAACTATTGGAATGGCTAACATTAAAAAAAAAACCACAAGCAAAATACAGCTCAAGTAAACCAAGTGGTTGTGAGGACGAGAAAGAGTGGGATTCTCATACATTGCTAGTAGGTAGGAGTGCAAAGTGGTAGAACTGCTTTGGTGAACATTATGGCTGTTTTATAATAAACTTAAACCTACACTTAACATATGACCCAGCAATCCTACTCCTGATTTACTTAAGCGAAACAAAAACCTATGTTCACACAAAAACCTATAAACCAATTTATATCACAACTGTATTCATAATTATTTCCCAAACTGGTTTTATTAGTTTCTTAGGGCTACCATAACAAAATACTACAAATTGGGAGACTTAAAACAACAGAAATCAACTTTCTCATAATTCTGGAAGCTGGAAATCCAAAGTCAAGTTGTTGGCAAGGCCATGTTCCTTTTGAACGCTCTGGGGAAAAATCTTTTGTTGCCTTTTCCTACCGTCTGCTGGCTTCCAGCAATCGTTGGTGTTCTTGGCTTGTAGATGTATCACTTCAATCTCTGCCTTCATCTTCACATGATTTCTTCCCGTGTCTCTTCTGTGTCTCTGTATGCAAATTGCTCTCCCTTTTCTTACAAAGATACGTCACTGAATTTTGGGTCCTTCTAATCCAGTATGGCCTCATTTTAACTTGATTGCATCTGCCAAGACCCTATTTCCAAATAAGGTCACATTCACAGGTAATGGAATTAGGTTGAGAACACCTTTTTTGGAAACATAATTTAACCCACTACACCAGTGATTGGATAAACACACTGTGGTACATCCACCCAACAAAATATTGCTCAGAAATAAACAGGAAGAAACTGCTGATACATGCAATAATGTAAATGAGTCTGAAATGCATTATGCTAGTGAAAAAAAGTCAGATTCAAATATTTACATATTTCCCAAACTGTAAGCAGCCTAAATATCCTTCAGCTGGTTTTCTTAGTTTCTTAGGGCTACCATAACAAAATACCACAAATTGGGGGACTTAAAACAAAATATACTAACTTTTATGTATTTTGATTGTAACATTTATATGATATTCTGTAAAAAGCAAAATGATAGGCCCAGAGGAGGTATCAGTGGTTGCAGTAGGTTAGGAGAAGAGGAGGATTTGATTACAAAAGGGCAGCAGGATGGAACTGTTGGGGTAATGTTTCCTGTTTCTTACATCCTTCTGGGGTGAAGGTTGCACAACTCTATGCATTGCTAAAATCCATAAACTGTACCCCAAGAAGAGCAAAGTAAGAAGTTACAAATAAAAAGTGTATGAACATAGTTTGGAGGGTGTAGACAGCCAGATGTTCAAGGAGGATCACAGAAGCAGTGAGATGGGGCTGCAATAAAGGGTGACATTTGCATTTCATCAAGGGAGAAATGTGTCTTTAGAAGTCTTGTTAATGGTATGCAGTGTGGTTCCTGCCTCCCTGTTACAAGAAAATTTCAGTTAAGATCTGTGCTGTTGGTCAATGCGTTTATAGAATATATTTATGTTTTGTTTTGTTTTTGGAATTGAAAAGCTATTGAGCCTGGCCTTAAAAAAACAATGCATTTCTTTTCAGTTTTAAAGGAATTAAGGGCCTGAATGAGTTGTGGTCATTTTTAATGACAACTATTTCCAAATGTGACAATTTTCAGATGTGATGTACAACACTGGAGTGTTGACTGAGGAAGACAACTCCCCACATGTGAGAGTGCAGAGTATACACCACCCTACATACACATATTTTCAAAAATCACTTAAACGCATACTTCAGACAACTGAGAAAAGAACCAAAATCCAAAATGTAAGACAGGCAATTTCATGGTTCAAAAGAATATGAAATAAACAGTGAAACTCAGTAATTATGAAATCATGGATTTATAATGTTAGAAAGGGTTTTTAAATCTTACTGTGATTTTAAAAACTTTGAGGGAAGTTACATAATGTAAACTCATAATTTAGTGAAAAAAATGGGTTTAAAATTTGTACTTTAAATTCCTGAACACGGAGAGTTAAAATGCACTTGTGCAGCAGGTGTGTGTTTGTGGGTGGGGCTGGAGGGAACAGAAACAGGCAGACAAAACATGTTGTTTCACTCTTGGCTTTGACAACCTTAGAAATAATGGGTAAGCAATTTCTAATGGTTTGCCTAAAATATATTCTCCCTTTTTCCTCAGAAAATCCCAGTGTTTGTCCAGAGTGGCAAATGACTTGAGAGAAAATCCCTCTATTTCCCAGCCTCTTATAGTTAGAGGTAGTCATATGACACAGTTCTAGGTGATGAAACAGAAGAGAAAGTTGGCAGGAGGTCTAGGTAAGCGGCACTACTTGGAGGCAACTACCTCTTCCTCCCTGTTAGTCTCCCTCTCTCCTCCTCCCTTCTCTTTGCCTCCATCCTCCACCTTCCCCCTCTCCCTTCCTTCCTGTTCAGTCCTGTTCGGACTGTGGATGAGAGGCCAAAGACACAGCCCTCCTCTGGGATACTGAGACCTCTATGGGAGGAGTCCAGAGAATGGATGACCCCAGGGAGTGACTGTACAACTTTGTCCTCTTATGTTCTGACTTCCTTTCTCTGAGAACAGGGAATTCCGATCTGGATGATTTTTCTATTTCAGGCAGCTGAACCCAGTCCCTAACTAACAATGTTTTTGAAAGCATAAATCTACCCACTAATACAATCATAAATAAAATAGATACTTACCAAGCTACTAAAGAAGATAAAGGCAGCACAATGTGTAAACAGCAAAAAACCACAATAATATCCAGAGCACATAAAAGCAAAAGTGATAAAATGATTAAAATAAGTCCACATATATCATCTATGATAACAAATAGAAAAAACAGATGAAAGTAAAATAATATCTCACTATGACCTGCTTACAAGACTCACTTCTTAATAAAGAACCAACAGAAAAGTTAATATTAAATTTTGGTCAAATATTTATCAGGGAAACAATAAAGCCATATGTGGTGACAGAATTAACATCAGACAAAAGAGAAATAGGCAAAAACATTGAACCAAAGAAGTTCTTTTATTTTGCTAAAGATACAATTAATTATGACAATGTTCTTTTAAGAGCCACCTTAACTAAATATACCAATCAAAATTTCTTAGAAGGAAAACAGTGAGTTGTTTGAAAGACTTGTGAAACCCTTCAGCACACTCTTTAAATCTTCAGAGATCATGGAGATAAAAAATAAAAAATGGTGAAGAAAATTTAAGTGCTGTAATTGTAGATTGAAATAATGATTATACATTAAGCTGACCATACATGTTCTTTTTGAGGGTTGAGTACATTTTCAAAACTAAAAATTACAAAAAATTGTAGAATTCATAGGTGACATACTCTTTTATTCAAGGGAAATCCCTTCACCCTCAAAAAACCCCCCCAAAACTAGAGCTGTGTGGCACTGCAAGCCATCTTTTGATGACCTGGGAAAATACTGATGATGTTATCAAAATACAATAATGTGAAAAAGTACCATTCAAAACTGTATACTTTATTATCCCAAAGTTTTAAATGTGTAGAATGAAATATTACAATTTTCACCTTTGGTGAAATTAGAGGAGATATAATTTTATACTTCCTTGGCTTATGAATTATCTACCAGTGGGTAGGTATATTTAGAATTCATGAAACACAATAATTGATGATGAAAACAGAAAACTAACTGAATGTACAATATGAACTAATTTTGTAAGTGTGTGTGTGTGTGTATGAATTTATGGAGACAAAGGTTTGCAAAATACGTTATGGGATTTAGAAGTTTCAGCATTTTCCAAAATGATTATCTATCATCTCTATAATTAGAAAAATATTAATAAAAATATTATATCAATTAAATTGTTCTATTAATAAAAATATTTAAAAGAATGAAGTTTCATTGGAAGTCTCCCTCTCAGATGGTATTAGGAGTCAGGCTTCACAGCATCTGCTCTTTCCAAATGCATAGCAATACAAGGAATGCAAGCAATGAAAACATATATATTTGAATACATATATATTTACATATATATGTGAGAGCAGAAAATAAATAGCTGAGAATAGAAAATGACAGCAAGTGAAAGTGCCGAGTGGAGCTGGAATACAGATCAAGAAGAGGGGACTGGTGGCTGAGGCAACTTCTGTGGGAAATAACATCTAAATGTGCCCCTTATGAGACAGGCCACATAAACCAAAGTCATCAGTTAAAGTCTAGGGCACCACTTGTCCCCATGCCCAAGACCATGGGCTGGACAGGGTGGTACCTGACCAGCCAGGACCTACTGCCTGGACCTATAGTGCCAAGAAGCAGGGATGCAGCAGTACAAAAACACTACCATATATTCAAGGTATGAGTGGGGTGGCCAGCTGGACTGGAGGTTGGATCTGGGATCCAAACCACTGTGGATTCGAGCCCAGAAATGGTATTATAAGCGCTAGCTGGGTGGTGGCAGGTGGGGTGAGAGGGAGGCAGGAAGAAGTGACCACAAAACTTCCCCTCAGGAAGGGAGGCGGGGATTAAGAAAAGGGAAGGAAGAGAGGAGGAAAGATGAAACAAAAAGAGAAAGGGAGAGATGGAGATGGAGAGAGATGACAGGTCGGTAGATAGAGAGATAGAATGGTAACAGGCAACTTCTCACTCAAAATTCCTAGCACAGGAGGAACTCTAATGCAAAAAAAGATCCGTAAATCAATCATTGGAGCATAAATTCACTCCAGATGAATTGCTGTGATGAGAGTAATGCGAAGTCCACTGAGCAGTTCGGCATTAGCGCTCATTATTCACCAGAACTTCTCAGTGCATGTGAACAGGCATGGAACCCACACGAACTGATTATCTCATGGCAGGTCTGGAGAGGCGCTTGGTACAGAGACCATAGCTTACACAGATATGTATACATACGTGTGTGTGTGTGTGTGTGTGTGTGTGTGTACGCGCGTGTGCGTGCACAGGGGACCCAGCCTGGTTCAGAGCGCTCCTAGGGCTCAGCTGGACACCACAATTTTAGAAGGCTAGGTAAGACTCCAGCGTGGCTGCAGAGCCGCCCCTGATGCTACCAGGGAGGAGAGCACACAGTCGTGCCCTGCTGGACCCTCTGCCCTTATTTGCGTGCTGCTCCATCCCAGATGTGGACCTCATTTCCCACTTCACCTGTGCCTCTGACTTTGCCTCCACCTCTCACTCGCAGCCCCCAATGGCCCTCCCCTTCATCAATCCTGTGTGTGGCTGTAGCCATCGCGTCACTCGAGTCCCTGAACTCATGCTTTCCGCTGCAACCCGCTCTTTCAGGATCTTACATCCCAGGGTCCAGCTGGGAAAGGTTTGGAGGGATACCCTCTGAATTGTCCTCCTAAGCCAGTGCTCACAACGCTGTCCCTTGACTTTCTCATACCTGGAGACGGCTCTTCGCCTCGCCTGAGATCCTTCTCAGCACTGGGAGGGAATTTCCTTCTCCTTTATGAGGGCCTTAACGTAAGAGGGTCTCGTTGTCAGCTTTCCTCCCAAAAGCTAAGAATCCCCAAGAATGTAAGCACCCCCAACCCATGGCCTGACTCCACATCCCAGGGTTTAAACGGTGGGTATCAAGCCTGATGATACATCACACAAAAGAGTGTGTGCAGCTGTTTGCTCCCTTCAGTGAGGACAGAGAAGGAGCAAAGGGTCTGACCTGCAGCAAAAAGAATTTTAGTTATACTGTAAGTCAAAATTTTGTACCATTAAAAATGACTAATCATAAGAATACCTATGAGAGGTATTTTAAAAAATTAAATAGACTCATGAACAAGCAATTACTATCTGTCAGACATTCTTTTAGGGGCCAGGATACAGAGCTATCTAAACAGCGGTGAGGGATGGTTCATCCAAAGCCGGATATCTCCACCTCCTCACTACTGACATTTGGGAACAGATCATCCTTGGTTGTTGAAGGCTGTTTGTACATGTCAGGATGTTAAGCCGCTTTCCTTGGCCTCTACCCACTAGATGCCAGCAGCAACCCCTCTCTCACCCCAGCTATAACAACCAAAAATGTTTCCAGATGTTGCCAGATGTCCCAAGGGTTGGGGTGGGGGTGGGGGCATAGTTGTCCAAGGTTAAGAATCACTAAGAATGTATTAAGATCCATGAGCCCCAATTTTTTATTTGACATGGTGTTCAGACATTTCTGTAAGTCCCTTCATGATGCTTTTATATTGAACTGATCAACTAAAGGGTAAAAGAAAATGCAGAGCTGGTGGTAACCTGGTGGAACCCCAGCGTTATAATCCTTTGAGACAGAGCTTAGCCTGCCCCTACAATGAGATAATGGAGCAAGGACTCCAATCACTCACTGGGAATAGAAAAGAAGCCTGGAGTGATCAATCACATCCAGTGTAGCAGGAAGGCCCAAGAAGGCAAGCCATGAAAGCAAGTTCCAACCGGCCTAGAATAAAAGGTTTTTAACCACATGGAGCAAATCATTCTCTGGGCTGTGCCAGGAAGAAATCTGGAAGGGACACAATTATGGAGATTATGACTAGAGAGATGATTAGAGACTTGGGGAATTCTTTTTTTTTTTCAAGGACTTGCTAAGGAAATGGGACTGTAATTAGAAAGGGAAGCAGAATGAAGCCTTTTCTTTTCTTTTTCCTCTTTTAGGTCAACTGAAAAGCTTCAGTAAATATATAATGAGAACCTCTGAAACTTCCAGTTCAGTGGGAAAATGTTCTAACTAATGAATACATCCTAAAGCAAAGTATTGCATTTGAAAAATCAGTCTCTTGGTTCCATGTCAAGTCCAGAGCTCCAGGAGTTTTAGGTGTATCCTGAAACAGCAGCTGACAAGCTACTGAAATGAAGGTTCTGAATAAAATGAGGACAGCCAACTAGCCCAACCAGGGAGAAATATGGTAAAAGATTTAATGGGCTTGTGTGCTGTTATTTATTTATTTTTGTCATGGATATTCTTACTTTGAGAAATGTTGGCAGTAATATTTGCCTTTTCGGTTGGTGGGGGATAAAAACCCAAAGTGAGATCTGAGGTTTTTAGAGTTTGGCAAGTTTCAAAGATATGAAAGCAGATTTTTTTGGCACTCAGGGATTGAGAGGCAAATGACATCATATGGCTTAAGGGAAATAGAGAGCTGAAAAAGTACATTTAGAAAATTTCAGAAGCTAGCTGCTGCTGAAATAATTTTGAAAAATTTTCCAGTAAATTTAGTTGTCAGAAGGTGCTAGATTGACAAACCCACAGAAGAAAATGTGCAAGTCTGGGATATGTGATGTCAGCTCTTGCCTGAGGAACTTCAGGGCTGGAAGGCCTGGGCCTTTTGGGGGTGACTCCCCGTGTTGGTGACACGTTGAGGGTGAGGTAAATGATTCAGCTGCAGTCCTGTTGGCTTGTAGAAAGGAAGGAGAGCTCTTTCTCTACCTGCTCTCAGTTTCTTGAGCCTGTGATATCCCAAATCATTTTTGGGGTGACTTGGGGATGGTTCATTTGGAAGTTCCAGGTAGTCATCCCAAAGTTTTGCATTTCATCCCATATCCCTGAAGAGAGTTCATGGAAATGATACCATCTCTAATAAATGGCAGGTGAATTCAAATGTGGAAGACAGAGATAGTAAGGAAAGATGAGTGAGCAAGATATTTTCCTGTAAAACCATTACTGGCCACTTCCTTCATCCCCCAGCAGATTGGGAGAAATCACTGGGGGATGTTCTCAAGGGTTAAGATGGAACAAGAATGAGAAAACAGAAATGAGCTGAATTTTTCTGTTTTTCCTCTTCTCTTTTCTCCCCAAGCCTGTTAATTCTCAGCAACCCATCTAAAGTTTGTGGCTTTGTGGAGAGATGGCAAATGAGAAGTTATATTAAAAACACTGTCCAATGAGAAAAAAATATTAAGATAAGATAAAAATAAAGAGGAAAGGATGGAAAATGCACTGAGTGCTTCAAATACACACTCTGAAATGGGAAAACTCTAATGAGTCACCAAACAACAAATCAGCATGAGTTGCATGTAGTGACTTTACGAAAGATCTGGTCTGTATTCTGGTATTATTGTATTCAGTCCTCCCAGCCCAGCTGTGGACGGCTCACTGAATTAGCACTGGTTCTGATCCTTCCTCAGAGAAACAGAACCGGGCCATGGGGTGTGTTCATCAGTATATTAATGACCAGTGCATTTCCTACTTATTTTTAAATCTCGATTCAAAACATTTGATTTTCCTCCATCCTTGTCTATCACGGCACAGGATTTCCCACAGGATTTGTGCACATTCTGTTGTTCGCCATGACGAAGTCTGGAAAACTGTTGAACTTCTACCCCTGTAATCATCTCAGAAATTTTGCTTTCTGGTCGCGGACTCCTCTCTGTGCTTCCCCTCCTGCTGGTTCCTCCCACCTCACTTGCTCCAGGATCTCATTCCAACTGGGAGCACAGAAAAGGTCTGAGCCATGGAGCCTGTCAGCGCTCTTTCTTTTCGCTTTCCTTCTGTGCTACCCTGAAACCACTGGGAGTGAATTCCGTCTACCTCTTGCCCTCTGATTTGCCAGGTCGGCATTTTTTTTTTCCTTCCTTAGCTTTATTTATTTTTTTGCAGGCTGACCCCAGCACTTGTGGACTCTTGATCCTGTCTCCTTTGGTTTCCCCAAAGTCTCTGCTAACATCAATTATTCCCTCTTTTTCTTAAATCTTCAATTATTCTTTCTCTGCACTGGCATCTTTCCCCTCTGGCTACGAACATACTTAGATCTCCTTTATCTTTGGAGAAAAAACATCTCGTACAAACACTTCTGTGTCTCCCTCAACTATTATCCTTTCCAAACTCCCTTTAAAACAAATGCCTCTCTTTCTTGACCTACTCGTGACCCATCAACACATTTGATTCTGTCGCAGCCCCACCCCCACCCCACCCCTTTCTGTAAAAATTGCTCTGGAAATGGTCAGCAATGATCAGTTCCTAATTGTCAAATCAAATCAAATGACCTGCTTTCATCTTCCTTTCACCTGGTCTCTCTGTAGACTGACACCAGTATTTGTTTTTCTTCCCTTAAACTCTTTTCTCTGGATTTTCCTCCTACTTCTTTGATAGCCATTCATTTTATCTTTATTGGATCCTTTCCTTTAATCCTCTACTTAAATGTTGACTCTCCCCTTGGTACCACCTTCACCCTGTTTCTTTCTTCATTCTACATGCTCTCTCTGGGCAGTTTTATTTATTTCCATGTTTTCAACCATGTCTTGCCCATGGATGACTTTACCATCCTCTTTCTAGTCCTACCTCATGCCTGAATTCCCTTCTAATATTAACAGTTGCCTTCTGATGTTTCAAATTCAAGCTGTCAAAAACTGAAGTCATTATCTCCAGAACCTAGCATGATGCTTGGCAGGCGACAGTCTTGCTGAAGCAGAGAAGAGTTTCAGGCAGGTCAGAAGAGAAAGTTTCCAGGCTGGTCACATCTGCATTGTTCCCTTTTCCATGGAGAGTTCAAAATCAGGCAGATGGAAACTGGTAATTCCCATCCTGACTTAGCTTCAGAACCTCCACCAGTTACAGAAAACAGAATCCAAACAGTGAATCCAAACACTTGTGTAGAGATGTGTTGGTCAGCTTTGCAGTAGGACCAGAAGGACTGGAACAACCTGACATCCAGGCCGGTACAGAACTGGTAGATGCTTTGTTATTATCTCTGTGAGTCCTAATCTATTTTCGTTTCATCCCTGCAAAGAGACAATAAGCACAACCTGGAAATTCTAGCTCTGGAATTTTGCTATGGATGTATTGCTGATAAGTCCTGTTGTGTGTTGAGGCTTGGCTCTGCTCTTCTCTGGGTACAACATGTGTTATTCAAGTTATTTCAGTCCAGGTTCATTATCCTTTCTGGCAGAGGCTGACAATTCCACCTTCACCCAAGATTTTGGGAGGCAGAGAGGGACTTTCTGTCAGCAGGTGGTCCCGCTGATCTCATCATATGCACAGCTATTCTCTTGAATGCATCTCATGAAACCCAGAGAGCAGAGCAGTAGAAAAGTGTTTGGTGGTAAAACCCTGGGGAGTTCTCCCAAGTCTTTTTTAACATACAAAATAACCCCATCATGGAGGATACATCTTAAGCTATTACCTATTTATAATAAAACTTAGCAGAACAATGGTTAGTTGGGGCCACTCGAGGCACTTCATGGGTTCTTATGGAAGTAGAATGATACCTAAAAAAAGAGGGAAACTTGGGCCAAAAGAAATTTGAAGAAAAGGAGGCATTTGGGTACACAGAGACAAACAAAACCTTATTGCACTATTTTTCTTAGAGTCAGCAAAACTACCCCAAGATTTCTGACCCCATCTTGCTGTGGGGCATAGACAACTAAGGAAACACCAGAGGAGGGAGGATTCATTGTTTACCTTGGGAGCAATGTTCTATTTCATTTTGTAGGAATTATATTTAAAGTAGTTGAAAAATTAAAAAAATTCCCCTTCCTTTTGGTCTTGTGAAGCATCATATCTAGTAACCATAACAATACACATGGGTCAAATTCACATTAGGTTCTCAAGGTTTGTATTGGAAGCCAGTGTCCACTAATGGGAGGTTCATTTATGGATGAAGATGGATGTTGGAGTCATTCTAAGAAAGCGGAGACCTTTCTTTCTCAACAGGAGGGCAATTCAAGCAAGAATAATATATACAGTGATTGGCAACATAATTCCTTTCTGTCTTTAATATTTATCTGGACCCCAGTATGAAGGTGTTTTAAGAAATCAGCTGTCTGACATAGGGGGCCCTCATGCTCTGTAGGGGCCAATCAGAGAGGTGAGAGGAGAAGGTCAGAGTGTATGTAGGAGGGAGGCATGGCTCTACTTGCAACTGGAAGACATTTGATAACCGGACACGTGTTTAATCCTTCTGTGGTGTTTCAGTTGGGATGCTCTCGGATCTTTTGAACTTGATGCTTCTGTCTTGCACTGACTCAGTCACAGATGAGAAAATCCTATGAGGCAGTAATGTCACCAATGGCTTTGTCCTCAGCTCTTGTTCTAATTGTATCTGCTTTGCAAGGCACTGGAATGGACACACCCAATCAATAATGACTACTTTTAAGTAAGGAATTATTCTTGGGGACACTGCTGCAGCATTTCAGTTTACAGATACTTTCTCATTCAATTAAAAAGATGGAGACCCTTCAACCCCTGCTGGTCAGAGATCTAGAATTCCTGTAACAAACTTCTGTCCAACTAAATTTGGCTGAAGATTTCCTTTATAAGAGAAAATTTGGGCCTTTTCCCAAGACCTAATGCCTGGTGCTTTAAATATCTAAAGGAACTGAACGTGGTGCAGAATGGAGTGTCCTTCCAGCTTACTGGGAAGAGAGTCTCCTGATCGCAGTTGTCCTTCCTGTAGTTGTGCTCACATCAGGGAAAAAGTTGTCCATTGATGATATCTCTTAACAGCTTGTGGCTTCTCTCTACAAGCAAGGGGAGATGAGCACCAAAGCTGTACCACTGCTTAGAGTGGCTTATGGGCTTTAATGCATGTACAGAAAACAATCTGGATTCTTAGCTTTGGTTATTTGGCAAAAACTCTCCCAATCTATGGTAAGCAACTCTCCCATCCAGTTGTAGATGCAGCATCGGGCTAGTCTCTGACAGGTGGAAGGCAGAAGCAACTTAGATGCCCAGGGCTCAAAGGTAGTCATCATTTAAACAATTAATCCTATTACTGTATAGTATATGTACAATACACTGCACAAATAATAAGTATTTATGTCAATGACACCCTTCCCATATTCAAATCAAGTTACAGAATTCTGCCAACATTCCAGAAGCCTCAATCCTACCTTGCCCCCAGTCAATAGCTCCTAAAAGTTTACCATTATTTTAACTTTAATCCCCATAGATTAGTTTTGGCTATTTTTGAATTCTTTCATATTTTGCTTTTCTTTTGCTCAACATTACGTTGCTGTTTGTAGAATAAGTTTGTTCCTTTTCACTGCTGTTTTCTATTCCATGGTATGAATATACCAAAATATATTTACCCATTCTACTGTTGATGGGCATTTGAATTGTTTCCAATTCTTGGCTCTTATGAGAAAAAACCTTCTGTGGACATTCTTATATCAGGTCTTGTACACGGCCAAAAAGTTTTCCAAGGGGGTTGTAATAATTTGTATTTCTACCAGCATTAAAGAGAGATCCAGATGTTCTACATTTTTACCAGTACTTGGTATTTTCAGTTTTTAAAAATTTTAGTCGTCTTGGTGGGTATGTAGTGATATCTCATTGTGGTTTTAATTTGCATTTTCCTGATGAGTATGCCCTCTTGAATTGAGCTCCATTTCTTGTGTTTAATGGTCATTGGGAGAGCTCATTTATAAAGTGTCTGTCCAAGTGTTTTGTTCACTTTGTAAACTTGGGTTTTTTGGCTTTTCCTTATGGATAGTGATACTATGTATATTCTAAGAGACTTTTGAAAAGTATATACTGCACATGTCTTCTCCAAGACTATCAGTTGCCTCAAAAGTGCTCTCTCTCCAAAATTCCCTCTTGTTGACACTGATGGCTATACCTAATCTAACCTTCTCAAGTCCAAAGGAAGAAAAGAGAGCCAAGCGCGAAGTAGAGATTTCCATATCAGTTGTTGTCGAGAGGGAAGGTGCATTTTCTGTGAAACCATCCCTCCACCCCACACCCCGTGTTCCTGTATGTCTTGGAGGGCCTTGTACTCATGTCTGTTGACATCCACATCATACTGTGGTTGGTGTCACGCCAATCTTTTCACTAGATTGTGGGCTCCTTGAGGACAAGAATAGGTCTTCTCATCTATGTGTCCTCAGCAACCAGCTTTGGACCTGGCTATGTCCCACGTAGTCATTGTTCAGAAAACTATGTACTAAGTAACTAGATGAGTGGGGTGATTTTAAACATAGAAGTGGCATGACCATATCTGCATTTAAAGTAGATAATTCTGGCAGCAGTCTGGAGAGAGAGGCTGGAGTTCTCATCTATTAAGTGGTAATTTAGATCACAAAGATAGCAAAACCAGAGAAAATATGCTGAACAGTAACAGAAAAGTTTTTATTGCATAAGGGATGGGTCATCAACCCCGGGACAATGATGATGTCAAATCTGGTCGGAGAATTTACTGAATCTGACTCGGTGATGGATGACAATCCAGGACAACCAAAAAGACGTCACAAAGCCTCAGGGACAAATGCCACTGGAATAGTACAGACAGTAAGTGCTAAGAGTTGAGCTAGCGATTACAGGGAGTCACAATGATGAGGATTTTACTAGTAAGAGTTTTTTTTTTAATACAAAGACGTTGCATGACATACTTTTTTATTATGATGATGGAAATATTATTGCACGGTTGAAGAACTAGAGTGAGTTGAATGAGAAAATATAAAAGATGAAACTTGGTGTTTCTACTCTCTCTCAGGCTCAGGATCAGCACACCGAGGTGGGAAAAGCAAGTGAAAGGGTCAAGAGCTGCAAGGATCCGCACTCTTGGGCCGGGAACAGCAGTGGCTCTGTGGGCTGCTGCTAACTGCAGGCTCTTGGCCCTGGGGGAACTCACCCCCTCTTCAAAGTGGGCTCCGCCTCTGCTCTCGTGTTCTACTCTGTTCCAGCCAAGAGGATGTACTTCCTGCAATCCCTCAATGAAACCGATCTTGGGCTTTCTGGGGATTTTATAGACTTGAAAATCCTCAGGTGACATGTTTAATTCAGAATTGACAATGATGAAAAAAACCCACATGCTTTAATTTTTTTCAAGTGGTAACGTTTTTCTTGTGGCAAAATATGCATAATATAGAATTTACCATTATAAGCATTTTTAAGTGTAAGTACCTTTCAGTGGTATTAAGTTATAGTCACACCATGGTGTGGGCCAACCCCTCCATCCATCTCCAGAGCTTTTTCATCTTCACAAACTGAAACTTCCTATCCATTAAGCAGCTCCATCCTGTCCATCCCTTCTCCGAGACTTGGCAGCTACCCTTCTACTTTCCGTCTCTATGAATATGACTACTCTAGGTTCTTTCTATCAGTGGCATTATGAATCATGCAGTATTTATCTTTTTGTGATTGGCTTATTTCACTTAGCATAATGTCCTTGAGTTTCATCCATGTTGTAGCATGTCAGGATTTCCAGTTGAATAATATTCCATATTTTGTATGTATGATATTTTGTTTTCCATTCATAAAGCTTAATTGTATTATTCCAGCTTCTCCAAAGTCAATGTGAATATGTTTATATCTTTTTACATATTGTCAGGTGAAGAAATAAAGTGGGGAGGGAAGGGAACTAAAATGTATTGAGAAATTATTACATGTCAGCACTGGGCAAGATTCTTTATGCACGGTAGCCATTTCAGTGTCCCACCAGCCCTGCAAAGTGGGTGTCACTACAACAGTAGTCAAATGAGGAAAGTGGAGTGATGGGTACCCACGCTTGTTGGAATACAGAGCTCTCTTCGTTTTCCACAACGTTGCTTTACACAGCGGCAGAGCCCAGAGAAAGCTGGCACCATGCACATTTGAAATGTTTAAAGTTTATTTTGGTTATTTCTCCTCCTCTTACCATCCTCCCACATCTGGCACCTGTCCCCCACCCCACGTGGTCTCTCATCTAAGTCGGCCTGGTTCTAGCATTATTCAAGAGGAATCGTTTCCTTTTATTGAAAAAGTACATAGGTGAATAAGGAGAACCATATGATTATTTCAGTAGATGCTGAAGAGCAGTTTAATTCTTCACATTCATTATTGAAAAAAAAAGTTACACACTTCGCAAACTGAGTGACAATAGCCGGGTCTCTTGATCTCAGATCCTTCATGGGTAAAATGAGAACTAGATCTCTCTAAGTAAGAGTTGAACTTCCCTTCTCTCTTTCTGTTCAACCTAATGCTTGTGTTTTGTAAATGACATTGCCCTTTGTGTCCTTTATGCTTTATGATCCTGGAATGTATGTTAGGGATGGGCATGCTGGGTCAGAGAAGAAAGGTGTGGGGGCTGGGAGCTGGCACTCTACAGACTAACGGTAGAAACATCAACTGGAACTCAGTTCTCGACTGACTGAACAGCTAAGCCGTGGGAATATCACTGACTAATAGACTACTGCAATTCTGACACATGAGTCTTCTTGCTGACAGCAGGCCTTTCCTACAGCTTTGCCCTACTCTACGGGTTCTGTTAATTACTTGGATGAGGGGTCTGCTAGCTAAATGATCAGATTCACAGATGACACGAAGCTGGAAAAGATGACAAAGTTAGGATTCAAAAATATTTTTATAAGCTGGAAACATGGCCTGAGTCTAAGAATATTAAACAGATGCTAAGGCCAGTACTTAGATCCACAGAGTCAGCTGACTGTCCAAGCAGAGATAAGGGGGCAGGGAATTAGTCAGGACCCCTGGGGTTGCAAATGACAGAAACGAATTTCACGGGCAAAGAAGAGAGAGGTTTTCGGCTCTTGTAAGCACTCCATGGGGCCTTAGAACAGGAGAGCTGCTTGGACTCCCTCGATTTGTCTCATTTCTTACTCTCCTCATGTAATTTTAACTTGTCTTTACAGTAGAGGAAACCTGGCCTTGAACAATCTCAGATTCACATGTTTCTTGTTTAGCCAAAAGAAATGAAATAATTCTCGTGCCTCAGTTAAAAAAAAATTACTTGAAAGGATTCTAATGGGCCTGTGTCAAGGACGACTGCAGGCCAAATGGTACGACCAAGGAGGGTGTGTGTCAAAAGCGCTCACTAACCATGTGAATCACGTGGTCAGCCAGTCTTTCTGAGGGGAGGTGTTCGATGGATGGTTTAAAACAAGAAAGGCTTGTGAGTTTTGTTGATTATAAAGATGATAAGTGTTCATTATAATATGGGGCTGTAGAAAAAAGTTAGAAGTTTGTCTTGATGGGACTAGAGTATCTAGGGTGAAGGCATGATGCGTGTCTGTTCTTCACTCTTCAGAACAGTCCTGATATATCAGATCTTGTTCTGGCCATCGTGCTCGACAAGTAACGTTGACAAATTAGAGTGCATCCATAGTTCCTGGAAAGGGGAAGAAACTGCAAAATTTTATTACATGCAGAAATGAAGGATCAGGGCTATTTAAGCTGGAGAGGGGGATATTTATATGGAAACATGATTGATGTTAATCATTTATTTGAGGAGGTGTCCTGTGAAAACAGACTTGCCCTGTGCTACCCTCGTGAGCCAATCTCGTACCAGCACCACCTGGGGCCTGGGATCTGCTGTGTAGTAGAAAAAGCATAGGCCTTGGAGCCAGGCAGACAGGGCCACTTATTAGCTATGTTGTGTTTGGTGCCTTGATTACAGTGCCCCATGTGAACATATGAGTATCTCATAAGGTCATGTTAATGATTCCGTGAAGTAGTGAATTTAATGCTGCTAATAGGATGTCTGACATATAGTGGTGGCTTTATCCATGGTAGCATTAGTATTAATAGACTTTGCATAAACATAGGAAGGAATTTTCAACAAATAAAGCAATTCAACAGCAAATGAGAGCCTTCACAGGTAGTGAGCTTGCTGTCAGTAGATATATTTAAGCAGAAGCTTGAAAAACCGCTTGGTAGAGTAAATTCAAACACCTCTGGGTATTGGACTAGGTGGCTTTCGGGGTCCTATCTGATTCAGAGTCAGTAATTCTAGATCCTTATTCATCTCTTAACTCCTTAAACTATTTTTTGAATTCATATTCATAATTTATCTGTTTTCTAAAATTTAACAAGTAACAGTTTTAGCGATAATTATTGCATTTCTATATTTATAGATAACTGGCACATATGGAGGTGGAATAGCACAATTTGATATTTTCTCATGTGCCAGATTTTTTTAATAAATATAGAAAATTCTATAGTTATGAAAACTATTTGTTAAAATTAAACATATATGCAAGTGGGCATCTGCTCTGATATATCAGATCTCTTGAGAACCAGTTTTCCTGTTGCCATTGAATGGAACCCAATATTAGCCCAGAAGTTAAGGACCTTAAGACTCAGAGTACTCAAATAAAAACTGAAAAAACTTTACTAGTTCCTGCATGTAATACATTTTTATTCATTCTGGTTAAAATTTAATTTTCTGTCTATAAAATTTTTTAAAAATCTCCTCCCTGCAGAAAGCTATAGTATGATTTTTTTTCTCAATGATAAGAATTGCAAGTAGACTGCATGGCACAAGGGAAAGATTAGAGTTTAGTGCCAACTAGATTTGAGTTAAATTCTGGTTCTCTCTTTTCTCCTGTGTGATCTTGGGCAAGTTATTTAGTATCCTTGAGCCATCTTTTCCCACCAGTAAAGGCAGAGAGGAACACCTACTACCCTCAGGTACACTGTAAAGGTGAAATAACATTAACAGAGTGTCTTGCTTGCAGTAGACATTTAAAAATGTTGATTCCCTCTTTGATATGTGTAAGCCTGTGCATTTTGGAAATGACCATAGGGATTGTTATTGATGAAGGCAGTACTTATTAAAGTAATAGCTACCATTTATTTACATATTGAGTGCTTCCTATTTGCTGGCTAGATTAAACATTTAAAATACATTATCTCTTCTAATCCTATCAACAGTTCCTTGGGATGCATAACAGTGAGACCTTTTTATAAGAAGGGAAGCTATTAGAGAAGTTAACTTCTTACAGGTCCTATAAAGTTTAGGAGTGAGAATTGGATCTAATACCCCTCACACTCAGGGCAGGCTGATTCCAAAGCCTGATTTCTAACTCTTACTCTATACTTCTTAGCTAATATTCTCAAAGAATCTTTAAAAGAACTAAAGTAATGTTAATGGTGTTTTATACATGGCATAGGTGATAGTCTCATTTTCATCTCACTCTGATGAGATCTATTTCTTTCATGGGGTTGAATTTTCATGACCTGCTATCTTTTTGAAATCACAACTCCCATAGATTTTGATAGTGGGCATTGGACCTGGGACTTCTTGCCTTGGCCATGGTTTTTAGTCTCTTATTAGGTCTGTTTCTGCAACTTTTATGTCTTGCTTATGACATAGAAACAAAAATACATATTTATTGTTCTCAGATTATTAATTTGCATAGTGGACTATTCCAGGCAATGTGATCTAGACAAAATTATGGATTAATGAGTTTTATCTTTTGTCTCTCTCCATGTGGGAAATTTCGTTGTAAGTCTGTACTGTTCTCCACCTCCATCAGTAGTTAAGCTGCTTCCATTCCAATCAGAGAGCCCAGGGACAGGTGCCTTGCCCCACGGTGGGCCTGGTCTGGTACTTACTGTGCGATGGCTACCTGTGACCCCTGAGAACTTTCAGAGATGCTCTTAACACCTGTTCTTAAGGTGTAGAAAGACAAAGCTCTTAGCTTTTACTGAATGTCAATGTTTAATTTGCTAGCTTCCAATTTAGGCTTATTTTTGAGAATTCAAATCTCCTTTCTGACAAATTAGGTTAAACTGCTCATGGTGAGGAGGCTGCTTAACCTTCAATCATTTTCTTTTTCTTTTTTGAAGGAAAGTTGACCAAGGGGCTGACAGATGAGATTTAACATGCTCTGGAGAAACCAGAGAGAGTTTACAAGCATAAATATACAGATCAAGGAGCAAGTAAATATGTCAGAGGTGGGTGGCATATTCAGAATGGAAATAATCCATATCTTTTTGATGATTATATCTAGTGCATACAAATTTCACAGTATGTATTTTAAGTGGTCTTCTATATTAGACTCCTTGATATTTAACAGAGTCTAAGCAAATTTTAGGGAGGTAATATAAAAATATGAAGAGATTCAGTAATGTCAGGGGTCTGATATTTTATTTAACATACAATTGTACCTCTCTTATTTTTTAGTTAGATAAGCGTTTTCCCTGTATCCAGAAAAAGGATGCTGCTCTTAGGTTTAATGAACTCTTGTCTCTGATGTCACACAGAGCATCACTGAAGAAGGCCGCTTGGCATCTTGTTCCTAAACAAACTGTGAACCACTTGGAAGAAAAACAAGGAGACTCAGCTGAAAGGAGTATGTTATTTAACCATCTTATAGGGCAGTGTATCTTAAATTTTACACCTATCAAAATCACCTGGAGAGCTTAGCCAAGCAGATGGCTGGTTTCCACCAGAGTCTCAGATACAGCAGGTCTGTGGTGGCACCTGAGAATTTGCATTTCTAATAAGTCACCAGGTTGTATTGATAATTTGGTCTAGAGAGCCCACTATAAGATCAGTTGATCTAGAGCAGTGCTGTCTAATAGATCCATAATGTGAGCCACATAGGTAATTTCAAATATTCTAGTACTGTCCTAAAAAAATGTCAAAAGGAACAGATGAAATTAATTATAGAAATATGTTTTATTTAATCTGAAATATCCAAAATATTATCATTTCAACATGTAGTCCAAGTAGAAATTATTAATGTTGTAGTTTACACTCTTATTTTCCTACTAAGTTTTTGAAATCTGGAGCTTATTTTATGCTTACAGAACATCTGATCTCAGGCCAGCCATATTCTAAGTGTTCTGTAGCCACATGTAGCTACTGGCTACTGTAATAGAAAGTAGAGTAAATATTCGAATAAATTACACTGCAGAGAAAGAAGCTGGAGAGGTCAACAGTGAGTCTCAACTCTGGCTGCACATCAGAATCACTTGGAGGAACTTTAAAAATATGTCAGTGCCTCAAGCCCACTCTCAGAAAAATCTCATTTAGTTGGTCTGGTGTCAGACGTAGGCACCAGAATTTTTAAAAATCTCCCCCAAGGTGATTCTAATGTGCAGCCAGATTGAGAATCACTGGGGCAGACACAAGTCCAATTGAAGATAGGATTGACTTGTATATGTAGGAACCATCTACCTATTTCCTTGGTGCTACAGTCTGAATGTTTGTGTCCCCCCCTAAATTCCTATGTTGAAGTCTTAATCCCCAAAGATGATGGTATTAGGAGGTGGACCTTTGGGAGATGCCTAGGTTGTGAGGGTGGTGCCCTTATGAATGGGATTAGTGCCCTTATGAAAGAGACCCCAGAGAGCTCCTTCACTTCTTCCACTCCACCATGTGAGGACACAGTGAGAAGTGTACAGCCCAAGAGAGGACCTTCACTAGAAAGTGACCATGCTGGTGACATGATCTTGGACTTCCAGACTCCAAAAATGTGAGAAATAAATGTTTTTTATTAATAAGCCTCCCCATCTATAATATTTTGTTATAGTAGCCAGAATGGACTAAGACAGTGGCAAAGGGGAAAAATAAGAATACCAACACGACAGCGACAACTGTGAGGCAGACGTTTTTCAGAAAGATTACTTTATTTAATCCTTATAATCCCAAGAGTGGATTTTACTGCTGTTTTGCAGAAGGTGTAGTGGAAATGGGGAAAGGTCAGGTGGCTTGGCCAACCACAGTTGTACTGAATCAAGAGCAGATACTAAGTTGCAGATGAAGTGACCAGTCTCAAGACACCGTCTCTCCATGCCATTACCTTGCCTGACTTCTTTATTCAGCTCTCATGAAAATGCCCCTTAAGCTAGAACTTGGGTGCACTCTCTCATATCTACTTGTTTAACGGAACACAATTTCTTCATTTTTAAAGAAAACTCAAATCAAATATCACTAGTAATAAGAAAATATAGTCAGTGGCTTCCTTCCACAGAGGATTTAGATAATCTTCCAAATGTTTGGTGGGGGAGGGGTGGTCAAAACAAGATGATAAAAACAGGCCTACTGTTTATTCTTACTTTTCTGTTTGAATAGAATGGAAACTTCCTCTGGGTCATCATTTATGTTTGATTTTCTGAGTTGAAAGAGATGCCCATTTGATGTTTGAGAAACTTTTTTAGCCCTGACTTATGTCCTTTGAAGTTACTTTTCTTAGAACTTGCAAGCCACTTTGTTTGTGGGAACACAGGATAATGGACAGTGTGGGGTGCCAGTGGATTCCTAAAGCCTGGAAAGGGAGGCAGCGCAGACATCCCACTGAAACTCTGGTGGTCAGGGTCAGGGGCAGAGGGCTGTTTTTCATATTCTCACATAGATTTATTAGGAGATCTCCCGAATTAAAACATTTGTCTAAAGATCTTTCATGACCTTCTATGGTATGGATTTTAGTATGTTTTACGTGTGATTTGAATCTCACAACAGAAGTGACTTAAGACCTTATTATTTATTTCAATTCACTCTCTTCTCACTAGTTTTAGTCTAAGCTACGTCTATTTGAAGCTAAGAATTATAATTATATTCCAATGTTTTACTTAGGGTGTTTATACTGACCCACTTCATGTACTTCAAAATCATTAAACAAACAAAACAAAACAGTAATTTTGGCCTCTCATTAATCTCAATTGTCCTCAATTTCTCCTTTAACATTAATAGTGTAAGTAGATCTACCAAATTAAACCAATTATGTGTCATTCTTGCTGTATAGGCTATGAGGGTGACCTTGTAATCCCACTGCTGAGAACCTTAGCCCTGAAATAGGTCCTTGAGAACATATATTTTTGAATGCCTTGATCTAAAAAAAATCCAGTAAATCCTACTCAAATCATGCCACAAATTCCTGAAATTTGTTGACTACTGGTTCAATACAGGCATTTTATCCATCCTTTATTAACTTTTTAGCAAACGATCTTTACTATGAATCAGAGGACGTAGCAGGGGTGTAGGAATTTTGAAAGACACTAGTATGGATTTTGGCCACTTTATACTAGATTCAAGTTAACCAAAAAAGGAGGATGTCAGAATGTGGACAAGTAGGAAATAAGGTTCTATAGTTAGGTCTTGTTGAATTAGGCAAACCCATAGCATTAGAAAAAAATAATTTGCTCCCCATATTTTAGTCTTGGTAAGAAAAGGGCATTATAAATATTCTCATCAGGTGAGTTACAAAACTGAATTTGAGTCATGTGTCAAAGGCTGCTCGGTGGTGGTAGGAGGAGGGCACTTTATCTGCACACCACATGATTCAGTCCCACCCCAGGGCATCCCAAATGACAGGTGAAAACAGTGTGCTCTAAAAGTCCCTGAGGTCCCTCCTGGCCAGACTAGATGCCCTCCCTACAGAATAGGATGTTACAAGTGAGTCATACTGAAGCCTCTTATTTACTCAGCTGAGTCCTCGAAAGCTGAGGATGACATGTCATCAAGTATCCACCACTCTAAAAGTGTGTGCAAGACCACCTGCAGTGCGTGAGGAGGTCGTGAATCCAGTGCTGTCAGCCTCAATGCTTCACTGCCAGTCTTTACGGCGAGGTGTGGTAGGAGGGTGGCTTAGGGACAGTGGTCACTGTGCTGTAACATCCTCCACAGCCCTCCACAGGGAGGAGGATGGGTCTCCCTCAGCAAAGCCAACTGAGGGAGGGAGCTTAGGGAGAAGCAGGCAGGAGGTTTGCCATGTGTCCTGGAGTTTGCAGAACCCGGACGTTCTGTAAAGGTGCACACTGGCTAGAGCTGGCCCAGGAAGAGGTACCTGGGCACCTGGGTTCCTAGGGAGAAGCATACACCCCAGGGTCGGGCAAGGTGGCCTGTCTCCAGGCAAGTCGCCAACAGAGCGAGCCAACCTAGATTATCTTAAAGATGTCTTTCAAGGAAGGCCACTTCAAAGCACAATCTGACCCCAAGGAGGGATGGCCATTTCATTCAGGGTCAGGAAAGAGTAAGCCCAGTGAAGTTATTTGAAAGGAATGTAATAGAAAATGCAAAGTTGGTTTCTGTTAGCACCCTACAGAGTGGAGCTACAATAAAATGGTTATATAAAATACAATTTCAAGTCATCCCAAGATAAAGATATAATAAAAGTAAAGGCATGGTCAATCTTATAGATCCACTGGCTTTACCTGAGTCAACTGTCCCTAAGGAATTTTAGAGCTCGCACTAATTGTATTGCATTAGGAAGATTTGTCTAGAAGTGGGAGAGAGAGGTCAGAGGAGTGAGACTAGAGAATTCCTGCCTCTCTTGGCCTTTCCCTTGACATGGTCCACCATCAGAAGTTTTTGCACAGAGTGCCCATAATAGGCTCCTGCCTACTCCATCACACTTACAACGATTGTTCTTAGTTACCTGATTATGACTTATTTCCTGACTAGGCCCATGGCACTAGAAGGTCAGGGATTCAGGTTCCTATTTGTATTCACAGCACTGGGGACAGCTCCTGGCCCACGTCTGCTTTCTAGAAGGATACATGTCACCAGGTCTTTGAAGGCTGGGGTCTGTTTTTGACAATTTGCTTTGTTTGGGCTGCCATTTTCTCAGTTACAGAAAGATTGTTCTCAGTTCCTAAGTTTCCTTCACTCTACAAACCTGCATTGCAGTACAGGTAAGAAAAGAAGAATCAAATAACAGAATCAAAGACAAAGACGACGGGTGTCGACTTGAAAGAATATAGGAACATAGTGACACCAATAGATGGAAGTGATTTCAGTGAGGAGGGATAACAGGAAGATGGAGAATAACTTTTCTGAGCCATGTTTATCTGACATGAATGGAACATATCCAATCACAGGCAGTCTGTATGTCAGGTTTAAGTAGCACATTTGGGAGTTATCCTTATCCAGGTGATGAAAAGTTGATAATGAAGTGGACATAGGGAGACCAAAGCAAAGCTGTACAGACAAAGTTGAGGGAAGACTGGGCCTTAGTGGGTAGGAAGGGGAAGAGTTCCCCTAGACAAGGTGGGAGGAGACTCAGAGAAATGCTACCCCAGGGGAACCTAAAGAAAAAAATAATTGAAGAGATGTTTTGCAGAAACCAAACATTTTTGGCACTTACAGTTCAAGATAAGAAGTTGAAGTTGGATTTCGATGGACTACTTGCCAATCCTCATGGGTTAACGTGACCTTCTTTCCCACCACTGTCCCACTGAGAGCTGTCGACATATGTCTCTCTTTTTTTAACTGTATTGTTATGTGCCTACAGGACAGAAAGTTACCAAGTGCATTGGAAACAAAGCAAATTATATTTTAACTTCTGTAGTCATTGAGACAAAAAAAGCATGCTAATTATTTTAGGTAGATTGTTAATGGATTATTTGTGGTGTAAGATAATAAGGAGGTGAAGGGGTTAAATGATTGTCTACACCCATAGATGTAGTCACTTTTCCTGCAGACCTCTGTATGATGTCATGTGGTCATGTAGATGGGACTCAATCTGGTTCTTTAAAGAAGAAGCAAAAATCATCTTCAGCAACCAGCGGATGGATGTGCTGCAGGACCCTGGAGTATAACCAGAGATTCAGTCAACTTCAGGACCAGCAAGTGATGCTGTATCACAGGGGAAGGGATGGCCCAGAAACCTGTGAAGGAAACTGGTATGGGAAAGGAGTCAGGTAATGTAATCTTCAAACGCGCTCACTGGATATTACAGAATCTGTTGCTTTTTTTTCTCTGCCTTGGGTGTCAATGTACCTCCAGGTTATGTCCACTAACTTTACAGGAATCAACAGCAATGCCAACAGGAGAACATGCCCCAGTATTTTTCTTCCTTATCTTCAGAAATGGACAAAGTATATCCATGGAACCTTCAAGGCAGAGGGGGGAAAGGTGGTCTATGTCATAAACCCCTCTGTTGTGTCACAAACTGTACTATCAGGAAAACCATGAAGAGTGTGAAGGTTGCTCAGAGTGTTGGGTGTGAGAAACTGCTCTACCAAAGAAAGCATCCACAGGACACATTTTCAAAAGGGAAAATTGCCAGCAAAGAGCACTGTGGACAGTCACCATGAAAACAGGGGGCTGCTATAATCACAGCTAAAGGAACAAATGTTAAGCATTCTCCCTTCAGCTCAGCTGGCCTATTATACCGCTGAATACCCAGGCTTACAATGACTCCTCCTCCCTCCCTCCAGTTTCAGAGTGTCAGACAGGAGACAGAGGGCCAGCAAAAAAACCTTCCACCGGCCTCTTGTTAGCTAACTGCAGGGTTTCTTTCCGTGGTTACATGTCTGCCCAGGCCGCCATTGTGTCGGTCATAATTACACCTGTTCGCTCGCTCCCTTCAGGTCCCATCACCTCTGCAGCATTAGGCAGCCAGCGGCAGGAAGCAGTGTCAATTGCCCAGGAGCAGTGACTGTCAGGCTCTGGGTTTCAGAGTATAATTGCTGCCTATGCACAAATAGCCCTGGCCTCTTCCCCTGTTTCCCCTCCTGAATTGGGAAGGAACTCCTGGCTGCACACGGGAACACAAACTCGCATTCTTTAGGCAGCAGAGATAAGAGGCACATCAAATGACATTTTTGTGCCAGAAATCTATCTGAACTCTCACACAAACATGCCAAAGAAAAAGCTCAAATTTTAAAAACTGTACAGACCCCATCTTCCTGCCCCTGCTATTTAGTGTTCCATGCCACATAGGTTGTTTTTGATTTTAATAACATCATCCTCTGAAGTGTTTGATGGGAGACTTCCTTAAAAATGATGTTTGGATTGCATAGCTGTACCTTCCCCACTCATTCTAATATCATATAGATAAATTATCTTTATCAAATAAAAGGAAACACTAGTCAACATTAATGGAGCACTCGTGTGTGCCAGGCATTGTTTTAAACATTCTGTGTTAAGCACAGAATTTCATTTTCACGATGCACCAGTCAAGTAGATAACATTTTTATTCCTTTTAATGGATGAAAATATCAAGGCATAGAATGCTTGTGCTATTAGTTCCTTAAATGTGCCATTATCTTTTCTTGCCTCTAAACCTTTGCACCTGGGTTGTTCATAAGGCCAGTCCTTTCCATCTTATCAAGCCAATTTCTGCATATGCTAAAAATTCATCTCAAACATCAGTTGCTTGGGAAAACTCTTCCTGACCTCTTCTCCCAAAGTGACTCAAATGCTCTTACGAACTTGGTTTATATTAGTTGGATAACTCTTATTTGTGCTACTGAAATTGCTGGTGTTGGGTCTGTTACTTATGGGTGGGAACTACAACTTCCTCAAATAAGTTAGTTGTAAGTCGATCTGAGTCAACTTGTCTTCTGACCTAGGACTAGTTTAACATTCATATAATTTAGTAGCAAGAAAAATATAATGAAAATTATAGTGTTTTTTTGCCATTGTTTTTTCCCTTTACGTTTGCCAAAATATCAGGCCTTTAACTTTATGGGGTTGTCATGACGTGCCAGTCACAAATGTTTATGATGGACAAAATATTGTTCAGGAAGAGAATACTACTTAGAATTTTTAAAATGTCATATTTATGCAAATGGACTCTGTAGGTTTAAAACTGTAATGGTCCCATGTGGAAACTTGACTGGATTAGAATTATTTTGCCTTCTTAGAATCTCAGGGAGGGGAGGATGGAATCAGGTTGAGAAGGCCAGAGGTCCCCAAAGCTGGTCGATCATGAGAATCACCTGAAGAACTCTGGAAAATGCAAATTTTTCTGGAATCCTATTATCATTGTATCAGGATATTTGGACTTGAGGCCCAGGAATATGCATCTTTTTTTTCAAATTGTCCTTCTTTAATTTTAATGATGAGCCAGTTTCAGAAGAGGCTATGTTATAAGCCTTGAGGTAGCTCAAGGTGGTTTGGTTTAAGTGATGACTGAAAGAACATAAAAGTGGTCTTCTGACGTGTGGACATGGGAACCCCAGAGAGGGTAAAATAAACAATTCACTAATTGTATCAGTAGTTTATAGCCAATGAACAAAAAATGGACATTTTCTTCTGGTCAAGTCTCTCAGGAACAGGCTTAATTTGAACATCTTGAAGCAGCTTTTAAACAATACCTATGTCCTGGAGCCCATACCTGCTAGCTAAATCAGAGTCTTCAATCTGTGTAGGACTCAGGCATTAGGATTCTTTGCAAAGCAACCAGATGATGCAGCCAGGTTGGTGGTGGGATGAACGGCACAGTCTAGAAAGTTCAAGTCAGAGGAACTTCAGAAATCCTCACATGCCAGAAAAACAATGCATTGTTAAAATAAGCTAGCATTTCCCAAAGACTTTCCTCGGAACATGACTTCCTCAAGAACTCTGAAAGCTGGATTCTTGATTATTTATAATCTATCAATGCTGCCTATTGCTTACACCCATCTTTGAGACTTAATGTGCATGGTGTCTGTGCATGTTTCTGAGAAGAACTGTGACCAAGAAAACTGTTAACTTGGTTTAGTCCAGTATTTTTCTATGGAAGCCACTTTTTATTTCCACAGGATTCACTAACATCCTATGGAGCGCCCCAAACAATGACTCCGGATAAGGAGGCCAGACACGGAACTTGTGCCGGGACAGCTTGTGGTTGAGACTCTTCTCTGTCATGTACTTGGGACTGGAAAGTTCTAGACACTAAAGAATCCCAGTTTTGATACTTCAGTTTTAAAATGATGGGTGTGAGGGGCTGTTGGAGATGGATCACTATCAATGTGAATGAATTAGGATGCTTTCACCTTTTGTTCTGTGATGTCTCCGTTTGCTAGGTCATACATATGACCTTCAAAAGGCAACAGAAACATTCCTGGTAGAAATCTCCTTTCCCCTACTCTCAGCAAAACAAAAAAAGCCAATTGGCATTGCTTTGGGCCCCCCTCCCCCACAATTAGGGCTTGATCAGGGACTTGCTCTGGTCATTGAAATGTGAGTGGAAGTGACATCCATCGAGTCCATGCAGAAGCCTTCAATGTACTTGCATGGTCTGGCTCTCTCTCCTTGGCCACCCTGAGAACAGTGTGCCCAGATAGCAGCTTCTCCTGCAGCCAGAATGCCAGGAGGAGAAGACACATGGAGCTGAGGCCGGTCAAGCCCAGTTTAGTTCTTAAGTAACCTGAGCAGAAAATGAATGTTCATGATTGTAAAACAGGGAGCTTTTAGTGTGGCTTATTACAACTAAATGCAAAACATAAACCTTACTTGTCTCTGGATTTGAAGCAAATAAACAACCCCCCCAAATTATGAGATAATCATGGAAATTTCTACAGTTAAGAAATTGGTGCCATTTTTAAATGTCCAGAAGTTTGTAGTCACTGAGGCCAGGTAATGGGTAATTAGGTGTTCACTGTATTATTCTACTTTTGTGTATGTTTGAAATTATCTATAATAAAGTTAGAAAATCAACATTAACAGAAACGATTCTCTACAGGTTAAAAATTAATGGAGTTCCTTGTTAGAATTATAACAATCTTCTAATTTTATAGCATTGTCAATGAGCCATCCCCACCATAAAAGTTTCAGCCAGTGATATCTAATAATTTCCACCATGCAATTACTATCACTGTTTATCCCAACGGAAATTGATGAATATTTGGAGTTGGAACACCAAAAAAAGAGAAAAGAAGATCTAGAGAACTAAAGGATAATTATCCTTTTTGAATATTGACATACTTACATGTTTTTCCAGACGTAGATTTTGTGTAGGCGAAAGCTATTTGATTATAAGAGATCCGGTTTCTCCAAAATTTTTAGAGGTAAAAACTTCATTAATTAACATCAAGGAAAATGGAGCATCTGTTGCTTTTTTGTCAACAGATTTTAATAATATTGAACACTGCTAATTGGGTAGAGCTGAAATATAGCTCTTTGTATGTTAAATTAAGATGGTTTCTTCTGCTATTTTTTTCCCACTATATTTTATTTAAACCATGGCAACTCTTTAGAGTTTTCCCCAGCCACTTAAGTTAGAATGATATGAATACTTAGAAATATAAAGGATTCATGTTAGAAAATGCTGTCATTATTATGTTGTGATAGTTAACTGTGACCTGGAAGGAGAAGAAAAGCAGTCAAACTTGCTAACATTCCAGCTCAAGAGCTTTCTTTGAATGTTTCTGAAGTCAGAAGATGAAATGGGGACATTTAATAGACTTGATGAGAAGCTCCAAAGGCAGCTTTGGTTAAAGACCAAATGAAAAATTTGCCAACAGAGGGTGGTAGGAAAGGTGGACAGTGGATGTGTTTCTCTTAAATACTGACTGTTATGACCAACAGATGGTAATTAACTATGAGTAGGTGGAGGTAAACTTTGGGCCCAATTTAACCTCAGCTCTCATTAATGACTAGAAGTCAGAAGAACTGTTTAAACTGATCAGAATCTAATTGGGAAAGAACAGGAAATAAAAGTGAAAATGGAGTCAGGTAGCTTGACGTTTAAATGTGGACTTCCCATGTTTTTAGCTTTGTGACTTTGGGCAAATGACTCAGTCTCCCTGAGATTGTTAAATTCTTTCTTTGTGTAATGGTGATGAAAAGCTCTCCCATGTAGGACTGTAGAGAGGGAACATTTTATAATAGTTGTCAAGTTCTCTTCCTCCTCTGCCTTCTCCCTGTAATATCAGAGAAACATTTCAAAATCTTCTTGGTTTTCAACACTGTCATTCCCACTAAATCCTCTAGGTTGCTCTCGGTGCCCCCCATCATATCCTAGATTAAGTCAGGCTCCTGATAGAAAGCTTCCTATCAGTAGAAGAAGCTTACTTCATTTCTGAAGAATTCAACCTGAGAATGTTACTCACTTTCAGCAGTTCCTAAAAAAACCTCACCCTGAGGGACCTAATTTTCCTGCAATCTACTCATAAGGACTAGACTGGAGAAGTAAGTGCCACTCTAGCACAACACAGCAGCTCTGATGCTCTGCCTTCTCAACTGGGCCAGTTCTCCCAGGAAAATATGATTCAGGGACATCATATACAGTTATGCAAGCGGTACACTGCGCAACTCAGAGGGCACAATCAATGTGAATGGTCCCTTCAGGTATCATCACTGTACAGTCTACCTTGTTGTATACTGTGGCACTAAATTTCTGATTTCTTTTCTGGCTTAGGGTTCCCATTGCCTTTTCTTTTTCTTTCTTTTTCTCCAGGTCGATTGAGGTGCAACTAACAAATGAAAGTTGTATGTACTTAAGGTGTACAATGTGATAACTTGCTATATGTATATTTTGTGAAATGATTACTGCAAGCAAGTAAATTAACACATTCATTAGGTAAAACAGTTACCAATTTTGGAGGGAGTGTGTGGTGAGAACACTTAAGATCTACTTTTTTAGCAAATGTCAAGTACACCAATACAATATTATTACCTACAGTTACCATGCTGCACATTAGATCCCCATGGCTGACTCATAATTGGAAGTTTGCACCCTTTGACCAGCATCTCCCCAAACCCCCACTCCTCACCACTGGAAATGACCTGGTTCTATGAGCTCAACTTTTTTGGATTCCAATTATAAGTGAGGTCACACAGTATTTGTCTTTCTGTGACTGGCTTATTTCACTTAGCAGAATGTCTTCCAGGTTTATCCATGTTGTTGCAAATGGCAGGATTTCCTTCCTCTTTATGACTGAACAATATTTTATTGTATATATACCACATTTTCTTTATCCATTCATCTACTGATGGATAGATGTTACTTCCATATGTTGGCTGTTGTGAACACAATAGGGAAAAGTCTTTTTAATAAATAGTGTTAGGAAAGCTGGATATCCACCTGTAAAACAATTAAATCAGACCTTTATCTTATCCCATGTACAACAATCAACTCAAAATGGATTAAAACCTTAAATATAAGACCTGAAACCATACAGCTCCCAGAAGAAAACATACGGGAAAACCTCCTTGAAACTGATGTTGGCAATAATTTTTTCCACCAAAAGCACAGGCAACAAAAGCAAAAATAACCAAGGGGGACAGCATCAAACCAAAAATTCTGTACAACAAAGGAAATAGTCAACAAAATGAAAAGGCAACCTACAAAATAGAGACAATGTTTGCAAGCCACTGATCTAATACAGTGTTAAGATCCAAAATATATAAGGCAACTCAGCAAAAGCCAAATAGCCCAATTTAAAAATAGGCCAATAAACTGAAAAGACATTTCTTTAAAGAAGACATACAAATGGCCAACAGACACATGAGAAGATGCTCGATCTCACTGATCGCCAGGGAAATCCAGAGCAAAGCCACCGTGGGGTGTCACTGCATCCCTCTTGGAATGACTATCGTCAAGGAGCTAAGATATGACAAGTGTTGGTGAGCATGTGGAGAAAAGGGAGTTGTGGTGCATACACTGTTGGTGGGAATGTAAACAGGTGCAGCCACTATGGAAACCAGTATGGAGTTTCCCCCAGAATGAAAAAGAGAGCTGCCATATGATCCAGCAATCTCACCAGCGGGTATGTATCTGAAGGAAATGAAATCGATATCTCGAAGAGGGTTCTAAGCTCCCAGAGCCTTTCAAGCAGCATAGGCTTCCCTGTTTTCCTGTGCTGCCTCTCTCAAGGGATTCCCTTACCTGGGCAGGCATCCCGGGCTGTCCTACTTCAGCACCTTTGAAGTGTGCTCTCTTAGCCACAGAAAGGCCACAACAACTGAAATCTGAGCCTCCGTCATCCTGTACAAGCCAGGGCTTCCTTCCCCCTGGAGGATGGCAGGGACTGCTGGGGACTCCCAGCAGAGGATGCATCCCCTGAATGGCACAGCCTTTCCAGGTGTCCTGTGCACATGCTGCCTCATGAGGCCTTGACAAGTGGGTTCCTTGGCATTGTGCTTTGCCTCTCTCACTTGGGCCCTCTGCTCAAGCTCCATACACAGCTCAAGACCCAAACCTCCCTTACCTATAGTCACATAGGTCATGCTTTTGGCTATCCAAGCCATCAGATCTGGCTGCCTGATTGCTTTAAAAGTTCTCCCCAGATCTTCTAAAATGTTTAATGTCATACAAAGGGTACTCAAGGTTTTCTTGATTTTTTTCTCTTAAGAGGTAAAAGATTTGGGGTCACATATTTGCCATAAAGTCTTGATCTCCCCAAATCTTTCCTTCAAAGGCAATCATGTTTACACACACACACACCCTCTACACTTTGTAGCCTCCAGGCTACAAATCCCCAAAAGCAACACTGTTGTTTTTTGTTTAATTTTAGTTGGTCCTTGATTCTGCATTTTTATTTTAGGAGTTGTATATGATAACACAATATTAGAATTAGAATTCTGGTATAAGTCCTATACAACTTTATGAAGATTGGAAAACAATTGTCAATGTTTTTGGAACTCTTATTTCATATTAGGTGCTTGTGGAGATGCAAAAATGTCTAAGATATAGTCCCTAATTATTGTTATCTATGGAAATTTGCAATTTTCCACCTCTTCATTGACTTCCAAAATGTCCTTTCTCCTGTATCATAATTCTGGGCTAGGGGAAAGGGAGATGATGCGGAGGGCGTGAGAGCAAGGGAAAATCAGAACACAGTGATCGCTTAGTGGCCCTTCACGGCTAACAAAATTCTGTTCATCCATTGCCAGTTTGGCCCCCACTGTAATGCACGTCCCCTCCCTTTTGTTCTGTCTTCTGTGTGCCAGGACCTGGGACACCTAGGAATGTAGCAATCCCTACTTAGTCTTCAAGCAGCCTGGTGGAAGAGACAAATAAGAAAAATCAATAATTCTAGTAGGTGTGACAGCTTTAGCTGTTAGAGGTTAAAAAAACAGGTTGAGAGAAAGTTGGCTGGGCTCAGTACAGCCTTAGCTCTGCGTAATGGATAGAAATCAGGTGCACTGTTAAACTGATCCAAACTAAGCTTGGTGTATACGAGAAAGCAGAGCAGCATCACGAAAGGAGTGGTGAAACTGGAGTCTGGTAGCTTGAGGTTTAAATCTGGACTTCACCACTAATTAGCTGGGTGTTCCGGGCAAATTACTTTGGAATAAGAGTGGGCAAGGTCAGGGGCCTGGCTTAGGATGAGCATCTGGAATTAGAAGATGACTCCTGAGGCCAGGCAACAAAAGAAACAGGTAGACAGCCGTTCCAGATGCTCGCTGGTTCATGGGCACAGAGGCTGGAGGTGGGTCCACTTGGTACAGAACAGAGGGCTCAGGCTGGTGGTGCTGGGCAGGCGGTGATGATAAAGGACCTCATAAGCCATGCTCAGGTCTGGGTGATGCCATGGTAGGATTCCCAGAAGGCATGACCCACCACCTTTACACTGGCACAACGAATTAGAGTAAATTCAGATTACAATGGAGGCAGGAAACCTACTGGGAGGCTTCAGAAACAACTATGACAAAAAACGATGAGAAGCCAGACTACTACAGCACTGGCAGTAAGAAGGAAGGAAGGGGCTGGTGGATATGGAAAGGCAGGGATGGGTCAAGAGGGATTTAGTATCATAGTTGACAGTTAACATGGGGCACACCTGAATTGGTATATATATTTCTCAAAGTAGGTTAGATATAGAATAAAACAGCTTCATGGCTACAGAGCCTACATAACACACATGAGTTAGGAAATAATGTCTCCTAATGGTAGGAACCTTGTTTAGGGAGAAGATGGCATCTTAGTGGATAAAGAAGGACAGTCCTTCCTATGGACAGACAGAGTACTGAGCCAGCTCACAAGGCTAAACAAATGGAGGGTTTAGCTCTCCCTTGCTTCTTTAGCTGGTGTTTTCGTGTAGCACCAAATCGTGAAGTTTGCACAACAAGCTGTCAAATGGGGACTTCAGGTTCAGAAGTGTTCAGCTAGTAAGAAGAGAGTCAGAGTTTACTTCCTGATACTCTAACTGTAGAATCTATGTTTGTAAGTACGTGTGGTTGACATCATTACCTTGATGTTAACAGATAAGGAAACTGAAACTCAGGGGGTTTAAAGCAATTTGCCTGTCACTAGAAATCAAGAGTGGTAGAGAGGGAAATGAAACTCAAAATGTCTGTCTCCAAATCTCACTTTCCTAAAATCAAATTAACCTTAATAATTTTAGGTGGCAAAAATATGACAAAATCCAAGAAATTGTGTGCTAGCAATTCAGGAATTGAACATGGATGAATTGCTTTAAAATTATGAGCTCTATATCCAAGAACATGATTTTGAAGCAATTAAATTGCCATCAATTTCTTGTGGTCATGTTTTGAATGCGGGGAAAAAAGCTTAGCTTGCAAATTTGGTACTTCTTTCCCCTTATTATTACTGAGTAGAATTATCTGTAAAACAGGGGGCCATTTTGCAATATTACAAGCGTTATACAAAAATACATGTATAATATGTAGTGCAAATTTGTGAAAATGACCCCTATCTTATGGAGATTTCCAGTTGCCTGCGTTCTGTAACTGTGCATTCAGATGCTAATTGCCTGTGTGGTGACAACTATATATCCTGAATTCGTGTGTCTTTTCAGCCCCAGAATACACACAGTCATAATAATAATGATTCCAAAGTGTCTGTCATCTAACGAGTCTTACATTCTTCCCACATAATAACTGATAATTCACTTTTTCCACCACCCTTCTGAGACAAACAGGTGTCTCCTATTCATTTTAAAATGAGACTGAGATTTGGAATAATCTTGAGTCATATTCTGCTGTGATGGGGATGCTGATGAATACTTTTAGTGTGGTCCTTTGTGAAAAAAGGAGATACATACCTATGCCAGGACCCTGTGTGGAAGGATTATGGTGGTATTCTTTTCACTGACGAGGAAAAGGAGGCTCTAGAAGCTTGAGGTCATTCACTTATTTATTCACCCATTCAGTAAATGCTTAGTGAGAGCCCAGGGACTATTCAAGGTGCCAAGAATATACTGCTGACTAGAGGGAGAAAAATGCCTGCCCACATGGAGCCTACATACATAATACATGCTACTGGCAGTATTAGTCAGCTCGGCTGCCATAACAAAATATGGACTCAGTGGCTTAGACCACAGAAATGTATTTTCTCACAGTGCTGGGGGCCAGAAGATCAAGTTCAAGGTGTTGGCAGAGTTGGTGTCTCCTGAGGCCTTCCTCCTTAGGTTGTAGCTGCCTTCCTTACGTTTTTCTCATCTCGGTGTGCTTGCATGGCTGGTGTCTGTGTGTCCAAATTTCCTCTTCTTATAAGGACACCAGTCAGATTGGGTTAGTGTTCATCCTAAGGGCATTGCTTAATATTCTTACCTCTTTAAAGACCTGTCTCCAAATACAGTCGCATGTAGGCTACAATTCAGCCTGTGCCCCCCGCCTAAGGCATCACACAGGTAGTAGATAGTAGTGTCAGGATTGATGTCTGCTGTTCTGACATATTATCAGGATCTATAACATGCTGCCTGTTTGTTCACCACTAAAGCCTTGCTGTTCGGATGTAAGGGGAGTGTGTGTGTGTGTGTGTGTGTGTGTGTGTGTGTGTGTGATTATGACCAAATAACTTACACAAAAAAAGAATTTCAGTTTAAGGTAACTGCCCTCTCAAAGCTGTGCTCCCCAGAACTTTCTGATTCACTGCTTAGTTCTCACCAATTATTCCTTCTCCTTCAGCTGCCAGCCCTTTGAACATTTTGGTTTCTTCTAAATCTCTCTGGATGACTTCAAAATTCACACCATTTAAAAGTAGTAGCTTTAACTATTTTTTAAACTAATGCTTCTTTCTCTTGACATCAAGACTTTTCCTTTAATAACTTCAAATGTTTCCCCTTTTATACCAGCCACTTAATGCTCACCCATGGTTTAGCTTTTCAAACACATTAATAAGAATATATTTTGTTTACCTTTTTAACATCAGTTTTAACTGTGCATTTCTGCCTGCTATGATAGTACAAACAAGGCTATTAACTGAATAAGATTGTTTTTAAAAAGTGTCTTAAGAAGTCCTGTTGCTTTTTTTAATGCTGCTTCTAAACACAGGCAGATCTGTGCCACTGAAATTTCCATGCTGTGCTCTTAGTGTATTGACTGTGAAATAAATAAAAGACATCTTTTGCATTTGGTAACCTTGACGTTGTCAGAATATTTTTACCTCCAAGGCTGAGTAAGTGAATGTTTTCAAGTGGCCTAAGGAGGCAAGGAAGGGGGAGTGGGATGCGGTGCATAGGGAGAGAGCCTGTCTTTTGCATGAAACAAGAACAGTACTTGAGATATTCAAAATTGAAATTAAAAGAAGTAGAAGTGAGGAGAGAGAAAAAACAGAGTAGAATATTTTTATAATTTACAATGCACATAATATAGCAATTTAACATTGTAATATGAAAAGAATCTCTTATTTTTCTAACGTATTCAGTAGCTCCATGGTGGTTTTCTTCTGGAGAGAGCATAGGTGATTTCACATGTATCATTTTCTTCCCCACGAGTACCACCTTGGCATGCAGTACAACCACCTCTAGGGTAGAATGGAACCCCTATTACATGATAAATAATTGGATACTTTCTTCAGTGATGAGCAGAAAGAAAGATACTTGGGATCCAAATGAAACAGTAAAAGCAGCCATTCATACAAATGAATTCTGACCTAGCCATTAACTAAGTTTGTTATAAAAACAATAATAAAAAAATATCATTGGTCCTGTTTTAATAAAAATGAAAATAATATCCAGAGCACCATGGGCTGTATTTCCCCTGTAAGTATCACTTTCTTCATAGACCAACCCATCTTGAGGCTCGAAGTTTTTCAGGGCAAATAATTCTGTGGTGCCCTATTTTTCATAGGTTAAAGAGTGCATGTAAGAGACACATAATGACCTTTGCTATCTAAATATTAAAGAGATACTAGTTCCCTAAGCAAATACGGCTGGAGTGTTGTGAGATAAACAGAGGTCAGCAAGCCTTTTCTAAAAAAAGCCAGACAGCAAATATTTTAGGCTGTATGGATCGTACCATCCCTGCAACAGATATTCAGCTCTGCAGTCTTAGTGTGAAAGCAGCCAGAGGCAGTCTGTGGATGAATGGGTGTGGCTGTGTTCCAATACAACCCTCGTCTATGGGTGCTGAAGTTTGAATTACTTGCAGTTTTTCTGTGTGACAAAATATTCTTCTGATTTTTTTTCCAGCCATTTAAAAGTGGAAAAGACATTCCTAGCTTGGGAGTCATACAAAACATGAGGTCCACCGTTACTTTCTGACCCCTGGGGCAAAGGCTTGTGGGGCACCAGTAGTTGAAATATACTATTTAGGGATATGTCACATTATTGATTTGAGTTGGGACATAATATCAATAGCACCTAAGTATCAGATAATTGAGGTGCTGTATTGTTAGGACCTTGTTTTCTCTCACATGCAGCAAAAATCTGCAAACTCTAGTTCTTTTAGATTCTAGTTCTGTGTGGCAGGGATGTGATTTTGTTTTCTTTTTTTTTTATGATTAAGTGTTTTACAACTTACTTCTCTCGCTATTCCTTCCTCTCACTAAGGAAATTATCTTTTGTAGCCTGGTTCCCAGATCTCCTTTGATGTTGAATTAGGAGAAAGATCCGGCCCCGGGAGTGGAGGAATGATAAAGCCAGAGAAAGGAGGCTGATTGGCTTATTAAAGATTGGCAGGTGTGAGAAGATACGGGGGTATCATCACAGCTAGGCTTTAGGATCCGTTTGGATGTTAGGATGTGAGAAACGGTGTAGGAGAGAATAGAGGAAGGAAGGAAAGGCATTTGAGCCATGTTGTATCTTACTAATTGGCTCCCTTTTGCTGTTTTTCTGGAAACATAAGTAAATATTAGTTTTCTTTCAAAGTTGACTTTTTGGCTACTGGGCTATGTGTCTTTGTTAAAGTTCCGTATAGGGACAAGACTACGTGAGGCCCTAGGATTTATTAGTTACACAGCTATCTAAAATATCATAACAAGAATAACATCACATGTACAAAGCAACATATTTTATTTTTACTTACTCTTTTCTAGGTGCTGTGGAATTACTAAATATTTCATGAACTTTGACAAAGAATGCACAGCGCTCACAGGGATTATAGTTGCCGAAAAATAGGTTAATTAGAATTTTAACTTTGGGCTTTGATGGTAAGGATTATTCACTGCTTTTGCTTCTCCTAAGAATGCTTGAGTTTTTGATTTGGTTCATAGATAGTGATCCGAGCTGAATTCCTCATTTGAGTAGGATGTTCTCTAATAGACCTAAGGACAGCATTAAGAAAATAATGAATCTTAAAAGACAACTGTCACTTTAAAAATTCAGAAGTATGTTTTTTGTGTACAGTTTCAGAAGAATTATAACACAATTCTTATCCACTGAGGGCTTACTGTCTACTGAGTTGAGATAACATGCAAAGTCAGAGAGAGTAATCCAAGAATGAGGGTCATAAATATAAATCCCTGCAGATATACATGGTCTGACAAATTGTTTAGAGCAGCGGTCTAAACTTCCACTAGAAACTTTATCTGAAACGTAGAAAAACAAAAATCTGTGGAATGAATGAATGAATGCAGTAGCCCCTCTTCACTTTGTCTTGGGCTTGAAAGCCATGGTTTAGGAGTCACCCAGAAAATAGTGACTTTTAAGAGATTTGATTTCTTTCTTATAGTTTTCTTGGCTATCACTGACACCATCCTCATGCTTGTGAACTGTGATAGGATCATAGCACAAAAATAACTCCTTGGAATGCAATTAAATTTTAAAATAATATAATAACTCAAGGGCAACATCCAAAGGAAAGAAACTGATTTATAGTCTTTTTCAAACCTCAGGCAGCAATCAACTTATCACCAAAATCCTCACCACTAAGAGTGAAGAATGGTTCTGAATAATCAGATACTTTGCAAATACATGAAGCTCCCTAATCCCATATCTGTTCATGGCTTACCATCTTGGATGTAAAAAGACTTTGATCACCATGTGTTATAATCATACTGCTGCACCAGATTTTCTCATCCATATACTGGCTAATATCATTATAAATACAGTGGCCTGCAGTAGTAGTGCTAAGCTTAGTCATAATGTAGATAAATAGTATCAGGGTCCGTATATTCTGCTATTTACTCTTTGAGTATGCTGAGGTTTCAACTATAAATTGTGGGAGGCAAATTCATCTTCAGTTCATATAACGAAAGCCTCATGTATACCTCAGAAGGCTAGAAAGGTGCTGAACAAGTCATTCACATTTTATGTAAATTTTAAAACATATCGTGTCTTAAAACTTTTATTCTAGTGTGTCTCAGGGTGTCCCCTACCTGTGTTTTCTCTAGCTTCCCAGAGACTCTCTGCTGATGGATAATTTCTATTCATAAGACCCAGGACTGAGTCAATCAAGGCAGATGTAGGACCCTGACCTCCATTATGTGACTGGATTTTCAAATAGTCTTTCTGCCAATGGATCTGGTGACTTATATACTGGGGTTTCCTGGGTGTTTCTGTAGCCTGAATCCTCACTCTGTTTGCTAAGTTGTACTTGTATTTAGCACTTTCCTCTTTCCTGAGACCGAGGGCTTGTTCTGAATTCAGGTCCTGCTTGGTGAGGCCCTAAAACATTGTGAGAAGAAAGCAGAGCACCTTTCAATTCTGAAAATAAAGTCAACATAAAAGCCTATACCCACTGGAAATATCTTTCAAAATCAAAAGCAAAAATAAAGACTTCTACATATAGAAGCTGAAAGAATTCATCACCAGCAGAACAACGTAAAAAATGTAAAAGGTAGTCTTTTAGGCAGAAGAATAACAGATGGATATGTAGATACAAAGGAATGAAGAGCATCAGAAATTGTAGCTACAAGGATAAATGTAACAGATTTTTTTCTTATTATTTAAATCTCTTTAAAATATTATTGAATGTTTAACCAAAGTGATAACAATGTATGTAAAAATAAAATGTTTGACAACACTAGCATAAAGACCATGGTGAGATAAAAGGGAGTGTACTAATGCAAAGTTTTTATATTACATAAAAATTAGTATAATGCCACCTTAAGGTAGATTGTGATAAGTTAAAATGTATTCTGTAAACTCTACAACCACTACTATAAAAACAATGTATTTATAGCTAATAAGCCAACAAAGGAGATAGAATAAAATCATAAAAAAGCCAATTTAAACAAAAAACAGAGAAACAAATAGAAAAACAAAGAGCAAGATGGCAGACTTAAATCTAAGCATACTGATAATCACATTAAATATTAATGGTCTAAACACCACACAGATATGGTCAGATTGAATACAAAAGCAAGACCCAACTATACACTGCTTGTAATAAACAGACTTCAAATATGAGGACAAAAATAGATTAAAATTAAAAGAAAGGAAAGCAATATACTATATTAACACCAATCAAAGGAAATCTGGAATAACTATTATTGTCAAAGTATTTTTTAGAACAAAGTATATTACTAAAGGCAAAGAAGATCATTTTATGATAAGAAAGGAGTCAATTTATCAAGAGGACATAGAGTCCTAAATGTATATGTACCTAATAATAGAACTTTACAATACATGAAGCAAAAACTTACAAATCTACAAGGAAAAATGACAAATCCATAATGATAGTCAGAAATTTCAATACTTCTTTCTCAGTTGTTGATAGAACAAGTAGACCAAAAATCAATAAGGGCGTGGAAGACTCAAACTCAACTAACCCTACTTAATTTGTATAACTCCACCTAATAACATCACTATATTCATTAATTTTGAGTATGCACAGAGCATATACCAAGAACATATCCTATTCCACAAAAGAAAAGTCTCAGTAAATTATATAAAGACTAGTAACAGAAAGATCTCTGGAAAATTCTCAGATATTTGGAAACTAAACAACATACTTCTAGATAACCCATAAGCCAAAGAAGAAAACAGAGGTGAAATTTGAATCTTTATCTGAAATAAATAGAAACACAACATGTCAATATATGTGGGATATGAAGTAGTAATATGGCCAAATTTTCATCCTTAAACACATACTTCAGAAAAGAAAAACCATCTCAAACTAGTAACCTCAGCTTCCAACTTAAGATACGAGAGAAAGAATGACTACACATGTATCAGAATGCCTAGATTTACAAAGACTGACAATATCAAATTGGAAAAGATGTAGAGGAACTGGAACTCTCATGAACTGCTGGTGAAAATATAAAATGGCACAATTGCTTTGGCAGTTTCTTAAAACTTTAATAAAGCATATGCTTACACAATGACCTAATGATTCTACTTCAAGAAAAAAATAAGCATATTCTTATATGAATACTTGTACAAGAGTTTTCATGGCAGCTTTCTTTGTAAACAACCCAAATGATCATAAACTGGTGAATGGATAAAAAACTGATATATTCATATTATGGAATATTACTCAGCAATAAAAAATGAATTATTGATACACACAACATAGATGAATGTCAATATAAGTACACTAAATGGAAAAAGCTAGACAAAAAAAGAGTTCACAATGTATGATTCCATTTCTGTAAAATTCCAGAAATAGCAAACACATCAGTACTAACTGAAAGTGGATCGGTGGTTCTGTGGGGATGAGGGGTAAGGAAAGAGAAGGAAGAGATTGTAAAGGGTACAAGGGGCTTTGCGGGTGATGGGTACTTTCACTCTCTTGTTTGTGGTGATGGCTTCATGGTTGAATACATATTTCAAAATGTATAACTATTTTTGTTTGTTTACTATTTATTGTTTGTCATATGTACTTAACCTTCCACAAAAAATTCTACTACTACAATCTTCCTAAAACATCAACTGTGACTTTTTTCCTATTTATCAAAAACTTAGAGAGTACTAGGCTTGATATTAGGAGCAGGAAATTGAAACAAATCAAACCTGGTTTAGCCTTCAGCAGCTTTCCTTAGGAAAATCATAAGCAAATTCTATGTAGGGTTTGGTAATTTATAAAATATTGACTTTTCACAGCATTATCTCACTTGAGTGATTATTTTTAATCTAAGGTATTAACTATGTTTCAAAGGGAAATATGCATAGAGGATGATAGGGATTTGACCTTATTGCACATCCCAACATGCAATTTTGGGAGCAGCTCATGCAATCTGCATGAGATTGTTGTTTCTGTGTCTGGTGCATGAGCTGGAAGTCCCCAGTTCACATACCCAGGAAGAGAAAGTGGACATTGGCAGGAAGTGGAGGAAGACTGGAACCTCAGATGGTCTCTCCCCTCCTCCAAGCCTGTAATGTTGACAAAGGAGGTGTCCATCAGTATAGAGTGAGACACTCAAACGGCCAAGTTGAGCAAGCTGGACCCATGCTGACCATCAAGACAGAAAATAAGAGATGACATACCCGAGTCATGATACTATCCCAACCTCTCTTCTGACCTTCCAAGAGTTAAAGGCAAAATGGTTACTGCTCCATTTCCACCTTCCAAATCTTAAGCAAAATGAGTCATACACAAAAATATACACATACATACATATACATGTATACGTGTGTATGTGTGTGATTTGGATTATGTCACTATAGCTAAACTGAACTACACATCCTAGAATTCCTTTCATGGTCCACAGGTCATTTTGTGAATATATACACAAAAATACACTGTATATAGATATGTAGTATATATGAGACATGTAGTTACACATTTGGAGAAGCTATACTATGAAGAATAATAGCCACTGCTAAGCATGTGCAATGTGCCAAGCTCTGTGCTGATTGCTTTATATTATGTAGTTTTATCCTTAAATAAGTCTATAAATAGGTATTATTATCACCATCCCATAGACAGAGAAAATGAGGGCAGAGGCTTGTCCAAGTGACTTGTCCAATATTGGGTGTTGGTAGGAGGTAGGGCAGTATTCTTGCATTCTTAAGGCTGTATTCTTAACATGTACTCTAAAACCTGCACGGAAGTTCAGTAAGATGAAAATAAAAAACAAAACTAAAACACATAAATAGTAAATTACCAGAACATATTAAAATAACCAATTAAATAACTTTTAAAACATGGCAATGTTAAACAAACTGAAAATCCTCTGAGATAAATAACTGCTCAAATCACATTTTGAAGATTTTAATCTCATCTGTGTAGGATGCTTTTTAATTTGCACTGAGTATACACACTCCTAAAATATATGCCAACAACGTGTGAATGTTTACTGACTTCAATTAAAAAAAAGAGGAATCGGAATAGCCGTGTGGATCAGAGACAGGCTGGTGGATGCAGGGCAGGGAATTTGACAGAGGGAGGGAAAAACAAGAGCCTGAGATTGAAAGAGAGGAAAAAACAGAGAGAGAGCCTGAAGCTGAGGGAGAGATATGCAAATAAGCATCGACTCTGTAATGAGAAATCTTCTTATTAAACTGTGCTTTATCTGGGAACAGTCTTCCTTTTAGGAACATATCCAAGCAGAGATAAAGGCATCTTACTATACTCATTAAACTGTGCATGGTTTGATGCAATCAGACTTGTATACTTTGCATATGGAGCAGCTTAATCTAGCTCATCCTGTCTTGCACCTATTATTAATGATGCCCAGGCTTCACTCCTTCTTCCCCCCCGACCCCTCCTCCACTAACCCTTTTATTTAGACAGATGAATGAATAGACATAAAGACATCAACATCTTTGTGAGTGATCATCAGCTTTATACATTCAGAACGTCCCTCTGTTTGCTGGTCATGTCTCGGTGGGCATTCCATGTGTTTTTGATAGTGTCCGTCTTTGCTGATTTAGAAAAAGCTATATACAGCCCATCAAGATGACAAAAACAAAATCGTCATCATACATTGTGGGCCTAAGTCTCTCTTAGTCTGTAGCCATAAATCATAAGGTGGGTGTTCTCACGTTATTTATTCAATGGGACCTGCTTTCAACAAAGTATCTGAGTTGGTCTGCAGGATTTGACTGTATAAGAAAGCTGTAAGAATATATGAAAACTTTGTAATTGCTTCTTGGTGGTAGGTAATATGTACTTAGGAAAATGGTTGCTGATGCATTTACTGTGGGACAGAACTCTGCTAGGGGCAGTGACAAAGTGGGAGAAACACTTTAAACATGGAATGTGTGTTTCTGAGGAGGAAGTAATAATGCTACGGGAGAGGATGTTGGAAAGTCTATCCATCCTGGGCCCAGGAGGGGTTCACCAGGTGTGTGAAATCTCTAAACTGTGGTAAATGATTGTACACATATTTGAATTTTTCTAAAACAGGCCTCGAATTGCATCAGCTTCTCAAAGAGCTCTGTGACGCCCAACATTGAAGAACCGAAGCTCTGAGCATGCATGTCTTGTCTCTCTAGTTAGTGAAATTTCTTAGAGTTAGAGAACTATCTTATAATTCTCATCTTTTGCCCAGATGACCTGCTCTGATAGTGCCAAGCCTACAGTAGACTTTCAACATGTTCTTATTGATTGCTGAGAAACTCTGAGAAATGAAAAAATCTGCATCAAAATGTAGGTTAAGAGTCTCCTTCCAGTAACATGTTTTCCTAAAACTGAAATCCTCATGTATGTTGTTCAAAATCATTGTTCTTCAGAACTGTATGGCCTGAGATCAAATCCTGGCAGTGAGAAATGAGTATCACTTTCAATTTTTTGATTGTGACTTTTGATCAGGTCTGAAAACTGCACTTTTCAGAGCTGGCCGACCCGCCTTTTGAATGTCAGGTTGTCGCCCCACATTTACCTGTGATCTTCCAGGTATGAGTGTTTTAATTTTATCATGGCCTCAGTAAGTAACTAGCCCCTCTCCCTCTCTCTGCTACCAAGCTGGGAAGAATACAAAATGCCTTTTCTCATGCACAGGGATTGCTGTCAGACTACTGGGAGGTCTGATCGAATTCTTCTGGTCAGACTAGGAATCTGGAAATTAGCTTTTATAGTTTCAAGAAGTCTTGGAATGAAAGAAGAGGTTAGGAGAACAAGTGGCAACCAGGCCAGAATCAATATTTATTGGCTTATTAAAGGAAGGGGATTTGTGGAACAAGTGTCTCCCCACATGTGTGGGCTGGAGTATATGAGTCTCTATATGCCAACTGCTGCCTGCCTGTGAACACCAACTGGTCGGGCCAAGCATTCTCATTTTTCTTACATTTACAGTCTTTGAAATTTCTCATTTAACATGACACAGGGCATATGTGTTAGCCAGTCAGGTGTTCATGCGGCAATTATTACACCAGAAATGATTCCTAGTTTTTGTTTCGTTTCTCTCCTTACCCAACCCTGTCGCCACATCCTCTTATCTCTCTTTTAGCATTTAATCTCTGTGGGTGACATACTGTAGGATTTTAATCTTCAAAGACAGTTCATCTCTCTGTCACAGAAGTCATGGATATGCTCCTGAATTGGTCTATCACTCTATTAGGGGCAGAGACATACAGACCCTGTGGATACTAATGTCAGAGCTTTCCCATGAATGTTAGGAGGCCTGGAGGTGCACCTCCCACCCTCACTCCTTTTGTCTTTCCTTCCTTCACTGATGCAAAACTCTTCCATTGCTGCTAATATTGGAAATTTTTCCTGTAAGATTTCTTTCTTTGGATTGAAGTGTTCTTTACGGGAGAGAGGGATTTTAAGCTAAACATTCTGTGAGCCTTAGCACACCATGTTAATTCATGCAATTCAAACCCTGAACACAAGGTTTATGGAGCAGCTAGTCTGTGCCTGACACTGTGCTATGTGCTTCATATAGCTCAATGCATATCATTTTATTAAAATCCCTGAATAGCAGGCTCCCTCATTATATCAACTCCATAGCTGGCTCCAAAATTTTTCTGGAGGTTATTTTTCTGACATGCAACATGACAGGAATTTGAAGTCAGTCTACCCTGGCTTCAAATTTAAGGTCTTTCTGCTGTACAAGGGGAAATAAAACCATAATCATTATATGTAAAATACTTGGATAAAAAGATAGTAGTTTTCTTCACACATCTACCCCCCAAAATTTATATTAGGACAGATCATCATAAACTGCAATACCTAAATATTACTGGGGAACAGGGTATGCACAGGTTAAGTCATTCAAAACTATTGAGTGGCTACTATGTGCTAGGAACTTTTCTAGTTGCTGGGGATATAGAAGTCAACAAAACAAAGATTCCAAGTCTCTGGGAATGCTTACGTCTAGTGGGGCTAAATAAAAACGACAACAAAAAATATATGTAAAATATAGTACGTTAAAGGGTTACTAGCACAGTGGGAAACATAAATCATGGCTAGGCAGGGAAACAAGGGGGATGAGTGGATTGTAATTATAATGATAAGTAGGAGGCCATGTGGCCTTCACTGAGAGGGTAAAGAGGGTTCCAGGCAAAGAGAGTAGCTGGTTCAAGTCCTGGAGTCAGCAGCATCCTGGGCATGTTCCAGGAACAAAGAAGCCAGTGTGTCAGGCAGTTGGAACTGAATGAACAATGGGGAGATGATGATACCAGATGAGATCAGTGGATTAATGGTGAATGGGCCAGATCACTTAGTTGCTTGTAGGCTTGTGTTTTCCAAACTGAGTGAGATAGGAAATCACTAATCACTGCAGGATTTTAAACATAGGAATGATCTGACTTGAGTGACCTTATGATAGAATCACTCAAGTTTTTATTGGCCATTGTCTAGAGAGAGGAAAGATGGAAGGAAGCACAACAACCTGTCAGGAGGAGATTGTAGTAACTCAGATGAGACATGATATTAGCTGCAATCAGGTGTGGTAGAGGTAGTAAGAAGTGATTTTATTCTTGATATATTTTGAAGGTAAAACCAATAGGATTTGTTAACTGATTGCATGTGTGAAATGAGAGAAAGAGAGAAGTCAAGGATAACATCATGATTTTTGGCTTGAACATCTGGAAGAATGAAATAGCTCTTACTGAGATGGTAAAGATTTAAATAGGAACATTAAGACTTTAGTTTTCAACATGCCAAATCTATAGTACTGCTAGATCTAAATATTAATAGGCAGATGAATATGAGTCTGAAGTTTAGGGGAGATATCTTAGCTGGTGATAAAAAATTAGGGCTCATTAGCATATATATTATATATAGTATTTAAAGTAAAGGTATAGATAAAGAAGAAATTCAAGAACTGAATTTTGGAGTACACCAAAAATAAAAGGTTAGAGAGATGGTGGGAGAGATGTGGAGAAAATAGCAAAGACAAGTGGGATGTTAGGAAAACCAAGCTGGTCTGGTATCATAGAAAAACTAAGTGAAGAAATTATTTGAAGGAGGAGGATGAGGTGCTGAAGGATCGAGTGAAATGAAAACTGAGACGTGATGCCTGGATTTAGCAAAGTGGACGTCTTTGTTGGCATTGACAAGAGCCACTTGAGTGGAGTGGAGTGCAATGGTGTAGGTGAAAGCCACCTGCTATGGTTTTAAGAGAAAATGAGAGGAGAGGAATGGAGATAGTAAATATAGACAAGTCTTTCAAGGAGATAGTAAATATAGACAAGTCTTTAAGGAGTTTTACTGTATATAGGAGCAAAGAAAAGTACATAGAGAGGAAAGTGTTGTGTTTTTTTTTCAGGATGGTAGAAATAATAGAATGCTTGTGTGCTAATGGCAGTTAGCCAGGAAGGTGGGAAAAGAAGCTTGAAGAAGCAGGTGAGAGAGGGGAAATTACTAAAGTAGCTGAGAAGGGTTGGGGCCTAATGGAAAAATGGACAGATTTGTCTAAGGTCAGAGCCCTCCATCCCTCACAGTACAAGGAAAGGAGGCAGAATACATGGGCTCTGCTGTTGGCAGGAAGGGAGGTGTGGAGGTGAGAGCTTGTTGAAAAACTCCATCCATGGCTTCCATTTTCCAGTCATATAGGAAGCAAACTTATCAGATGAGAGGTGAAGAGGAGTAAGGAAGTATTAGAGGTATGAGGAGATACGAAATGATTGTCTCGCAGAGTAGGAAGTCACAGACTAGGGACCTACTAATGACTTCTAGGCAAAATTTAGAGATTTGAGACTGGTGATCATGAATTTGAAGTGAAAACAGTCAACAAGTTAAAGATCAATGTGAAAAACGTTATGTGGTAATTCCACTGCCCCAAGCCCCTTCTAACATTAAAGGTACCGTGACTTGGAAGGGGAGTGAACAAGTAAGGAAGAGATGGTGAACCAAATTCAAGATCTGCTCGCATTAATATACTGCCAGACCTGATGCCACACACACACAGGTATGAGCACCATTCTATAAACTCTATAAACCTTCATCATTAAGAGTTTTAGTTTTTTCTTCACAACTATCACCTATCTACTTGAGTCCTTTATGGGTGTGACTCCTGCAGCCTCTGTTTTCACTCTGGTCAACTGGTCACCTTTGGCTTCATACCTGTTTGGAGAAGATTGCCCCAAATTCTGTGAGTTTTGGTGGCCAGCCACGATCTGTGACTTCTTCAGTCAGCACCACAGAATGCTAATAGCATCGCTGAATGTTAAAACTGGAGGACCCTTAGCAGATGTCTGGTCTCATCTTGCCAGTAAGACAACAGAAGCACAGAGAATAAAAGTGATTCACATAAGCCATCTAATTTGGGGTAGAAGATGAGCTAGTACCCAGATTTGAAACTCCTGCCCACTGCTCCTTCTGGCACATCTCTCAGCTGGTTCCTTGGACTCCAGACAACTGCACAACTTCTCTCAACTGGGAAGTGAGAAGTGGTTCTTGTGATAAATTTTACAATGTTGCTTCAATTGTCTGTGGACAAATCAGCCATACTGATATGAAATTAATCTCATTTGCTTGCCAGTGCTCTAATAATGAGTGATTTCACTGATGGCACCTTGAGAAAACTAGCCTAGATGTCAGATTTTAAGATTTCATTTCTAATCAGGACCATAGGGAGAGTTTCCAAATTGACCATCACAATCAGACCCCTTCTCCTCTTAATTTTAGAAGTACAATTCTTAATTTTAAGATGTATCCTTATAACAGTCATGCCATAAGGATACATCTTAAAATTAAGAATTGTACTTCTAATATACCCAGTGCCCACTCATGTCAGATTGGCAGTGTGAATTCTAGACTTTCCACCAGGCCGATTATCACTAAATGTGAAAAGTGGGAGAGTAGCATATATTCACTATAGAATAACTTTACTTCTGTGGTAATAATGGTGCCACAACATAGGCTATATCAATATGAGGAAGAAACAATAATGGGGCAAGTCATGAAAAAACTACTTTCCCATAATTATGTAGTTGATTTATGTCATTGCTGTTAAGGGATTAACATTTTCTGCGCTGGGCTTTCTTCTTCAGTCCATAGTATAGTTCCCTACTTGCTTCAACAAGTGTGGGTTTGTGTGGGCTGAAGCCTGGAAGAATGAACGAATTGGTTGTTCTCTGAATTACTGACCATTTATCTAATGGGACTTGACAACACTAAAAACCACTCTGAAGTGAACCATGGGCAGGTCGACTTAAATGCAAAATTCCTAGGGTAGTGTGGCTTAGAAGCTTAAGCAGAATAAATGAGCATGATTTTCTTGGCTATTGTAGGCATTTGAAATTTAGTCTCAAGCGATTCCATTGTAAGTCTCATCCACACTATTTTGTTGCTGTGCTGTGTACGTCAGGGGCATCTTTGTTAAAGCAAAGCTTTGTTATGATTCTGTAGTTCTTATAGTTAGAAACCTTTGTGGATCCAAGGATATTTGTGTGCGTGTGTGTGTGTGCGCTTGTGTGCAGGCACATGTGAACATCGGTTGGTTTTGTGGGGAGGCACCGGGATGGAGGAAAGACAAACATTTGAATTACAATTTACATGAAGGAAGACAGCTTTATCAGCTGTGGGGCAAAAGTGGAAACCCAACCTCTCCAAACCTCTGAGAGGGTTTTATGACAAAGCAGACATCTGAAGTATGTGGAAGACACATTAGAGGGACTTAGTGATATCACCAGGGTCCTTTGCTTTTCCTTCCTGCCTCAAACTATATCTGTAAAAGAATAGCCAGAAATAATGGCTGCTTTATAATGCTTGTTGCCCAAACACTCAGTCCAAATCCATCCTTTGAACCATGCCATCTTTCCATCTCTGTGTAGGGTCTGTAGCATAGATGTCACTGTGCTCACTGGGGCTTCTTTGAACATATTTGGGTGTAATGCTGGTGCCTGCTGTAAATGGGAGTTCCCATACCCTCAAACTTACCTAACTCACTCTGATGTGATGAACTAACTATTACGTGTTGCTACACATTTCTGTTGGACAAAAGACGTTATGCAAAATGGGCTTCAGTTCTAACTTATTCCAAGTAGTAACTTAGGGAAGAAGCATGTTTTCCTGGGTCACACGGGACAACCTAATGTAATCTATAACCAGTTATAATATCTTCCAAAGTGTTTGATTGACTTTAATAGGAGGACTTAGCAAGGAAGGAAAAGATGAACTTCTTCATGTAAATGGTCATTTTTTTTTTACTTGATAATAAGTCATAAATAGAAAAAAAGGTTACCAATGGGTGCTTAAGAGCTTAAAAAGGCTTCATGCTGTCTTGGAGACAAGGAGACAACTCTACAATTTTTAGTCTGTTCAGTTAGTCAGTTGAGCCACTGCTCAGAGGCCTGGGTCTTGTGCTGCACTGGCTGAAATGGTGTATGTGGATCTTTCTTTGGTGAAGAACTTAGCCATGGTATATTAGCAAAGTGATTTCACCAAAAAGAACTCAAGGAGTCTTTCTCAGATAGCAGTGATGCTGACTAGCCTATTAATTTGAATATAAAGGGATCGATTAATCACTATTTCAAAAGACATTGTGTTAAGCCATTGTGCTAGCTGTTAGGGATATACAAAGATAACTACAATAGGCATTTGTATCCAAGAAGCTTACAGTCTGGATAAGAAGTCAGGCATTGTACAAAAGGCACTTGTGTAATTTTAATATAAGGCAAAATCAGTAATGTACAAGGGGTAAATGGAAAGTCATGTGGGTGAGGCACAAGCCCTAAGTTTTAATCAAAGACCTATAGGCACATGCAGGACATGGTCCTTACGCTTTCGTGCAGCCCAGTTGCAGCAATGACAAGCTGTCTGATGGGTGTCATTCTTCAAAAAAGAAAGATGTCCATTCCAGTTGGTGTGATCAGAGAAGGCTTTATCGCTGAGGAAGGATTTCAGTCTACTCATGAAATTTGTCTTTCTGGCAGATGAAGGTGACAGAATGAGGGGCATCTCAAGGTGATGAAAGAAATGGCAGCAGTGAAGTTCTGGAAGTGGGAAAATAAAAGACACGCTCTGGGCTCAATGTCTGATTGCCGTAAGGAACCAGCCCCAAGTGCTGGTCTAGGCGACTGTAAAGTTTCTGGTGTGATGACAGATTCTCAGGTGCCTTGAGAAAGAGTGCATGCTTTCTCAGGTGTCCCCAAGGTTCTGTTTAGTAGCCCCATCCTCACAATCTGCAAAGGAAGCTTTACTTACATACGGGGAATGGAAAGACAGGGGGACTGGATTGATTGGAGCTGGATTGAAGAACCTTGAGTGACAAGCTGAGGCTTTTGGTAATGGAGGTACTGTCCCCTCTCTCTAGGGGCCACTTGGGCATTTCCTTCTGATTGGTCCAGTCATGAGAGGCCTAGCAGAAGTTGTTTTAATTTAGAGAGGTAATGAGATGTAGTCTGTCTGGCCCTGGAAGGCTTGGGGACACATCTGGAGTACTCAGACTTGGCCTTGTAAAATGGGTATTAGGGTGCTTCAGCCCCATGAGCCTTCCCCTGTTTGCTGCGAGGGAGCTGAGCTGCTCGCTTAGCCAATGACTCTCACCCAGTTTCTTCACCTTCAGGGTCCTTAAAGGATACACAGTGCACCCAGGAAGGAGTAAACATCGGGCCAGCTCAGGGTTTTGCTAGAATTGGGCAGTGGGTGGCATGGCATCTTATCCTAACTCTTTTCTATTCCCTTTCTTCATCTTGAGCCTCCCTTCCCCACCCCTTCCTCTGGCCTCCATCACTTTCTCCTTATAGTAGCGCAGGTACGATCATGCACAGTACCCCCTCCCCCACCTTGAATACAGTGGATGTTGCTGTCAGTTCAGATAAGAGCACCCACTGGATAGAATGGCAATATTTTCAATCCTGGCAAACACGATCGTAAGTTCAGTTTATTAATATTGCAACAGTTGCACTAAATGAGATCACTTGCCTAACAAAACATTTATCAACAAAACGCTGCCACCTACTGAAGTTTTGCAAACAGCCCAGATGATTGGATAAGATCACAAATTCACTCTGTCACAAGCTTATGGTCGTTTCTGAAATTGTTCTGAAAAAGGAATGATAACCAGCAAAACCAGACAAGACATCTCTTCCGTGCAGTCTGTTTAGAAAGTTTCAGGGTAAATCCTATGCAGTGACATCCAGAGGAGGAGGTTTGGGGGCTCCTGACGTTTAGTTTATTATGGAATTTTCTTGCAGGGTTTGGGATGCTCCCAAATAACTTTGGAAGGCTGTGTATATTAGGAACACATTCTTTCCAAACTGATTTACAACATCGATGTTCAATCTGCAGGAAAGGCACATAAAAACAACTCAGTTCTTATTTTTATTCCCTAGAAAATAAATATATTTGGTACCAAAAACATCCTAATGGAACTTATGAAGAAAATAATGGCTGTTTTTTCTATGTGGGTATATAACTCTGGAAATACACTTTCATTCAAAGACTCCTTAAACTGTGGAAACCACTTCAGGGATAATGCGGTTGGATTCTGTTTATGAAGTTCAGACTACTTTACTGAGTAATATGAGAACTAATTTGTAGGGCCAAGGGGGAGTCAGGAAACAAAACTCAACCATGATAATTTTTGCATGATTTATTTCTTCCAAAGCTAATAGTCACTCTCCTGTGAAAAACCTTAGGACATAATTTTGAAATGTTGCATGACAACATAGGGATCTAAGTATTGCTAACTATCTCCACCAGCTCCATTCTGTAGCAAGTTGGGGTTGGCACTCTTGTAGAGCTCTGGGCTAAACTTCTCACTCTATTTTACAGATGTGTAAAAGTGTAATTTCTTCCATTAGACCGTGACGTTCTCAAGGGGAGGGCCCTGACTCCTAGGGTCTGGGACAGTGGCTTGCATTTTGCAGGCGCCCTGAAATGAGACATCGAAGAAGTTAATATGCTTGAGATCTCTTTAGCAAGCCACACCAATTTTAGATAATTAATTTTCTAGGTCCCTACCGTTAAGGGACTTTTAAGGACTGATTTTTCTTTTCTTTTTCTGGAAATTCCTGCACCATCCTGACAGCTATGGGAATGTGATTGCTGACTGAAAGACTTCAGTGAGTGAATGCAGCCTTTCCCTACTCTCTGGGAGGGCAGAAAGGTGGAGAGGAGGGACCTGCTGCCTCTACCGCTTTATGATGGAGTGGGAAAAACTAGCCTGGGCATGTATGCATGTCTATGCCTCTGCTCTGACATTTTTCTAAATTGGTATCACAAAGTGAGCTTGAAAGAGAGGAATGCAGGGTGGCAGTGAGAGAGGGAAGCAGGCTTGATGTTGGCCTTTGGATCAACTAAATAGATAATAATAACAAATGACACTATGGATTGAACACCAATATGTGCCAAACGCTGTTGGAAGCATTTTACCTCCATTGGTTTTATCCCTCATAACAATCCCTCAAGGTAGGAGTCATTACACCTCCTCTAGAGCCAAGGAAACTGAGGCCCAGAGAGGTTAAATTACTTTACCAAGTTCATCCAGATGGGAAGCAGCAGAGCAAACCCTGATCGAGGTATACGTCTGCTGGCTCAAAAGACCCTGCTCTTCTGGGACACCAATTTGAACACACGCAACGTATTTTCCTTTTTGCTTGTGCAGAGGGTAAATAGAGAGGGGAATAGAGGAAATTCCTTTCTCTTCTACCCAGGGCAGTGGTGCTGCTCGAGCACGTGGGAGAATGGAGTTCACAGTGTGCTAGTAAATGAGATCATGGGGAGCAAGCCCTTGGACCTCCTTAGAAGTAAGTGACTATAAAAAATCCAAGCCATTTGTATTACTCTTATAGGTGATGTGATTTCAAATGGACAGAGAGCACAGTTTGTCTTCTGTTCAAATTGGCATCCCTTCATGCCGTTCTGGGAATTAGTTCAGAACTGACTACAGGAAGCATAAATCACCTTTGCTACCCAGTACTATTTCCTAGCAGGCCTCTATTTTCCCAGGAGGTTCTTTCTCTGTAGTAGATAAAAGTTTGCCTTCATTTCATGTGATCTCATTTCATTTTCCTCTTCAGTAGATACCAGCCAATGTCCATCATTCCAGGCAAAGCAGGATCCTGTTCCATGTACTTAAATTCCAGGTGGTCCTACTGGAGCCTCACTTTTTCCACCGAATGCCTCCATCACTTCTATTGTTACCAGGGGAATAATTCTCACTCTCACGGAAAGCAAAAGCACATTCTGAATATGTAACAATAACCTGCATGCTGCTCTCTGATTATAAATATCAAGTGTTATAAAAGCCCCATCAGTGTAGTGATCAAAGGCAGAAGGGACTCACTGCTGAAGCAGCAGGTGACCCAGAACAATCAGAATAAAGGGAAATGCTGAGTAGACATGGGGTCCTGGGACATTCACATAAAAATTTTTTTTTCTGATATATTTCAGTTGTGCCTTATAAAAGGATTTAACTAAGAGCTAATGAGGCAGTTGATTTGGCATTGAATGCTATGATAATTAAAAATAAGTTTCAGATTTACAGGTCCGTAGTAATTCATATATTTCATCACTAATAAAGCTAATAAATGTTCAATAGAAGAATTCCTTTAGCCCTGGGAAAAATATATTAAAAGTGTTCCCACTGACAACTTCTTACAGAAAGATACTGTCCTATGAATATGGGAGAGACAAGCATCAAGAAGAGCAACCCAGGGGGAGCTGGTGGCAAATTAGTCAAAGAAGACGTGTTTGGTCAATAAGTTCCTTTTTCTTTCCTAAAGAACATCATTCAGGCTAAGGAGCCATCAGCCGTTCAGATTGAATACACTCACTATGGTCCCCTACAAGTTTGTGGAGATAACCTAACATGGACAACACTCTTTCTTATTTTTAAAGGCCATTGATTCACTTTCTTACTTTGAAATAAACTTGTCTTTCACCAAAACACTTTCCCAGAGGGTAAAATTCATATAGGATGATTCTGTATGGTCCCCAATCCATGGGTGTTTCTGAGAGTCCAAAGGCACAGTTTTATGACTACTTCATGAAATGAACTCTGAAAATAGGGGTAGAGTTAGATTTGAGTTACATACAATATAACGCTGAATATAGGAATATAATTTAATCTAATAGTGAAACATACTGGTAACAATTCTTGTTTTTGCTTGAAAGAATTAAGACTGCACATATTACCATTTTGTATTCACACCTTTAATGTATCTATTACTACTCAGTCACATTGCTATTAAAGTAAATATCAGTATATATTAATAATAGTATATGTTACTCCTTTGTCACATTGTTACTAAAGTAAATACCAGCTATTACCACGTAAACATTCTTACACCTGAAACTCTCAACTTGTTTTGAAAAATTCATTCATTTCTTATGAGTGAAAAGCAATGAAAATATTTCCTGACAAGTGAAGAAAACCATCAAGTTCTGTGGTGGGTGTTTCCCTGTCCTTGGTATGATCCTCCCCTGGACTTCCTGCTTTGCTCTGCATTGCAGGGAACTCCTTGTTTTCTATGGAGGTTCAACCCAAAAGAGGTTCTGGCAGAAGATTGGAGGGTAGATGCTGGGAGAAGCCAGGATGCAGAGACCAGCTCTGCAATCCAGCTGAACCTGAGAGGGGTAGATGGGAGATGCAAGAAAAATACAGAGGTAGGTACAAGAAAAACATGGAAACCAAAGTTGGGATCAGGAGGTCCACTGATTGCTGATGGTGATCCAGTGGCACAGTTTTATTTCAAAGCACAGCGTATACACAGGCTCACTTCCATGGGCCGCCCACAATGATCTCACTTCGGTGATCTCACATCCGTTGTTCTTCCCGTTATCTCACTTCTGGTCCCCCACACCACGATGTTTCTTTCTGTTTCTGTTTGCGTTGGGTGGTGCCTCTGGCAACAGCCTTGCCTCCTTCCGGGTCTGGCTTATGCCCAGCAGCCTTTCCCTATGTGGGCAGGCGGGTGGTGGAGTCATGTTCTCCTTTGGCCCTAGTGCTGTAGGTGTGACAGTGACTTCCTGCTCTGCAAACATCTGAGTTGCCTTATTGTCTGTTGTTTGGTTTTCAGTTCGCCCATCATCTCAAAAACTGATTCCCCAACTTAACTTCCCTGTTTGACACCCCAGTTTAACTTCCAGATGCAGGTCCACAAAAGGACTATGTGTACCTTCTTTTCTGTTCTTTCTTTGATCCTGTCTTTCCCCACCGATAGCAAAGTGTGCACTCGGCTCCAAGGAAGTTTGCTTCTGCTCAGAGCAACAGAAGCCTGCGGAACATGTGCTGGCCAGCCACAGCAGTAAATATTCTGAAATATAAGGAGAGCAAATATCTGCATGCACACTTTCTACCTGTGCACTGAAAGGGGAAGCTTTCCAAGTAGCCAGACAGGGAAGCCTGGTGAATGAACCTTGATGCTGATGTCATAGTCCTTTAACTGATAATGAATTTAGAACATAGAAAAGCATAAGTAATATTTGTCATTTGGGGATCATATGAAACTGTGGTCAGCCAACAGCTCTAGTGACCAGTATATCAACAGAAGATCTATGCTGATTTGGAAAAAACCCTAATATCCATAAACTGTGAATGTTGGTATATATTATGGATGTAAATAAACATAAACTAAATGCTAAACCTATTTACTTAATTATGTTTTCTTTTTTTCATTTTAGCATCAGGCACAGTGTAATGTATTTTTTTAGGGTGGATTAGGCTTCCAGTTTGTCAGGATGTGTCATTAGGACTCATCTCAGGTTACCCTAAAGGCTAGGTCAGTAACAGCGTCTGTATCAGGCCATCTTCAGATCCAGGAGTGAGAGCCAGCATGTACCCATTGGCTTCTAGGAAAGGGTCTTGGACGTGGGCTTTGGGGCCAGACAGACTGCCTTTGAAACACCACCACACCCATTGTTGCTTCCTCTGCAATCATGGATTCACCTCCCTACGTTTCAGTTTCTTCTTCTGAAAAATGGAAATAATAAATTACATCCCAGTATTGGTGAAATACTGAATCAGGTAATATATCAGAACATTTCCTGTTGTTTCAGGCACATAATTAGCGCTCAACAACAAATGAGTGGAAGGTCTGGGGAGCCCTACCCAGGGCCATGCTGAAGCCACCTTTCTGGTTGGTGGTCTGCAGACTCCGAAGTCTCCTTTCCTTCCGTTTCTCTAGGTCATATTTTGCATTTGATACATAGGTCAGACCCTGATAATCTCCGTTACCCTAGGACTTGGGGTACAAACCAAAGATTCTAAGTGCATCTGATACAAAGCTGCATATCTGTAAGATGCTTCAAATGCACTCACTTTGAGATATTTGTGTATCTCCAGGAAACCATCTCTAGGAAGTGTTTCTTGGTGAAATACTTCTGGGCTTAGTGTTTCTGCCCGATATACCAAACTAAGTTACATCATTCTTTAACTCCATCACCCATTTTAGGGTACATGTGCTATTTATTCTACCTATCATCTTTTAAAGTATTTGATTAAGCATTAATGCAACTGGGAAGGTCACTGTGAACTTAATGACTAGATGTAGATGTTAGCACAGCTGGTCATTAAGTGCCAAGAAATACCCGATTAGGAGAACATTATTTCTATAAGCCTGACAGAATCATCCCTTCCCTCACGTTTCTCCATAGCTCAGCATTAAATACTGTGGGCATCTCCTGAGGGTTTGGGGTTCACAAGATAGTTCATTCATGACTTTTAGTAACTGGGGAAACTGGGCCCTTAATCCTCAGCACCTCATTAAGTCTGCATGAGAACAGGATGAAATTTCTGGAAGCTGCTGGAGCTCAGAGAGCACAGGGATAGGGTGTTAGAGAAGGGAAGCCACCTCCTGGGATGGAACTCCAATGCTGTGCTCTTTGCAGTGGTCCCAGACAAGTTCTATAAATGGGGGAGAAAGAGGCCAGGCCATTCTCAGTTTTATTCTCTTTTGAAACAAATAATTTCCCCTAATCGTGTTTTTCAACTCTATTCCTACCTATTTCTTTTTTCTTCACCTGCTTTTAAGATTCCAAGTTCTATCATTATCTTTTTTCTATCATCTCAGCTTTTCCCTGTACCGCCTAACTGGCCCGAGCAGTCCTTTCACTTACATGCTGAAGCAGCTGCCTCAGCCCTCCCTGACCCAGACAGCCAGGGTCCAGCATAATTGAGGGTCTTTCCTTTAGATATTTTGGGCACTTAGTCGTACTGAGTCTCCTTCCCTAATGCCATTCCATTAGAAAACTCCATGTCCTTCACACAAATAAAGGTGCACTTTGCTGTAACTTTGGCCACCTTGCAATCCCATTAATAGCCTTTTACTGTACAGAGGCGATCTCCAGTAGCATCTAAAAGTACCTCCCAAGGAAGAAGCAAATAGGGCAGCTAAGAGAGGGCTAAACGTTTTGGGACCCCACTGTAATTGCCGTTAAGAAGAGTGATTGATTGTCGGCAGCAGTGGTGGTCTTCCTACCTTCAACCACCCGTTTGTACTCCATGGCCTGGGAACTGCAGCAGGCATTGAAAAGAAGTGCAAAATGGAGCACATTGTAATTTCCTGACATTTGTGACACTCAATAATAGAACATTTCATTGTCAATAGTATTAAAATCTAGCATTTAAACTTTTCTTACAAAAGATCAGACCAAAGTCATGCAGTGTCTAAAGGTCCCTGTCACAGATCTATTACAGGCAGTGGTGCTGATGTTACACTGAAATGAGTTTTCATCTCAAAATGAAATGTAGTTTGATTTTCTATAGTTAATCTCATCTTATGCTTTTCCTTCTGTGGATGGAGGAAAAGTTGATTTCTTTCCTATAAAAAAATATATCTTTGGTGTTAATTTAGTTTCTCTTGGGTAGATGTTTAGGTTTGTAGGGTTTCTCTGTCCCTTCTGCTTGCCAGGAGAGTATCTGGTATAAGGAGAAGAATACATGTCTTTTGTCATATATCTTCTGGTTCTCACTCGCCATGGGTGAGCTTCTTCCTGACCTTGCCACAGAGTGGGATCCATATTATCACCTCACTGGGGGACATGAACCTTCCCTCAGCATGACTGTCATCCTTGACCTTGGCACTGGATGGCTGTCCTCTGGATCTCAGTCATGTCTTCTTCCATCTCACCCTAGAGGATCTGATTTCCCTGCAGCACCTGTTATAAGGACCCTGTGCTGGGCAGCAGGTTTCATCCTGGCAGGTGCAGGCACCTCAACTCTGCAAACTTTCTTCTCTCCCACTGGAAAGGCTCAGGAGTTTCACTAAAATTGGCAGTAGAGTTAGAGAAGGAATGATGATGAGAAATTTGGACTGAAACATTAAATCCAGAAGAAGCATTTCAAACCAGGAGCCCTTCCTAGAGGGATAGAAATGTCTTGGCATGTGCCCATTTCTACCTGTATACTGGAGGTATGAGAGGCATTTAGAGTCCATGGTTTGTATCCCAAGTCCTAGGGAAACTGAGATGATTAGGGCCTGTCCTATGCATCACTACAAAACATGGTAACATGGTAAGCTTCTTTGGCCTAGATAACCAGATGTTTTTATTATACAAGAGAATAGAAGAGATATACAGGTCACTATCTCCAGTCATTGGTATGCTAAGATTTTTCCCCTGGCCATTTTGACCTACTGGTGGTGTAGTTAGTACCACGTTGGATATAGCACTTATATAAGGAACCTCAATATTTTCACAATCTGTGAAATTGTCAGTACAGTGACATAGAGACAGCTCTGGGGTACCCCCACGCCCATGCACCCCACCCCCTACCCTGTGACCACCAGCCAGGGTTGTGGCTGCAGGGAGAAAACTGGATTTATACTGATCTCTAACTCCTGCAGCTCTTCCTTTTCTCTCTGTTTTCTACATCCACGGCTAGAAAATCTCTTCATTATTTCTGAGGTGGCATGCAAACTTCCCTTTGCCAACCTCTATCAAACAAGTGGGTTAGGCATTCCCTTGATATGCAAAATAGGGATTTTGAAATCTAGGAACAATTTCTCTGAAAAATCCTAGTTCCCAAGACAATGATCTCATTTTACACTTAAAAGAAAAATCTCATTTGAAACCAAAGCTAAGCGGTGGCTGTCTTGTTCTCGTTGGAGTGACCCATTTCCGGGATGCACCCATTTCCCAAAGTAGGAAATACAGCTGTGGAATGAATGCCTGGGGAACCCGAGGGCAGGTGGATTATAAGTGGAGTGAACAATGCACTGGTTTGTTAAAGATCTAAATGCCAAAACCAAACTTCAAACTTTTAGAAGAGAATATAACTATGACAGTGGGGTAGGAAGTTTTTAAAAATAAGTTCCCCAACCATATTGAAAAGAAAACCTGAGGTTATAAAAATGTTGAGATAGGAGCTGGGACCGAGGAAGAGGCCCTCCTTGGGGAGAGGTGTCAGCTCATTGCCCTGTCACCCTCCACCTGGGGAGCCTCCTCCTTGCTTCAGGTCAAAGTGGGTGTGTTTGGGTGAGAGAAGTACAGGGAATTGCTTGGGTAATCTGACATGTTTGCTCTGAAATTTGATGGGAATACAAGGGCCTGATGTTTGATCTGTGTATGAGAAATTAAAAGACTTCAAAAGGCTATGGTGAAGAGTCAGAGAGGTGGCTGCATGGGGAGCAAGTGATAGTCTCCAGTGAAGAAAGCCTATGTGGATGCCCCAGGTCAGGGAGGCTGGAGTCTTTAGCTGTCACTCTGCATCAAAGGAATTGCAGCTAGGGGTTTCCAGTGGGAATCCTCAGAGGAGCCCAGCAAAGTGCTCAATGTATCAAATCCACATTGGTGATATACCACATCCCCAGGCACCGTCACTGCATTACATTTGTGCTGGTCGTATACGACTGCTCTTGTTTCTTATCTGATTGTCTGTCTCCAACTCCCCCACCTCCAACCAGGGATATGCCAGAAACCGGAGGCTAGGGACTGAGGTGTGGTACACAGAGATAAGTTTAGGAAAGAAATGGTGACAGTGACTCTTTTCCTCTAAGGCAACTTTTCAGGCTAAACAAAGTAACAGGGAATCCAAATACAAAATAAGTAAACAAACAAGACTCACCGACTCTCAAAAGTAGAAGCATGACACACAAAATGTAGAAGCAAAGCCTAGAGAAATAGGATGAATTGTAAGAGGGGAGTCTTAGTTTGGGTTTCCCCAAAAGCTGACCTGGAGACAAGGATTCAAGTGCAAGTAACTCATTAGGAGGCAAAGGAAAGAGCAGAAGGAGAGAGAGGAAGTGAAACAGGCAGGAAGACAGCCAATAAAGGGCATGACATTAAGTCAGCAAGCACTGTGGCAACTAGAACTCAATCCCTTTGGGGAGCCTAGATCCAGTGTTGAACACATGAGTCAGAGTGATACAACCCGAGGGTGAGAGAGCTCAGGTAATTATATGCCAGCTCCCATCAGCCATTGGGTGAGGGTTATTCTCTGGGTTTAATTCCTCAGTTCCTCCAGCTTGCAATTTGGACAGCAATGTGGGCTTCAGAGACAAGAGGAAGCCCTCAGGCAAAGAAACACAGGTGCTGGCAATTGGCTTCGTGCACTTACCTGTTAAGATTGAGGAGATATACATAGGCACTGAGACAGATCCTATTACAGACTTTTACAATAAATTAATATCTTCAGAAAGGTGTGAGAAGAAATTGCATTTACTCACTTGTAAAAATAATTAAGTAGAGGATTTGGAAATAATAGAAAACACACATACACACAAATGAAGAGGAAGTTAGTGTAAAAGTTAATTGTCCAGAAAAGAATGGAAAAGCACAAAGAGTTAGAAAACATGAAACGAAGGTTAAAGCCGAAGGGATGGATCCAAAAGTATCCTTCTCTCTTCCAGAAGAAGAGAATAGAGACAATGGGGAAGAAAAAGTACTCACAAAATAAGTGAAAAAAATGTTATTGCTGAAAGAAGCAAATTTTTACTAAGGTTAATGGGGATAATGTTACAAAGACAGACACCTGGACATGAAGTTGTCATGACAAAATGTTCTTAAATAGATCTATGCATATGGGAAACTATGGGACAAGATAAAGTAGATTTTCAATTTAGAAAAGAAAAAATCTATTATTCAAATATGATATTGTCACAATTAGCCATCAATATAGAAATAATATACCTCTATCTCCGGTCATACCTCAAAATAAATTGCAGAAGGAATAAATATCTAAGTAAAAAACAAAAATATCTATAAAATATGAGAGTAGAATTATAGGAATCTTGCCTCACATTTACCATCAGTTGACTCTGATAATGTTGCTAAAACAATTTAATGGTGAAAGAGTAATCTTTTCAACAAATGGTGCTGGGACAACTGGATATCCACATTTAAAACAATGAATTTTGACTCCTATCTCAAAGCATATACAAAAATTAACTCAAAATAGATTCAAGACTGAAGTGTAACAGCTAAAACTATGAAATTCTTAGAGGAAAGCATAGGAATAAATTTTTGTGACCGTGGATCTAGTGATGGCTTTTGATATATGATAGCAAAAGCACAAGTGGCATAAGAAAAAAATGGATAGCTTGGGCTTTATCAAATTGAAAGACTTGTGTGTCAGAAGACACTATCAGGAAAAGTGAAAAGACAACCTAGTGAATGACAGAAAATATTTGCAAATCATATGTTTGATGAGGGACTTGTATCTAGAATATGTAAAGAAATCTTACAATTCAATAATAGAAAGGCAAATAATCCAATTTAAAAGAATAGGCAAATGATTCAAATAGACATTTCTCCAAAGATACACAAATGACCAATAAGCTCATGAATAAAGGGCTTAGTATTATTAGTCATTGTGGATATGCAAGTCAAAAATACAATGTTTAGATGTTTAGAATAAAAAAATCAGATAATAGCAAATGTTGGTGAGGATGTGGAGAAATTAGAACTCACATACGTTCTCGTGGGAATGTTACATGGTGCATCAACTTTGGAAAACAGCATGGCAGTTCCTCCAGAAGTTAACATAGAGTTATCCTTTGACCCCAGAATTCCACTTTTAGGTATAGACCCAAGATAATTAAAAACATGGCCGTGTAAGAACCTGTAAACGAATATTCATGGTACTATTATTCGCAGTAGTCAAAAGGTGCAAACATCCCAATGCTCTTCAGCTAACGAATGCATCGGTAAATGTGGCTTATTCATACAGTGGAATTTAATCAGCCATAAAAAGGAAGAAAGAACGTATACATGGTACAATATGGATAAACCTTGAAAAATTACACTAAGAAGCCAGTTACAAAGGACCACATATTGCATGATTCCATTTGTATGAAATGTCCACAGTAGGCAAATCTGAGACAGAAAGTAGGTCAGTGGCTGCCCAGGGCTAGTGAGGATGGAGAGCTTGGGGGGTTTGGGGGGTGATGGCAGAAGGGTACAGAGTTTCTTTTAAAGGTGATGAAAATGCTCTAAAACTGTGTTGATGATCGCTCTGCTCTTGAATATATTAAAAACCATTAAATTGCACACTTTAATGGACAAGTTGTATGTGAATTTTATCTCAATGGTGCTTTTACAAAAATAAAACTGAGTCTATTTCTGTAATCTTGAAGTATATAAGGCTTTCGAAAGCATACAAACCACACAAATTAAAAGAACAGATTGATAAATCAACATTCAAAATCTACATTTGGTAAAAGATACGGTAAAATTTAAAAAAAGTGACAGGCTGGGAGAAAATAGTTGCAGCATATATATCAGATAAGGAATTAATGTCTTGAATATGTAGAGAGCTACAAAATCAAGAGAAAAAAACCCCACTATTAATAATTGGCAGTGAGTCCTGAGGGAGAGCCAGCAACGAGGTGAGCACTGTAATGTGCATGTCCCTTCTGCACGCCGCTGCTGGGGAAAGGGGTGTGGAGTTCACCGTCAGACGGTTCCAGTCTGAAGAAAAGGAGCTGCAGGATAGAGCAGCTTTAAGTGGAATGAAACTCAGAATTGGGTGCTTTTGAACCTGGACTAGACATGTTAGCTCCTGAAACAAGATTGCTCCTGAAATTGAAAAAGATGGTAAGACTTGATTAGTCATTGGAAACATAAAGGGATTTGTCTGCGATGTCATACCAAAAAAGTGCGGAAGAGGAAGAAAAAGTGGACAAGTGTGAGCCCCGGGCTGGTTTTGAACAGGAAGTGGTGAAAATAAATAAAATTGTTTTCTGCTTAGGCCATGTACTAGTTATAAACATGTGAAAAAATACTCAAGTTCAGCAGTAACCAGGGAGAGTTAAATTAAAATGATATATACTTCATCCAACAAATTGGACAAAATTTTAAAAGCTTGGGAAAGATATGGGAAAATGGACATTTTGGGGCTAGGTGGTAATATAATTTGATGGATACGTTTTGGAAGACAATTGGGTTATCTCTATCTCATTCCCTTAGACCCAGGAAGTCCAAATACACAGATTGCAGCACTGTTATTACAAAAGTAGAAATGTGGAAAGAAGTTAAATTCCATAAACAAGAACATCATCTGAATTTGGGGCTATACGACGCTCACATAGCAGTAACAAAGAATGAGGGAGCTGTATGTGTACCGACGTCGAACAATTTCCGATACCTGCTCTTAAGTGAAAAACAAAGACAATTTTAGGAAAATACATATTAAATGATTTCATTTTGTTTTTAACTGTCTATCAAAGAAGGTCTTTAAGAATACATAAAATGTTACAAGTGCTTTTTCTGGGGACCAGAATGCTGAGAGTAAAGTGAATTTTCACTTCATCTTGCATTTTAGCACTCTTCAGCAAAAATATAAGAGGTGCATAAATGAACCACATATTTAATTTTACATTTTATAATAGCCACATTTAGAAAAGTAAAAAAGAAACCGATGGTGTTAACTTTAATAGTATATATTTTAATGTGATCTATCCAAAATATTATCACTTCAACATATAATCAGTAAAAAGTTATTATTTGTGCAGTATTTTACAATCTTGTTTTCATCCCAGTCTCTGAAATCCAGGTATACTTTAGATTTACAACACATCTCTATTCAGAGCAGCCACATTTCACGTGCTAAGAGCCCCATGTAGCTAGTGGCTGCCATATTGGATAGCACAGTTCTATATTTGATGTACTTCTGTTTTGCTTTGAATTATTTATGATTTGATTTTTGTGTTTCTTTTGTTATTACAAAAGTCCAAAGAATCAGAACCTTAAACTATTCCTAAGGAAAAACAAAAGAAACTCGCTAAGCACCTGCTGGCACCCATCCTTTGCTGAAAGCCTGTTCCTTATCTTCTGGGCTCTGGAGTATCATTATTGATGGGTGACTGGGGAAGTGTTGGAGTGGGGTGGTGAGAAGAGCAGGAATGTGGGGCTTGTCTTGTGGGACTGTGACTTGCGGACAAGTGGTTCTCCAGGGGGGTGGACAGCTCTCTCTGGTTTTGGAGGTCATGACCTCCTGGGCCCCGGCAGTAATCAAATCACCTGAACATGGAGGCTGGCCGCCCCCAAGCATGTGAAAAAGTGATTATTTCTGGCACCGACATAACCTATGTCTGACCCGTTTGACTTGTTCAGTCCTCCCTGCCTTTGCTCCTCTTTATTATGCTGACACACAGACTTAAAACTGCCTCTTAGTTTTCTTCTGGCAGAGTAAATATCCCCAGTGCCTCCAGACTGTCCAACACAGGTATTGCTATTGCATTCCCCTGGACCCTTTCCAAAGACTTGACACCTCACCTTCGTGCAAAGACACCCCCAGTGTTATTGAATTAGTGGCATCGCAACATGAACGCGTGGGTTCTGCCATTGTTACCCTGGTTTATACATCACAGCCTTTTCCTCCTTGTTTTTTTTTCCCACACAGCAGCGTTTTCTTCCACCAGCTAGTCTCATATTGCATTCGTACAGAAACCAGAGCTCTTGCTCCGCTCACAGGATAATTGACTCCCCTGGCAGAAATAACACAAATTATCCTGCCTGGAAATATTCTTCACTCCTTTAAACTGCTGACATCACAAAAATGGGAATTAAAATTTAAGAGGGGCACAGGATAACTATTCAGATTAGAGGGAAATTCCCTGATTTGATCAATACATGTGCTTGACGTGAAGAATATTAAGTTAAATACTAGTTTTCATTGTGGATACACTAGCCTGTGAATCAATTCAGACCCCAACCTCCCTTAAGTCCCTGGGGTTGGGTCAGGAACCTCTCCAGTGTATCGCTCCTCTATCTTGGCCCTAAAGTGCTTTATCTTAATTGACCGTTTACTGTATTTACTTCCCCTGGGGCTTGGAACACACCTAAAAAGCTACACTCAGGCCTGATTTTGGTCTAGCGTAGAGATTGATGAAGGTAAGCAACCCTTTGAAATAGCCTGCTCTATCAAGACCTAATGATAAATAGATTCTTTGTATTTTGAAAAGAAGATAGAGGCTCATCCCCCACCATCCAAAGGACCCCAGAGGTTTCTTTGGCTGCACATCAAGAAACACAAAAACTAAACATTTGGAGTTTTTACTCTTACTGAGTTGAGGCTTTACCAAATATTAATAATGATACTATTCTGGCTACAGCTAACTGTAATAAAATTAGTTAATTCCACTGAGATTTTAGCAGCTTACGGTGGGGCCTCGCTCAGGTGCTCTGTCGGCCAGCCATTCTTAGCACAGGGCCTGGAAGGTACCAGTGTTCAAAATGAGATTGTTGAATAAATAAGGTTGGTTACCTGAAATCACATTTGGAAAAGAAACCATTCACTGTTTAAAGAATTGCTCTTCTAGGCAATCGAATGCCACTTGATACCTTTGATAGTTTTACTCACCTGGATATAATGTTCATTTTCCAGGTGCAGAAAGAGTAAAAATAATAGCGTGTATGTTCACTAATTTTGTCCCCCCAGATGTTAGCAGGATATGTGATATTTATATTTGTGAAACTTACTGGAAATTCATGCCTGTGTTGCTATTTTCAACCAATATTTTATAACAAACAATTACTAATAATGCTAATGCCCTGTGCTCACACAGCAATTTCCATCAAAGAGTTTCAAAAGCTTTCAAGTCAAGGTATTTTCAAGAATAAATTCATATTACATTATAGAGTCTTACTTATTTCAGAGTACTTGTAGATATTGTTCATTTCTTTCAATTTCATTTACTTTAAATCCTGTTTCTTTTTTGCAGTTCAGTTCTATCAACTGTCCCCTTTTCAAGCACATCCTCACCCCATGTCTGAGAACACATTACAACATATTTTAGGCTAGTCAAATGTTTCCTACTAGATACTAGTTCGAAAATAGTTCTTTATAAGCAGATTATCATTTCAATTGGAAATACTAATTTACATTCCAAATGGTGCAACTGTTGCCCAAAGATCAAGAAATGAGGCCCATTACTCCTGCTGGATGAAGACCTGCTGCTGTGATTAAGTCCTGGAAACAAAGCTGCTATTAGTAAAAAGTAGAAGCTCTAATTGTAATTCCAGTGAATGACTTTGGGTAAGGACTTCTGGCCAACTAAAACTGGAAATAAGATCCTGTAGGTCCTTAATAAAAATGAAGACATGTATTTTTATATTTTATAGTGGGTTTATTTTTCCACAAAATATAATGTAAAGTATGATTCTCTAGAAGACTAGCTGGATCTGAAACAAGTTTGGCTCTTTCTATATTTATTCAAGTTGGAATATGAAAGAGATTTGGAATGGAAATGATCATATGCATATTAAGTGTTATTTTACATAAGTATATGTAGAATTTACTTAGCCTATACACATATATGGTAGGAGAGAGATTAAATAACTGATAATTTTTTTACTGTGACAATAAATCAAATTAAAGCATGTTGTGCATAAGTACACTGCCTGTCTAAAAGTTGCAATAATTTTGAGTGAAAAACATCTGAATGAAGAAGAAAAATGCATCAGTCATGTGAATAATTGGAAAGTATGTGAATAATTGGAAACATTCAGGTGACCAATTGGCTGAAATATGTGAAGTAGTGCGCCTTCTGTACCAAATATTTTATTATTATTACTATTATGATTGTTAGTTATAATTCATATTCCCCTTTGAAGTTTGGCAGACTGTAATCAAATATAGTTTTTCTCAATTTTCTGAATCTATATTTTTACCTTTAGAAATATCATTTCAAGAGGAGAAAGAAGAAGTAAATCACTCACATGGCATATTTACCCAACAGTGATGAGAATAAAACACTTTTACTGAGGGACCAGTATAGTTATTTACATATCTGCATTGATGTATTAATGCCATAGAGCCTCACACATTCACATTTATGAAGGGGTGTACCATTATGAATTATCTGGTTTTATGAATTAGCTTGTAAAATAATGCAATTGCTATCGAAGCTGTAATGCCTCATGGAATTTACTTTGCTTGTTTGTTTTGACAAGTGAAGTTTAGTTTTATGATAATATTTCAGAGCACACGAGTAAATGCCCTGTAGTCTGTTTTGTAAAGGTAATGAAGCCTTAGTGATCTGCAATCTTACTGCTGCTTCTAGATATTAAATCTTTGCTTGAAAGTAAAGTGAGATTGCTGGCTTGTTCACTGAGAATTCTTAGGCCAAGCAAAAATGATAAGAATCCCTACCACAGACATTGTTTGAGTAAATTTATGCTGGTCATTATCTTGATGTGTTAAAGTAAATATTTCAAGAGGATTATTCAGAGGATTGATTATCTTATGTCACAATAACAACACATAGTTGTTGAATACCAACACTTGCATCAGACTCTCGGGCCCCATGGGTGTGGCTGTGAACAAAAACAGACAGAAGTACGTCCCTTGTGCAGTTCATCTTCTAGTAGGAAGAGCATCCAAAGAAAATAAAACATGAGAACTCAGAGTTCAGGACACAGCCATTCTCACTTGGGCCGCTCCTAAATGACCTCTCTAATCTGTGCTCCACACAGCAGCAAGAGTAATCTTCTTACAATAGAAATTAGATCTTCTCACTTCTTGGATTTTGTGCAAAGAAAAAATATCCATAAACTTATTGCTAATGTCTGGAAGGCTTTGCCCATCTCAAACCTCATATTCTCATCAAACTGCTCTCCTGCCACAGCAGACTTCACGATGTTCAGATTCGTCAAACTCACTGAGGAGCTTTGCTCATGCTGTTCCTTTTGGCCACGATGCTCTTCCCTTGGTTTCATTCCACTGCCAGCTCTTTCTCATCTTTTCAGACTCCATTTAAGTGTTACCTTCTCAGAGAATCCTTACTTTACCACCTTATTTAAAGTGCTTTCCCCTCCAAGTTATTTTCAATTTTAGCCTTGTTTGGTTTCCTTCATAGCACCTATAGCATTTGTCATTATTTTGTTTGTTACTTTACATGTGTTATTTATTTATTTGTTTGTTTATTTTGCTATTATAATATACAATTACATGAGCAACATTACGGTTACTAGACTCCCCCTATTATCAAGTCCCACCACATACGCCATTGCAGTCACTGTCCATCAGTGTACTAAGATGCTGTAGATTCACTACTTTTCTTCTCTGTGTTATACTGCCTTCCCTGTATTCCTTCACCCCACCCCAACCCTCGCTACTTTATGAGTGCTAATTGTAATAGTCCTTTTTCCCACTTATCCCTCCCTTCCCACCCATCCTCCCCAGTCCCTTTCCCTGTGTTAACTATTAGTCCGTTCTTGGGTTCTGTGAGTCTGCGGTGGTTTTGTTCTTTCAGTTTTTTCTTTGTTCTTATACTCCACAGATGAGTGAAATCATTTGATACGTGTCTTTCTCTGCCTGGCTTATTTCACTGAGCATAATAGCCTCTAGCTCCATCCATGTTGTCGCAAATGGTAGGATTTGTTTTCTTCTTATGGCTGAATAATATTCCATTGTGTATATATACCACATCTTCTTTATCCATTCATCTACTGATGGACACTTAGATTGCATGCTATTGTAAATAGTGTTGCGATAAACATAGGGGTGCATATGTCTTTTTCAAACTGGGCTGCTGCAGTCTTAGGGTAAATTCCTAGGAGTGGAATTCCTGGGTCAAATGATATTTCTATTTTGAGTTTTTTGAGGAACCTCCATACTGCTTTCTATAATGGTTGTACTAATTTACATTCCCACCAGCAGTGTAGGAGAGTTCCCCTTTCTCCACATCCTCGACATTTGTTGTTGTTTGTCTTTTGGATGTTGGCCATCCTCACTGGTGTGAGGTGATACCTCATTGTGGTTTTAATTTGCATTTCTCTGATGACTAGTGATGTGGAGCATCTTTTCATGTGCCTGTTTCCATCTGAATTTCTTCTTTGGAGAAGTGTCTGTTTGGCACCTCTGCCCATTTTTTAACTGGCTTATTTGCTTTTTGTTTGTTGAGGTGCATGAGCTCTTTATATAATTTGGATGTCAACCCCTTATCGGATATGTCATTTATGAATATATTCTCCCATACTGTAGGATGTCTTTTTGTTCTACTGATGGTACCCTTTGCTGTACAGAAGATTTTTAGTTTGATATAGTCCCATTTGTTCATTTTTGCTTTTGTTTCCCTTGCCTGGGGAGTTATGTTCATGAAGAAGTTGCTCATGTTTATGTCCAAGTGATATTTGCCTATATTTTTTTTCTAAGAGTTTTATGGTTTCATGACTTACATTCAGGTCTTTGATCCATTTTGAGTTTACTTTTGTGTATGGGGTTAGAGGGTAATCTAGTTTCCTTCTCTTACATGTAGCTGTCCAGTTTTGCCAATACCAGCTGTTGAAGAGGATGCCATTTCCCCATTGTATATCTTTGACTCCTTTATCATATATTAATTGACTATATATTCTTGGGATTATATCTGGGCTCTCTATTCTGTTCCACTGGTCTATGGGGCTGTTCTTGTGCCAGTACCAAATTGTCTTGATTACTGTGGCTTTGTACTAGATCTTGAAGTCAGGGAGCTTAATTCCCCCTGCTTTATTCTTCTTCTCAGGATTGCTTTGGCTATTCGAGGTCTTTTGTGGTGACATATGAATTTTAGAACTATTTGCTCTAGTTCATTGAAGAATGCTGTAGGTATTTTGATAGGGATTGCATTGAATCTGTAGATTGCTTTAGACAGGATGGCCATTTTGACAATAATAATTCTTCCTAGCCAAGAGCATGGGATGAATTTCCATTTATTAGTGTCCTCTTTAATTTCTCTTAAGAGTGTCTTGTAGTTTTCAGGGTATAGGTCTTTCACTTCTTCGTTAGGTTTATCCCTAGATATTTTATTCTTTTGGATGCAATTTTGACTGGATTTGTTTTCCTGATTTCTCTTTCTGCTAGTTCATCGTTAGTGTTTGGGAATGCAACAGATTTCTCTGTATTAATTTTGTGTCCTGCAACTTTGCTGAATTCAGATATTAGGTCTAATAGTTTTGGAGTTGATTCTTCAGGGTTTTTTTATGTACAATATCATGTCATCTGCAAACGGGGACAGTTTGAGCTCTTCCTTGCCAATCTGGATGCCTTTTATTTCTTTATGTTGTCTGATTGCCGTGGCTAGAACCTCCAGAACTATGTTGAATAAAAGTGGGGAGAGTGGGCATCCTTGTCTTGTTCCCAATCTTAAAGGAAGAGCTTTCAGCTTCTCGCTGTTAAGTATAATGTTGGCTGTAGGTTTGTCATATATGGCCTTTATTATGTAGAGGTACTTGCGCTTTTTACCCATTTTGTTGAGAGTTTTTATCATGAATGAATGTTGAATTATGTTGAATGCTTTTTCAGCATCTATGGAGATGATCATGTGGTTTTTGTCCTTTTTTGTTAATGTAGTGGGTGATGTTGATGGGTTTTCAGATGTTGTACCATCCTTGCATCCCTGAGATGAATCCCACTGGGTCATGATGGATGATTTTTTTGATGTATTTTTGAATTCGGTTTGCTTATATTTTGTTGAGTATTTTTGCATCTATGTTCATCAGGGATATTGGTCTGTAATTTTCTTTTTTTGTGGTGTCTTTGCCTGGTTTTGGTATTAGAGTGATGTTGCCCTTGTAGAATGAGTTTGGGAGTATTCCCTCCTCTTCTACTTTTTGGAAATCTTTAATGAGGATGGGTATTGGGTCTTCACTAAATGTTTGGTAAAATTCAGCAGTGAAACCATCTGGGCCAGCAGTTTTGTTCTTAGGTAGTTTTTTGATTACCAATTCCATTTCTTTGCTGGTAATTGGTTTATTCAGATTTTCTGTTTCTTTCTGGGTCAGCCGTGGAAGGTTGTATTTTTCTAGAAAGTTGTCCATTTCTTCTAGGTTATCCAGTCTGTTACCATACAGTTTTTCATAGTATTCTCTCATAATTCTTTGTATTTCTGTGGTGTCCATAGTGATTTTTCCTTTCTCATTTCTGATTCTGTTTATGTGTGTAGACTTTCTTTTTTTCTTGATAAGTCTGGCTAGGGGTTTATCTATTTTGTTTATTTTCTCAAAGAACCAGCTCCTGCTTTCATTGATTCTTTCTATTGTTCTCTTCTTCTCAATTTTAATTATTTCTGCTTTAATCTTTATTATGTCCCTCCTTCTACTGACTTTGGGCTCTTTTGTTCTTCCTTTTCTGGTTTCATTAACTGTGAGTTTAGACTGTTAATTTTGGATTGTTCTTTCCTGAGGTAGGCCGGCCTGTATTGCAATATTTTTCCCTCTTAGCAGGGCCTTCGCTGCCTCCACAGATTTTGTGGTGTTGAATTATTGTTGTCATTTGTCTCCATATATTTCTTGATCTCTGTTTTTATTTTGTCATTGATCCATTGGTTATTTAGGTGCATGTTATTAAGCCTCCATGTGTTTGTGGGCTTTTTCATTTTCTTTGTGTTATTTACTTCTAGTTTCATACCTTTGTGATCTGAGAAGATGGTTGGTAGAATTTCAGTCTTTTTGAATTTACTGAGGTTCTTTTTGTGGCCTAATATATGATCTATTCTTGAAAAAGTTCCATGTGCACTTGAGAAGAATGTGTATCCTGTTGCTTTTGGATGGAGTGTTCTGTAGATGTCTGTTAGGTCCATCTGTTCTAATTTGTTCAGTGCCTCTGTCTTTTAACTTATTTTCTGTCTTTTTGATCTGTCCTTTGGAGTGAGTGGTGTGTTGAAGTCTCCTAAAATCAATGCATTGCATTTTATTTCCCCCTTCAATTCTGTTAGTATTTGTTTCACATATGTAGGTGAACCTGTGTTGGGTGCATAGATTATATATATAATAGTTATATCCTCTTGTTGGACTGACCCTTTTATCATTATATAATGTCCTTCTTTGTCTCTTGTGACTTTCTTTGTTTTGAAAGTCTGTTTTGTCTGATACAAGTACTGCAACTCCTGCTTTTTTTCTATTAGTTGTGTGAAATATCTTTTTCCATCCCTTTACTTACAGTCTGTGTATGTCTTTGGGTTTGAAGTGAGTCTCTTGTAGGCAGCATATAGATGGGTACTGTTTTTTATCCATTCAGTAACTCTATGTCTTTTGATTGGTGCATTTAGACCATTTACATTTAGGGTGATTATGGATAGGTATGTACTTATTGCCATTGCAGGCTTTAGATTCGTGGGTACCGAAGGTTCAAGGGCAATTCCCTTACTATCTAACTGTCTAATTTAACTTACTTTGTATACTATTGCAAACATAACCTAAAGGTTCTTTTTTTTTTCCTCCTTTTTCTTCCTCCATTCTTTGTATGTTATGGATCATATTCTCTACTCTTTGTCTTCCCTTGGGTAACATCTGTTTAGCCTTAGGAATACTTCCATCTGTAGGAGTCCCTCCAAAATGCACTGTAGAGGTGGTTTGTGGGAGGTAAATTCTCTCAGCTTTTGCTTATCTGAAAATTTTTAATCCTTCCTTCAAATTTAAATGATAACCTTGCTGGATAGAGTATTCTTGGTTCAAGGCCCTTTTGCTTCATTGCATTAAATATATCATGCCACTCCCTTCTGGCCTGTAAGGTTTCTGTTGAGAAATCTGATGATAGCCTGATTTGTTTTCCTTTGTATGTGATCTTTTTTCTCTTTCTAGCTGCTTTTAAAAGTCTGTCTTTATCCTTGATCTTTGCCATTTTAATTATTATATGTCTTGACGTTGTCTTCCTTGGTTCCCTTGTGTTGGGAGATCTGTGCACCTCCATGGCTTGAGAGACTATCTCCTTCCCCAGAATGGGGAAGTTTTCATCAATTACCTCCTCAGTGACACTTTCTATCCCTTATTCTCTCTCTTCTTCTTCTGGTACCCCTATAATGAGAATATTGTTCTGTTTGGATTTGTCACACAGTTCTGTCAATATTCTTTCATTCTTAGAGATCCTTTTTTCTCTCTGTGCCTCAGCTTCTTTGTATTACTCTTCTCTAATTTCTATTCCATTTACCATCTCTTCTACTACACCTAATCTGCTTTTAAATCCCTCCATTGTATGTTTCATTTCAGATATGGAATTTCTTAATGATTGAATCTCCAACTTAAATTCATTCCTGAGTCTTGAATATTTTTCTGTACCTCCATAAGCATGTTTATAATTTTTATTTTGAACTCTCTTTCAGGAAGATTGGTTAGTTCGGTTTCATTTGGCCCTCTTTCTGGGGTTTGTGAGATTTCGGTCTGAACCATGTTCTTTTGACTTTTCACATTTCTGTGCGTTGCCCACCAGTGCACAGAAGCTCCAGTCTCTGGAGCTGCTCAGCCCCTAAAGTGAGGTTGGGGGTCATAGGGGAGCGGACCTAGGCCCAGGGAGAGGAAAGATCTGTTTCTTGATTCCCATCTGCAGTGCCTGTCTCCAGTGTCAGAGCCAGTGGGCCAAGCACACAGGTGTAAGCGTCTGTGCTTTGCATCTCTAGCTGTTGTAGTTGTGGCCTCCCTCTGGCTGGCCTGACACCAGCACAGTGATTGCCAGTTTGCAAACCGGTGTCAGCAGGCTAGAAAGAAGGTGCAGCAGGCTGCGTGTCACAGTCGGGGGCCTCCGAGCTGAGTAGGCAGCCAGGGGGATGGAACACCTGAAGCTCTTCAAATTTCCCAACCAGCTGGGCAGAGCATGCCCAGACAACCTTAACCTTGTACAGCTCTCCCTTCTCCTGTGCAGCAAGCTCTGCCCAAACCCCACCCCTTCAGCAGCTGTCTCACTGCTAGGAAACCTCTCAGACTGCCTCTTTCCTCTGACACAGAGCTGCCGGATGTGGATCCTCTCCTCCACAAACAGCCGGAATGTCAATTTCTCAAGCACTCTGCATGTCCGAGCTCCCCAACGTCCAGAGCACCACACACTATAGGTTTCTGCTCACAAAGCAGATCTCCAGGGCTAGGTGTTCAGCAGTCCGAAGCTTCCATCCCTCCCCCCACTCCGTTTCTCTTCCTCCCGCCCTTGAGCTGGGGTGGGGGAAGGGCTTGGGTCCCACCATATTAAGGCTTTCATATGTTACCCTGTTTTGTGAGGTCTGTTCTGTTTGTGAGGTGTGTATGCAGTCTGGCTCATCCTTCTTTCTTGTTGCTGTTTTAAGGTTAGTTGTATTAACTATATTTTTGTACTGTTTGTGGTTTTGGGAGGAGCTCTCTGTCTCACCTCTCATGCCACTGTCTTGAATTCCTCTACCTGTGTTTTTATATGTTTCCCCAATAGGATGCAAGCTCTATGCAGGTCAGGATGCTGCTTGTCTGGTTCTTCATTCTATCTCTAGTCCCCAGCATTGTGCCAGGCACATAGTGGGTGCTCAACAAAGTTTTGACTGACTCTGACTCTCTAAATGAATGAAAGGAAGGGAAATGAGGATATCTAATAATATCTCCCCATACTTTACTTAATCCTAATTGTCAGAGACTTAATACTAATTATTTTTGAGAAGAATACTACCTTCCATATTGCCCTCCCAACACACATCTACACATGGAATAATGTTAGATGCTCCTGCTCATTGCTGCTATAGCATCACAATCCTTTTGATGTTCTGAGTTCACCTGGCACTTTTTCATGTTGGAATTTTACCTTACTTTGGGTACTATTTGCTTACCATCAGCTCATCTAGGGTTACCATCACAAGGGCCAAAGTTATATTGTATTGCTAATGCTTGTATCTTAAAAGCTAGCAAAAAACCTTACAAATTATAAGTGCTCAATAAAAATACATGGAATGAATGAAAAGGAGTACTGGCAGCCTACCTAATTTCTGCCAAAGTATGCCCTGTGCACAAATATGCCAGTTTGACTATATCAGAATTGTATAGAGTAATTGAGAATTAGCAATCAGAGGACAATGCCCTTCAAACTTCTGCCTGTTAAAACCTAGACTGCTCAAGGAGTAGAAGTTTTACTAAAATTTTGACCAAAATTACCTAGAGGTTAAATAGAAACTCCTCTGGTTAGTTCTTGATTTATAATATGGTTTCATCCTATTCCCATCTCAGAAGTGGAATATAATCATCATAATATAGTCATCATCCAAAAGCACAGGCAGATGGAGTAAAGGCCAGGCCAGGCGAAGGAGTCAGGAGAAGAGAGGGAGGTGAGGGCGGAAGAATTGAGGAAGACATACTCCAAAGACACTCACCATGAGTCAAACAGAACCAGACAGATAAACAAACCCAAAACAGAACATGCCATCAAAACCAAACATGACCATGTGTCTGTTGGTGGATAAACGAGATGTAGTGTAGTCACACAATGGAAAATTACTCAGCCTTAAGAAGGAGGAAATCCTGACATGTGCTATGACACGGATGAACCTTGAAGACATCATGCTAAGTGAAACAAGCCAGTCACAAAAGGACAAACACTGTATGATTCCACTTGCTTGAGGTGCCTCACTAGTGTACCCATATTCATAGAGACAGAAAGTAGAATTGGCTGGCCAGGTGTGCAGGGGAAGGGGGAATGGGGAGCTATTGTTTAATGGTACAGTTTCATTTTTGCAAGATCAAAAGAGTTCTGGATATGGGTGGTGGGAATGTCTGCACAGCGATGTGAATGTACTGAAGGCCACCAAACTGTACACTTCAAAATGGCCATAGTGGTAAATCTTTGTGTATTTTGCCAAAATTAAGATGAGCTATTTAACTATTAATTAAAAAACTAGAAATCACACAAGTGTGTCTATTGGCCAATTGGGACCTCGAGCCTCCTGGTATGATTTCTTACTAGTCATACAGATTCCAAGGGCATGGCATGTACTGAGTTAGAAAGACGGCTCACTCATTCTTTCATGCTTCTGGATGACTGAGCACCTGTGAAGAGTTAGACACTGATCTAGGCAATGGGAAACAGTAGAGAACAAGAAACGTGGCTTCAGTTTCTACAGAATATACATTCTGCTTAGGGGTAGAGATGATAACCAAGAATGGTACACATGAGAATCATCAGTAATGTCACTGTCGAGAATGTTCAATGTTTTCTATGCAGTAACCTACCATTTCCCTTTCTTTTTACTGATAAAAACATCCTCTCTCTCTTTCACACACGTATGTGTATATCACATGCCCTGTTACAGTTGGACTTCCAGCTTGACTGCGTACCAGTTAACCAAAATTTTACTGTAAGTGGCATGAAGGGGTCAGTGCTGGTATTTTGCAATACGTCCTGTCTTGGTTATAGAAAAGAAGAGGCATGAATAATAAAGTGTGTAATAATATAACTAAATCACATTTATGGGATGTTCTTTGTTTTTCAAATTAAAATGCACAAACAGCTCAAACCTTTTGTCTTTATTAAACAGTTTGCTGGACTGTCTCAACTTGGAGCATGCACATAAATATTCAAATTGAGTTTTTCACTCAGAGACAATTTTGACATTTCCATATTGGGTTCCTCGGTGGTTTATCTAAGAAAAATTAACCACATGTGACCAAAATATGATCACTTATATTTGTATTACAAGTCTTCCACTTATACACCTGATAAGTGGAAGATTTTACCAAGTCCTCCCAAATGAAAGTATTATAAAGGATTTCATGTTAAACACTTAAAGAATTAATAATAAAATGTTTATAGGGAGATAAAACGACTATTAGCTAAAATAATCCAGTTGATATCTCTGTGGCTCGGGGTCTATTTTCCAGCATTCTGAAATGTGCTGGGTGTGAAGCACTTTTATTTAAAAAGACGGTTGTGTTAGCTAGCTGCTTAGACCGATTTCAGCTGGGTATGTGAGCAACATTAAGAAAGGTACTGAGCCAGCTGGATGCATTGGGAAGCAGGAACAAAACCTGCCTAGTCTAATCTCTCTGGCAGTATCAGATGAATTCCTTGGGGATAGTGCCTTTCCATTTTATTCTCAGCTCTAGACCTTTACCACTTTGCAGGTGACACTGAAGGAAGGAGCCACATGTCCTTGATGAAGATGGACAAGAGAACGGAACCAGAATCACATGATGCAGCACGTGACCAAATGAAAAAGCAGATGATCCAGGAGTCGAACGTGTGTGTTTGTGTCCTGGCTCATCACCTCACTAGGAAGTGAGAGCAAAACACCCCATCTGTAAGGAGGGTGAGGCTGCCCTTTGCAGGGCTGTGGCGAGGATGTGGCTGGCTGCTGTGGGGGGAAGTGTCTCATGAATATTTGGTGTTATTTGCGTTTGGGAAAGAGAGGCTCCTTTGAATGCATCAGTTCCTCCCACCACGATTTTGCTGGATTCCTCACCCAGATTTCAGCCTGTCCTGGTTGTGTGTTTCAGATGAGTGGGTACTGTTTGAAGGACCTTGAAGAATTAGTGCATACAGAGCACAACTCAGAGACACCTGGAGGACGGGTGGCAGTTAGGTTTATGAGCATAGACAAAGCATTTTTTCATGAAAAACCCCACACACATTGGGCACCTTGAACCTGTTACATATCTATATCTCCATATATTGCAGTAAGGTAGGCTTTTAGGGATTCTCTCAAAAATGCTAGGTCTAATTCTCCCTTGCTGACAGCAATTTTGGACAAGTCCAAAGGTGGCTTTGGACCTAAAGTTATTAATCCGTCATTTCTGAAAGTTTCATTGTACAATGTTAGGTCATAGTCTCCTGATTTATGGCTATTTAATACATATGTAGTCCCTTACTGGCTTTCTGGCTCTGGCTTTCTCTGTCTCTGTCTCTACTCATATATACACATATATGTATACAAACATATGTATAAATATGCATACACAAAATGATACTATTTATTTTACCTGCAGTGACTGTAGGTTCAGGCTGTATAGCTTTATGTTTTGGGGGGTTTAATGTTGCATTAATACATTTTCATTTGCCTGAATGAGTTATCCCCAGCCCTCATTTGAATCTGTTCATTAAGATTTCATGAAGTCAGTTCTTGATGAATTCACAAGCCAGAACTGCAACTTCCTCCCTGTTTTTGCCATGTTAAAAAGCACAGCACCATCTTTTCCTACTGGTGAATGGTAGAGATAAATCTTCCAATGCCAGCTCGTCACCCCAGGATGACAGAACTCCTGCTGAATTTACACAAGTCCTTTATTATGTGAAGTGATTTGAGTGAAACAAATGGGTTATTTACTGTATAGCAGACTAAGGAATGACTCCTTTACAATGGTAAACATTACAGTGTGTCATATCCGGAAAGATGGTTTTATACAGTGTGTTTGAGATTTGGCAGTTGGTGCGGTAGCTGCAGATTCAGATCACAGGTTTCTTTCGAGGAGAGAGTTCCGGAGAGGGAGGGGAGGACCATCCCAGTGATTTGGGGGAGGACTTGCACAGCACTGGTCTTATTCCAGTTGAGAAGTTGTTTCAGGCCTTTCCTCATTGAGGACTTGAAAACGACAGAAATCCTCTTTGGGGGATCGTGGAGGTACTGCTTTGTCTTTAGTTTTTAGCTTTTTGAGCCAAGAGGAAGAACATGTTCTGAGAGCAGGACTCAGTGTATTGTCACCAAGGCTTCCGTGAAGTCATGTATTGGGGGGATGAGAAATATCTTTGCTTAAGTAAGATTGAGAAAGCAGAAAGCTGGCACCATGAAGCCGGCCACCCTGGCGTGTGAGCATTTGGCATGCCCTACTTGATGCTGACTGCTGCGCTCCTACCCCCCTGAGAACAGAGGGAGGGGGCGAGGGCCCAACGACCTTGGGCCTTTCTTCTCCTTTGTCCCTTTCTTTCCTGGCATGGTCAAGTGCTATCGCTTCTGGTTGGTACTTGTGCATAGCACAGTGAAGTTAAAAACAAGTCTACCACTTTACAGGGCAAATACAAGGATCAAATACTATACATACTTGTAAAGTTATGAATAACCTCTTGCAAAACAGTTTTTATTGCTGCTTTTTATGTTGAGGAAAGAAGATTTGGGAACACATGCCTGGTGAGTGGCAGATGTGGGCTCTGAACTTGGGGTTTTCTGATTCTAGCATCTGTACCTTTTCCATGGCACCACTGCACCATCACAGTGTTTAGGATACTAGCTACATAGCTGTAACAAAGACATAAGTAGAAAGTTCATTTTTCTCTTATGGACAGGGAGGGTGGGTCTTCCACAAGTCATCTAGGGACCAGACAGGCCAGGTGGCTTTGCTGTGCCCCAGCCAGAGGGAAGAAGCAAACTCATAGCAAGCGTGCCTAAGATGGTGACTGAAGATTTGCACCTATCAGTTCCACATGAACTCCAGCAGTCTGAATTCCTACATCAGTGGAAATGGGGCATTGTGGCCCATGGCTGGGTGGGAGGTGCAGAGCTGAAATGAAGGGGGAAATGGCGATTGGGACACAACTTCTCTACCTCAACCAAGGTGCCTCCAAAGAGCCTCTGCCTATGGTAGTACCACATTCATGGGAAAATCAAGACAGTAATAGTTGGAGCTTCAGGAGAAAAGGTGGTGAAAAAAACAGCTGAGAATGGTTCGTAAAATTCTGGATTTAAAGTTCTGTTTTTCTATATTTGTCAGGATCTGACCATAATCTGCTCCCAAATTCCCTATTCAACTAAGGTAACCTTCTCTTTCATACTACTCACTTACTCTTCCCCCAAACCCAGAAATCGGTCAGTTTCAGAATAGTTATTGTTCCAGAAAGTAGTACCAAAGCTGCTTCTAGCTCATTTTATTTGTCCCTGTTTTGGAGTCTTTTCAACAGGTCTACACACCTGCACACTGGGCTGCTTGGTGGCTCCAGACATCCCAATGTGGTTTGACTCCTGGAATATTTCTTTGTTCCTCACCCACTAGCTGACCCACACTAAGGCTTCTGAATATGCTTCAGAGTTGGTATGGATCCTGTGATTAAACCCCTATGTCTTTGCCCCTATTGTTTTTCATTTCTTTTCTTGAATTTATGCTTCATCTTAACTTCTGTGGCCCACTGTTCTCCAAATTTAATGTAGTGAAAAGGCTTGTTTCATCAACATATTTAATGAGCACCTACCATGTGCCAGGTGTTTTTTTAGATGTTGAGGATTCAGCATTGAATAGAACAAAGTCCCTACTTTGGTGGAGCATACATTCCAGGGCGGGTACGGAGGGTGAAGGGCGGGCAGCAGGCAATACACAAAGAAACATACAAATATCCACTATTTCACTTGGGATTTATTTGTGCTACAGAGATAAGCAAAGTGAAGGATAGAGTGCTCAGGATTGTGGGGGCTGAGTTATTTTAGATAAGGAGCCAGGGCAGACTCTGTGGGTGACATTGAGACTGGAGTGAGGGAGCAAGCCATGCTGATTCCAAGATCAAGGCAGATTCAAGGAACAGTTAAGTCAATGTGCCAACAAAGTAAGGGAGAGAGGTGTAGAAGATGAGGTCAGAGAGATAGTCATTGAAGATGTTAGTAAGCCAAAGTTAGGGCTTTGGATTTTATTCTGAGACAGGAAGCTGTTTGAATGTTTGGAGGAGGGAAGCAAAATGATTTGATTTTTGTACTGTGAAGATCACTCCTGCTTAGATGTCATAGTCATTCATTCACTTCAGCTATATTCTACTGGTCACATAAACCAGCTCTGATTCAATAGGAAGATAATGTTAATATAATGGTAAAAGATGATTGGGGTCATATAGGAGGATGGATAATGCTTCTAATTGCTCCAATACTATTTGTTGAAGAAAATTATGCTTTTCCCCTTAAATTACATTGTCAATCTTATCAAAATCAATTAGCCATATTAGTTTAAGTTTATTACTGGACTCTATTTTGTAACATGGATCTCTAAGTCTAAATTATGCCAACAACATGCTGTCTTAAAGGAATTTGTGAAGTAAGGTAGTGCAAGGTAAGCAACTTTGTTCACATTTGGGTGGTTAGTTTAGGATTTTTGCATTTCTATATACATTTTAGAATTAACTTGTCAATTTCAACAACAAAAGAGCCTATTGGGATTTTGGTTGAGAATGTATTGAACCTATAAGTCAATGTAGGGAGAATATACATCTAAACATTACTGACCCTTTGACTGATCTATGAACATGATACGTTTCTACATTTGTTTAGATTTTTTGAAATATCTCATAGCAATACTTGGTAATTTACAAGTCAAGGTCTTTGTCATACTTTAAATTTATCCCTAAATATTTTATGTTTTTGACACTACTGTAGATTTCTCTTCATTTCAGTTCCAAATTCTGTGTTGCCAGTATATGGAAATATGATTGAATTTATTTACTGACATCTTATGATCCTAATAAACTCACTTATTTTGGTTTCTTTGTACATTCTTTTTTTTCTTATATTATTTAGAATTTTGTACAAATATAGTCATAGTGTATGTAAGTAAAGAGTTTTACTTTTTTCTTTCCCATGCCTTTTATTTCTTTTTCTTGCTTTATGGCACTGACTACATCCTCCAATTCAATCGTGAATACTGAGATTTACCTTGTTCTGAACTTTAAGGGAAACTAATTAAGACTTTCACCATTATGTATGATAATAGGCATAGGATTTTCATAAATGCTGCTTTTCAGGTTGAGGAAATTCCCTTCATTTCTAGTTTTCCAAGAGTTTTAAAATTATAAATGGGTATTGAAGTTTGTCAAATTCTTTTGCTACATGTATGGAGATAAACATATTCTTTATTTAGTTTATTAATATGGTGAATAAAATTGATATTTCTAATGTTAATCTAATGGTTTATTCCTTGAATAAACTTCTCTGGTCATAATGTATTGGTTTTTCACTGCTAAATCCAATTTTCTAAAAATTTATTAAATATTTTCGCCACAGCATTTGTTAGGATATTGGTCTATAGTTTTCTTTACTTGTCATATCTTCATCTAGTTCTGATACCAAGGCAGTACTGGCTTTATAAAATGGGGTGGAAGATGTTCCCCCCTCTCCTATTTTTCAGAAGGGTTTGTGAGGAATCACTTTTTTGTTTCTTTAAATATTTGGTTGGGTTTACCAATGAAGTCATCTGCCCTGGAGGTTTCTTTGTGGAAAAGTTTAACTATAAATTCAATTTCTTCAATAGATATAGGGCTATTCAGTGTATTTCTTTTTGAATGAACTTTGGTAGTTTGTGCCTTTCAGGAATTTGTTCCATCCAAGTTATCAAATTTATTGGCATCATCTGTTCATGATATTATCTTATTATGCTTTTAAAACATGTAGAAACTGTAACAGTATTCTTTCACTTGATATTGATGATTTTTGTCATTTTTTTCCTTAATCACTTGTTACAAGTTTATCAATTTTATTTATCTTTCCATAAAACTGAGATATTTATACTGATATTTTTCCCTATAGATTTTGTTTTCTATTTATTCTATTCCATTCTTACCTTTAATATTTCCTTTCTTCTGCTTACTTTGGGTTTCATTTGCTCTTCTATTTCTAATTTCCTTATAGGTAAACTTAAATAATTTATTTCATAAAGTTTTAAGTTTTCTGAAGGAAAATTTTAATGCAATAAAAATAAATTTTCATGCAACTAATAAATCAACAAATAAAGCAATAAATTTTACTTCTGTAAAGACATAAATGTTTCTTTAGCTGCTTCTCACAGATTTTGATAAGTTGTCTTCATTTTTATTTAGTTAGATAATAGTTTTATTTTATTTTATTTTATTTTTTTATTGAGGTATCATTGATATACACTCTTATGAAGGTTTCACAAGACAAACAATGTGGTTATTACATTCACCCTTATTATTGAGTCCCCCCACACCATATCCCATTGCAGTCACTGTCCATCAGTGTAGTAAGATGCCACAGGGTCCCTATTTGTCTTCTCTGAGCTGTACTGTCTTCCCCATGACCCCACACACACCATGTGCATGAATCATGATACCCCACAGTCCCCTTCTCCCTCCCTCTCCACCCACCGTCCCCATCCCTCTGCTTTGGTAACCACTAGTCCCTTCTGAGAGTTTGTGAGTCGGCTGCTATCTTTGTTCCTTCAGTTTACCTTCATTGTTATACTCCACAAATGAGGGAAACCATTTGGTGTTTGTCTTTCTCTGCCTGACTTATCTCACTGAGCATAATATTCTCTAGCTTCATCCATATTGTTGTAAATGGTAGGATTTGTTTCTTTCTTATGGCTGAATAGTATTCCATTGTGTATATGTACCACATCTTCTTTATCCATTCATCTACTGATGGACACTTAGATTGCTTCCGTATCTTGGCTATTGTAAATAGAGCTGCAATAAACATAGGGGTGCATATGTCTTTTTGAATCTGAGAAATTTTTCTTGGGTAAATTCCTAGGAGTAGAATTCCTGGGTCAAATGGTATTTCGATTTTGAGTTTTTTGAGGAACCTCCATATTGCTTTCCACAATGGTTGACCTAGCTTACATTCCCACCAGCAGTGTAGGAGGATTCCCCTTTCTCCTTATCCTTGCCAACATTTGTTGTTCGTAGTCTTTTCTATGTTGGCCATCCTAACTGGGGTGAGGTCATATCTCATTGTGGTTTTACTTTGCATTTCCCTGATAATTAGCGATGTGGAGCATCTTTTCATGTGCCTGTTGGCCAACTGAATTTCTTCTTTGGAGAAGTGTCTGTTCAGATCCTCTGCCCATTTTTTAATTGGATTATTTGCTTTTTGTTTGTTGAGGTGCATGAGCTCTTTGTATATTTTGGATGTTAACCCCTTGTCGGATATGTCATTTATGAATATATTCTCCCATACTGTAGGATGCCTTTTTGTTCTGCTAATGGTGTCCTTTGCTGTACAGAAGCTTTTTAGCATGATGTAGTCCCATTTATTCATTTTTTATTTTGTTTCCCTTGCCTGAGGAGATGCGTTCAGGAAAAAGCTGCTCATGTTTATATTCAAGAGATTTTTGCCTGTTTTCTTCTAAGAGTTTTATGGTTTCATGACTTACATTCAGGTCTTTGATCCACTTTGAGTTACTTTTGTGTATGGGGTTAGACAGTAATCCAGTTTCATTCTCTTGCATGTAGCTGTCCAGTTTTGCCAACACCAGTTGTTGAAGAGGCTGTCATTTCCCCATTGTATATCCATGGTTCCTTTATTGTATATTAATTGACCATATATGCTTGGGTTTATATCTGGGCTCTCTAGAATGTTCCATGGGTCTATGCATCTGTTCTTGTGCCAGTACCAAATTTTCCTGATTACTGTGGCTTTGTAGTAGACCTTGAAGTTGGGGAGCATAATCCCCCCTGCTTTATTCTTCCTTCTCAGGATTGCTTTGGCTATTCGAGGTCTTTTGTGGTTCCATATGAATTTTAGAACTATTTGCTCTAGTTCATTGAAGAATGCTGCAGGTATTTTGATAGGAATTGCATTGAATCTGTAGATTGCTTTAGGCAGGATGGCCATTTTGACAATATTAATTCTTCCTATCCATGAGCATGGGATGTGTTTCCATTTATTAGTATCTTCTTTAATTTCTCTCATGAGTGTCTTGTAGTTTTCAGAGTATCAGTCTTTCACTTCCTTGGTCAGGTTTATTCTTAGGTATTTTATTCTTTTTGATGCAATTGTGAATGGAATTGTTTTTCTGATTTCTCTTTCTGCTAGTTCATCATTAGTGTATAGGAATACAACAGATTTCTGTGTATTAATTTTGTATCCTGAAATTTTGCTGAATTCAGATATTAGATCTGGTAGTTTGGAAGTGGATTCTTTAGGGTGTTTTATGTACAATATCATGTTATCTGCAAACAGGGACAGTTTAACTTCTTCCTTGCCAATCTGGATGCCTTTTATTTCTTTGTATTGTCTGATTACCATGGTTAGGACCTCCAGAACTATGTTGAATAAAAGTGGGGGGAGTGGGCATCCTTTTCTTGTTCCCAATCTTAAAGAAAATAGATAATAGTTTTATAATTTGTGGATTTAAAAATATTCCTAATATTTGGAAAATTTTCAGAAATCTATATTTTATTGATTTCTAGCTTATTTTCAAAATGGTCAGATGACATGTTTTATATTTTAATCCTTTAAACAACATTGAGTTTTTTTTAATGATCTGATCCAGGATGTGGTCTATCTTGGTGTTTTATGTGCAGTTGGAAAGAATGTGTTTTATGCTTTTGTTGGGCAGTGTCCTACAAATGTCAGTTAGTCAACTCGTTTGTTCAAGTGTTTTATATCCTCATTAATTTTTTGTTTAATTGTTCTATCAATTACTCAATAAATGAAACACTGAAAAAAATGATCAGAGACTTCAAAGGAATAACAATAGAAACTATTAAAAATGAACACAGAGAGAAAAAGACCAAAAATACTGGGGAGAAATGTAGAGGATGAAGAAAAATACATTTGAAAGAATAATGCCTGAGTTTTTTTCCCAATTGATTTAAACTAAAAATGCACAGATGGAAGAAGTTCAATGGAAACTAAGTAGAAGAAATATAAGGAAAAACACAAAAAGACACATCACAACCAAATTTTCTGAAAACATGTGCTAAAGAGAAAAATTTTAAAGCACACAGAGAAAGATTCTGTACAGAGAAACAAAGAAAAGAACATCAGCATACTTCTCATCAGAAACCTTGCAGGCCATTAGACAATGGAATGACATATTTGAAGTGCTGGGGATAAAACCTGTAAACTCAGAATTTTATATCCAGTAAAAATACCTTATAAAAATGCAGGCAAAATAAAAACTTTAGGACCAACAAAAACTAAGAGAATTTATCACTGAAAACACATACCTAACGTGTTAAAAGAACTTTCCAAGCATAAGAGAAATCAAGCCAGCTGGATATGTGGACCTACAAAAAAGAATGATTAGTGCTCCAAACAGTAGCATGTGTGTAAATACAGAAGGCGTTTCTTTCCTTGTGTTTAAATTTTTTGAAAAGATAAATGATTGTTAAAAGAAAAAACAATAACCCTGTACTGTGGGATTTACAATCTATGTAGGTATAAAGTATATAACAAAAATGCACAAGGGTGGGGAATAGAAGTATATTGTACAGTTCTTACATTACATATGAAGGCATGAAATATAATTTGAAGGTAAACTGGTAAGTTAAAGGAATATATTATATATTGATCCTGAACAATTTTTAATTCAGGTATTTTACTTTATTTCTATAATTTCAACTTTTTGCATTTTTATATACCTTCCATTTTCGTCTTCTTTATGTCTATGGTTTCTTTTCCATCCTTGAACATATTTTACAATTTGTGAGCAGAATTAAGTACCCAAATTTGCCTTGAGCAGATCGCCCCAGGTTTTTCTCCATGAAGCTGCCTTCTTTCTGGTATTTAGGTCTACAATCCCTGCCGTGACTCCATTTTTATCTCCTCCACTGACCACAGCATCAGGCTCTGTACTTTGACCTAGATCCGCTTTCAGTCGTTACACTAAGGCAGTCACAGGGCTCTTTGTTTTCCTTTTCTCTTGGAATGCTGTCCAAGTTGATTATTGTCCAAGTCTGAAAAACATAGTTTCATGTGTTTTTTTCCATTATTATAGTTGTTTAGGACAAGAGGGCAACTAGAGTAGCACATGATCTTTTATAGGAAGTGGACTCCCCCAATGATTCTTATGTCTCCCTCCCATGTTGGGATATATTAGTTGCCACCTTCTTGTGCTCTCAAAGCTCTATGTTTACACTCTACCATTTTGCACACTGTGTTCTAACTTACAACCCATAGGCTATCTTTCCTTCTGGTCTCTAAACCTTCAAAGCACTTAGCATAATAGCTGCATGTCAATGATTCTCAAAAAAAATTTTTATTTAAGATTTTTAGTCTTCTGACCCATTTTCTTGGGTCCTTGAAACATGTTAGGTAGCAAAAGTCCCATGCATATCAGGAATGGCAGAAGCAGAGCATGTACCTTTCCACTTCCCCTATCAGGAACCATGGGAGACATCTTCAATTGCCAGGGTTTCACTTTTCAACTGAGCTCACATGTGGCTTTGGCTCCTTCCTGACATGATATCAGGTATCTCCTACTAGTAAAGATAAGTTCACTCTTGTGCTGAAACTTATTCATCATCCATGAATTAGTATTACCCTTTCTTAGAAATAGCATTTTTTTTTATTGATCGAGAAAACATTTATATAGTATTTATTACCTGCTAGCATCATTCTAAGCACTTTAAAGTCTTAACTATTTTATCTTCATTATAATTGTATAATCTTGGAACTTGCATTATCTCAATTTTACAGATGAGGAAACTAAGGCACAGAAAAGGTAACTAACATATGCAAGGTCACCAGCTCCTAAGGGGTGTAGGGATACTACTCCAGGGAATCTGGCTCCATGTCCATGCCTTTCACTCTTAACTATACTGCCCTCCTGATGGCCCAAACCACCTAAAATATTTCTCTTTAGGAAGAAGCTGAGAAAGTGGTTAACAACTCTTTTCTGATAAGCAGCAGTGAGGGACAGGCTGAAACAGATGGGAGGTAAAGTTAAAGATACCTTGAGCCTCATAGAACACAAGGAACAATACCAATGTTCCTCTTGGTTTATTCATTTAACAAATATCTATTTCCCATTAGCAGGCACTGTTGGTAAAGAAAAGCAAATGTTAAGATGAGTGAAGCACAAAATAGATCCAGGCTGCCAGGTGTAACCTCAGACACACCAATGATCAACTTTATGTGAGCTCAGCTTAATTCCAGAACCTGCCAGCTAGAACAAAAGATAGGTTTTATGCCCTGGACAGGATTCTTTTTTGGATAACTGGAATTACAAAGGTGCTGGGACTACAGCTGGGAGGTACTGGAAAAAGCAGGAGGTGACCTCCCTCTTCATTTTCTAATATCCTTTGACTGTCTTTGGTACACCATTGTTCAAGGTGCTTTCCCAGCCTCATGCAGTGATTTTCTAGGGCACACAAATTGCATTCTGGTCCCCCACAGACCAGAGCAGAGAAGCAGCAAGAGACTGAGCTAGAAAAGAGTCAAATATCTTATGTAGCATTTTTGTCAGACAGAAAAGGCAGGTAAATCATGACTTACACAACGGGGTGAGCATATGTTCTCTTATTCTCTCTTGTTTGTTTTCTTGTTGTTTGTTTCTTTTAAACAGCTAGCTGCTCCAGAGGAGTGGAGTACAATGATACTGGAGGAATATTGTTCCTTCATTTAGGACGCTATCTTGGGTTTTATTGTGGGAGACTGACACTGTGGGAGAAAAGAGGTGAAGAATTTCTTTCACTAGAATTTTGAGAATTGGCTAGTCAGATTGACCTTTGCCCACAAGTCACTCTTGGGTACCCCACAGAATTCACACAGAAATGCTGAACACAAAGTCAGACCCCATGCCTAATTATTAACATGATCATTATCTGGTCTGATATTGTGTGTGTTAACGCTGTTTATCATGCCCAAGATCATTCATCCTGTGCTCTGGGGTGGGGGAGAAACAACAACTGCTTCATTTGGATACTTTGGGAAAAATATTTCACGGGGATTCAAAGCCTATTCGATAGTATGTTTCTCATACTATCGCTGGAGCGATATCTATATCACATACTATCTCATAATAGCGCTGGAGCACAATTGTCAGACATGGGTTTTTAATGGGTTGTTATACTTCTCCTTGTCTCCCTCAGTACAGAAAGCTGCCTATGATTGCACGTGCTTCCTGGGTCCTAGGAGATTTGGTGGGTTGAAGTCTCCATTAAAGAACAGTGGGCCCCCTATCATCTCTACACACCCCCACCTCAGGAGTGGGTTATGGGATACAAGGGGAGTAGAGGAAATATCCTTCAACACCATTAAGGTATCAACTCCTGGCTCTGTCTGGATGGAGCTCATGCTTCTAGAGCTCTGGACAGTTGGTTGGTTACTGAGGAAGCTATGCCTCCCCAACTCTAGCTTTTCAGACATGTTAAAAATTAGGAGTGAATGTATCTTCATAATTGTGTTTAGATAGGGTTATTGGGATCTAAATAAAACAAAATTAGGTTTTATTGTCTTTTGAGGGCAAAACATACACATGGTACGACAAAACAAAACCAAGTAGGACAAAATGAAATGGAAATTAGGTCCCCTTCCAGAAACCAATCACTATTGTCAGTTTCTTACCTCAGAGAAAACTGTCGTTATCAGTTATGAGTTTTGTATGATTGGTAATATTTGCACATGTGAGCTTATATTAACTTTTTATATTAGCATGTTTTCCATTTCCTGCAAAAGATATGGACCTCATGAGGGGAGGTAGCGGCAGGGGCTCTCAAATAGGGTGACTAGTCAAGCAGCTATTGTGCTCAGGAGAAAACTTACCAGCTTGGATTTAATATTTTATGCCAGAGGGTTGGATGGGGAGAAGATGCTTATAATAATTATTTGATAATATAAATAATAGTGTCAACTCTGCATTAGGCATCATGCAAAGAATTTTATATACACAGGAGCCCCTGCATCATTTGTGGGGCCCAACATAAAATAAAAAAGTCTGATTCCTTGTTCAAAAATTAAGAATTTCAAGACGGGACAGCAGAGCATTACACCAAGCAAGGGGTGTGTGGATTGGGTCGTGTGCCCATGAAGCTGGCCCGATGATTCACTTTCAAGTTTATCCGTAAAAGAACCCAGGGTGGAAATATCATTGCACTTTGCAGATAGAAGCTGAGATTTAGAAGTTTTTCAATCCTCCATCTCCTTTCCAGTGCATTTACCTATATGATATCATGGCTTGAAAATGGCATCCACACCAAAACAATATTAGTTCCCAAAGGAAGGAAAATATTTGACACTGATACTGGTCATCTGGACAATGTGAATTTTACATGTTAGAGCTGCTCCAACTTCCAGGTACCAGATGTCTGTAAAAATTCATAGCAAGCTATTAAATTTAGCAGATCCTGTCTTAATTAGATTAGCGTTTGCACAGCACGACGGCCGAGTGTCTCGCTGATGGAGGGTTTATAAAGATTTCTGGTGGGAATTCTATATGGAAGATGGAGTCTTTTATCTACAGAGACTGACAAATAGAAGGAAAAAACCCACCTAATAATAGTATAAAAATGTGGTCCTGATGTGTCAAAGCAGAAACATGGGTCTGATGTTTCTTTTTTATTTGGCTTAAGACCAGGGATGGTTGGGGAGAAAGATGGGGGAGGGGCATTCAAAACGACCAGCTAAGAGCGTAGCACGAGGGACGTGAAAAACTACAAGCAAATTCTTGTCGTCAAATCCTCCAATAAATCTAGCACCAAAGGAGGGCTAAGCGCTCAGTTGCCTGTCAGTACATGAGTTATTATTTTTTTTTCCAGACAGGAAACAAAACAGCAGTTTGTCTTGAGCTGGTGTTAACGTCATTACACTCAGCATCTATTCTGTCTGCCCATTTAAGGTCGCTCAAAAAAGCTCACACGATACAAAAATCAACAGCCTGCAGACCCTTTTCGTCGTGCGCTCTCTCTTCTGCCACGGGCAGAGGCCCTAACCCGCAGGGCTGTGAGAAACATTCCTTGTTTATCGATGTGGGGACATAAACGATAACAGTTTTGAGAGTCGCACAGCCCTTCTCTGCACCCGGCGTGTAGGTCACTCCAGAAGGAAAGCGGATGCGAGTCATTTTTCTTGTCCTATGATTCACCAGCTGAAAGGTCACGTTCATGCAAAGACCTTCCACCCTCTGCTGTGGAGCCTGTGGAGAGAGACAGAGAGGACAAAAGAAAAGACGAGAACAGTTTGTTTCTGCCTCACAGCCTCCTTGCTCTTGGGCAGGAGGGGAACTTGGGGATTCCAAACCCCCAGACACAGGGGAGCTGTGCGGCAGCGCTGGTGGCTGGGGGAAGAACGGCCCATCCTTTGCTCCAGGGCAGGCTGATTGGATTCACATCATACGCAGGCAGAGTTACCAGGCAACTGATTAAATAATAACGTGCTGGTCCTACAAGCAAGCTCACAATTAATTTAACCATTTTAATTTCGACTGTTTCCTTCCCTTCTGCACCTCAGCCTGCCTTGAGATGTTGACATGTGGGAGGCAGTGGGGAGGCAGAGGCTGAGGACCATTTTGCCTTCAGTGGGAAATAGCCTATTTGTGTTTGTTCTTCCCACCCGGTGGAGAGGAAGAACCTGAGCAGCTGGTAATTCACCTTTAAAACAAATGAGAAAACATACACAAAAAGGCCTAAGAGTGCCAGGAATGTATTTATTCAAAACCAGCTGGGTAGAACATGATGTAGAATGTACTATGGGGGAAATCATTTCAGTGGACAGGTGCTTTCCATGTGATGTGGCGTTGCTGAAGCAGAATCATGCTCTGGCAGCATGTGTGTCCCTTAGGTGCTATGGATTTGGGGTGTGGATCCTCTGACCAGATGGTCAGTAACACATTCCTGGAGGCCTGAGTCTTGTCTTGAAAGACCAGAAAGGGTCAGAACAACTAAGGTGTGGTGGGCATTCCACGTAAAGGAACTGGAGTGAACAAAGTCCCAGGCATATTGGGAACATTATGAACAATTTAGTTTTGATAAAGGTTGGAAATGAATGGGGCTGGAAAAATTGGCAGGGTCAGGTTGTAAAGGTCATTCCTGTCCATCTGAGTAGTTCATGCTTTATACTCTGGGCCATAGAAGCCACGGAAGGATTTTATAAGGAGAGCGGCATAGGCAGATCTCACGGCAGGTAGTCTTCTCTCGGTCATACAGAATTAGGATTTAAGAGACCCAGGAGGGGGGAAGACCCTCAAGAGGCTTTTGTAATAGCTCAGAGGGGAGAGGAGAGGCAGGGCAGGAGAGGCAAGGATAACAGCCATTTGGCACGTGGAGCTTGGCTGGGAATAGTGGGAGGGAGAGAGGGTCCAGATGACAGCCAGATTCCTGGTTGGAAAGACTGAGTGGGTGGTGGAATTGCGTTTGTTGAGTCTGAGGTTCCTGTGTCCAGCAGGCTACTGGTTAAATAAAGCAATTACTTTATTTCCCTAAAAGATGGGAATTAGTGGAGATTCTTTTCAGATCCTCCATTCCAAGAAAGACTCCTGTATAGGATTTCATTTCCATAGTAATATTTAAAACAGGACAGGGAATGTGTAGATAGACCTGGTGGGGATTTGGATATGGGGCATAACTACATCCAAAGATTTTCCACTTAAACATATTTTAATAACAGCGAAAGAACATAGACCTAATACACTGATAAAGTTCTTATTAATCATAATGATTTGATTCACTCTAATCTCTCCTTCTAATTATGGAATGGAGTTGTCATATTCAAATGTGAACAGGCTGGAATTACCCACAGCAAATAGATGAGCCCCTGGCATATGAATCATCCTGGAAGATCTGATGTCTCCTGTGCACTTGATCAAATGCAGCCCTCAGCCTCTGGCAAGGGCCAGATCACCGCTGATGGCAAGAAGGGCTCATGGCATGTGGCACGGAATGAGAAGCTCCTGGCTGCCATGCGTGACTACTGAATAGAGAAGTTATTTCTCCAGGTCCTGCGAACCAAAGTTCTGTTTCCTTTTGCAACAGCCAGAAGATTTATAGTTTGGCTTTTACATTTGCCTTAAACTACGTAGCCACTGTTTACAGCATTTTTCAATGAAATGAGAATGACCCTTCTGAACAGAAAAGTGTTGATTCAGCAAAGCTGGGGAATGCCACAGTACACAAGACCAGTGGGTTCTAAGGAAGATACTTTAGCATTTACATGTAACCTAGGGCAAGTGCCCATCTTAACTGGGGTTTTATACTCATTCCCTACTTTTAAAAAATTAAATCTACATCTTATATAAGATGTCTATTTCTTAATTCATAAACTACTTCATAAGCGATGGTGATTATATCTGTGGAAGTCCAGTACTAGTGAAACAGTTCACTGAAAAACTTGTTTGTTTCTATTATTTGCTGAGCTTGCTGCTTGTGACCTTGCTTCTTGAATGCTGTCTTTTTCCCAAAATAATAATTTTTTTTTCCTGATTGCTACTCGCCAGGCACAAATACTTGCTGAAATGACTCCAAGGGAACCTTATTACCAAGCTACACTGTGTACTTAAAATGTAGGCAGCTTTGTTCAGTCCTTTGATGCTCCAGCCCTCTTCACCCTGACCATTTGGGACTCACAGTCCTTTACTTCCCATTTAGTCCAGGTTGACCCAGCCTTGGGCTATTCAAAGACTTTTGTGCCCCCATCCTGCTAGAGGACTGGATGAATGCATGAGTCAGTTTTCCATGGGTGTGAAGCTACAAGGAAAGCAAATATCATTGGAAATTTTGCAAGCTGAAAAAATTGTTCCTTGTTTTTAAACATTATATTAAAAATGTTATAGTTTATTTATTTTGATACAATTTGATATTTTTCTTCCACACCATTTAGGTTTTGAGATTATCTGCATTGATGTATACTGTATTTGTTCATTGAGTTTAATGCGTGTGTTGTATTCCATTACATAACTTCATCACAATTTGTCTTATTAATGAACAGTTAGGCTGTTTCAAGTTTTTCATGAAAGAAAAAGTACTGATTGTTTTAAGATTAGCCTTTAAATCTTTATTGTCTAATAACAAGTCTGCACCAGCTTTATTTTGGTTGATATTTTCCTTTTCCTTTCAAACTTTCTATGTCTTAATGTTTCAGTTGAGATTTCAGAGAGAGAACATAGGTGGAATTTACTTTCTTACTTTTGTTTTTTATAAACATCTGATCTAATGATCTCTAATCTTTAAATAGAGAATTTATTTCATTTACATTCACTGTAAATTTTTGAATGTGTTTCTACCAACATATCTTACTTCTTAAATTTCCTTTCTCCCTCCTTTCCTATCGTCTTCTGACTTGTTTACATTTTGTTCCAGTGGTTACCCCTAAAATATTAACAAGTTGAGCCAGCAAAGTCTAAATATAATTAAAATCTCTAGCTTACTCTTGAGTGACACATGAATCTTTAATGCTTTATTTTGGACAAAACTTTTCCCATCTTTATTGTTACTATAGTGGTTTATTTGTACTTTGTTATTATAACACTCAAAATTAGATAGCATTATTATTAAGCTTTGAAATAGTCAATCATACTGAAATTTGAATTGTTAAATTTCCTTGTTCATGATTCTTTTTTTCCTTCTGAGGGTATTCCTCTTTTTTGAAACATATACACTAGAAGTTCCTTCAGCGAGGGTGCTAGTGGTAAATACATTTTTTTTTTCTGTTCTAAACACTCCTTTATTCCACTTCTGTTTTTTTAAATGGTGTATTTGTGTTTTGAAGTAATTATCGATTTGCATGAAGTTGCAAAGATAGTTCAGGGAGGTTCTGGGCACCCTCTTCACACAGAATCCCTCAATAGGAACATCTTGCACAGTTATAATATAGTGCAGATACCAGGGAATTGGCCACTGGTACAAAGCACAGAGTTTATTTGGATTTCTCCGCTTAAACGTACACTCACTTCACTCTCTCTCAATTTTTATCACATGTATAGCTTTGTGTAATGACACCACAGTCAAGATACTGACTGTACCATTACCATGAGTTCCCTCTGGCTTTGTAGACACAACAAGCCCTAATTCCTCCATCTGTAACCCCTGACAGCAACTAATCTGTTCTCCATCTCTATAATTTTATTCTTCAAGAATGTTGTATAAATGGAATCATGTAGTATGTAACCTTCTGGATAGGCTTTTTTTCACTCAGGGTGATTCTTTGGAGATTCATCCAGTTTGTGTGTTTCAATTGTACATTTCTTTTTGTTGCTGAGTAGTGTTCTATGGCATGGATATGCCGTAGTCTGTTTAACCATTTACACATTGAAAAACATTTGGATAGTTAATTTTGGGGGCTATTATAATGGCTATGGACGTTCATGTACAAGTTTCTATGTGGACATATTTCTCAGGACAAATGCCCAAAAGTGCAATTGCTGGTTCATATTTCCCTCAAGCTTTTTGAAATATAGTTTAGCTGTTTGTAAAATTTAAATTCTTTGCTCTCTTCTACCTTCATTGTTAGTTTTCTTTCAATTACTTTTTGTGTTTTAAGTCAGTTCTTTTTTCTTCTGGCTGCTTTTAAGATCTTTTTACTTCAGTGGTCTGAAGACACACTTTTCCTGGTTGGAATCTTCTAATTCTGCAAATCACAGGATTCATATATTCATCCTTTCTGGAAAATTCTGTCATTAACTCTTTCCATTTGGTTTCTCCTCATTTCTTTGATTCTCTTCTAATTGACAAAGATTGAGCTTCCTCATTCAATTTCCTAGGTCTTTTAAACTTCCTTCATATTTTTCATCTCTTTATTCTCTCTGGTTATATTTTCTGGTTTACCAATTTTTTCTTTCTCTGTATTCGAACTAATGTTTAATCTTTAATTATATTTTAAATTTATTTTTCATATCTGATGATCGCTTTAGTAGTTTCTGCTGCCTTTCTTATGTTTTTAATCTTGTAAAATCTTCTCACATAGTAGAAATATCCTTGTTTTACTATCAATGTTTTAATAAATTGTTTATCTGGGTTTCTTAGGCATCTTATTCTTCTACTTGCTATATTTGCATATGGGAAATTGCATTCCTATTTCTTTGTTGTTTCACATTGTGAACTCTTGATTTTTTGGGCCTTATCTATGGGAATCTTTGGCTGCCTGGGTTGAAGATATATCCTTCCAGAAAGATTTTCTGTTTCCTTAAGCCAGATCCTAGGGCGTTAGTAGTCTGGGGCTGCTTTTATATTCATTCTTTTGCTTAGGAGTTCCCAGAACAATTAAATAATGTGAATTCAAACCAAAAACTCATGTGAAAACAGACCTTTATTAATTCTAGGGACTTTTTTTTTTTGCCTTCCTGGGCTGAAAGAGATGGACTAAAACAGTGAAGTATATGCTATAGTACATTCTACAATCCCAGGAAATTGGCACTAATACCAACCAGAATTTATTTAGACCTCTCTAATTAAATAATCCCTTTCAGATCTGGAAGAATCTGTTTCCCCAGCTGCTGGATGATCTGCCCAGTAACAGCTGAGGCCTGGGAATTGTCAACTAAAGGTCACACCCCTTTCTCAGGGGCAGCCTGCATTCAGTGGGGTACAAAATCTAGGGGCCTGTTACCCCCAATTAAAGAGCTCTGAAAAGCCGGTCAGCTTCAGAACCCTCTGCGGGGTTGGCTGAGGTCTTGCTGTGACTTCATGGCAGTTCAGCGTCTCCCTTTGCCCTGCTTCCATCTCTCCTCCTGCAGGCGTTGATCCCGCAAGCAATCCCTAATAAACCATCCTGAAGGCTAAGTTCATGTTGTAGTCTTATTTCCAGGGAGTGCACCTGTGATACAGATAAACCCTCTTCCACTGATCGTGCCATCCTTCTGAGTCCTGTATTAATGCAGGTGTCTCTGGGGACACTCCCCATATCATGCATACTAAACCCTCACCTTCTCTCCTTGCTTAGCCAATAACACTCCTGTCACCACAAGGCCAATCACCACTCCTTTTCGATTTCTTATCTCTTATTTGTCCTTGAGAATTTTTCTTATTGTCTTATTAATTCAGCTTTGCACTAAAGGAATAATTGGATTCATTAATTCTAGGTGCTTTGTTGCAACAGGGTTTTTTTTTTAAGCTCTATAGATCACTACAACGTTGGAACAGAAGATTGGCACAAGGGTTTCAGATAGGACTGCTCAATACAATTATTACTGTTATCCTTAATAATCATTATTGTTCTTTCTGTGAAAATTGCAATTTGCTGATTCTCCCTTACCCTATTTGTGGATGTTTTATGTCCTTGCCTCTGTTTCCTCTTTGTGGGTGATTTTTGGATGCATTGGCGTCTCAGTCAGCAAAGCTCTTCCAGCCCCAGAAGGTGTGCTATACAGAGTGTGTGGCCTTCCTCAGGTCCCTGGGGTGGAGTATTTGCCTCTCACCCCAGTTAGACTCAGGGTATTCAACCCACTTCCTCTTTTCCAAAGCACGGGAAACACTATCAGTAATTTTCTAAGAAATATTAGTACCCAAAGACAGAACACACACTCTGAAAATCAATTTTACTGAGGCATATTTGGTGCATAATAAAATGCACCCATTTTAAGTGTCAGGACTATGTTTTGACTAACTTATACATTGCATATAACCACCATTACATCAAGATATAGAACATTTCATTGCCCTTAGAAAGTTCTCTGTGCTCTTCTTAGTACCCCCCAAACGCTGGCCAGGGGCAACTGTTGATATATTTTCTATCTAATAAATTACATTCATTTCTCCCATCCAGTCTATAAGTGAAATCATACACAGTATATGCTCTTGAGTCAGGTGTCTCTCACTCAGATTGATGTTTTGTTATCTATCCCTATTGTATGTATCAGTGGTTCCTTCTTTTCTATTACTGACTAGTTTTAGAATGCATGAATGTACTGCAATTTGTTTATTCATGCACTAACTGATGGACATTTGGGTTATTTCCAGTTTGGGCTATTATGAATAAAGCTGCTATAAACATTTAAATACATACAACTTTAAATTTCTCTATAAGCTCTCCTTTTCTCTATTCTGAAAGATTTGGGGTTCAAAAGCACTTAACGTCACAGATATCATAAGGTACTTCTGAGATGAGATAAATTGGACACCATGACATCACTGGATTCTCATTTTCCCTAAGAATAAAACTCTAAACCTCGTTGTAGGAAAACAAAACAAAACAAACAAAAACATGAGTTCTATAGAAGACTTGTGAAATATTTTGATCATCATCGTTTTCTACTTACTTCATGCATGTATATCTGTGATTGGTGCCAAAAGTTTTTAAAACTACTTTCTTCCTATTTCTCCCTGATTTCAGTCCTTCCAGCAAAAATATGATAAAATTGTTCTTATTTTTGCATGTTCCCTTTCTGCTGCTTCTGTGACTCTTCTTTCTCAAAAGTACTCTCAGAGCTGGACCTTTAGGGTTTCTTAGTGGGAAATGGGTGAAGAAGCCCAGTGCTGTAATGAGAGAATGGAGAATAGGAAGGAAGAGGGGGGAAAGGAGGAAGGCAGGGGAATGGCAGACTGAGAAAAACAGCATAAATTGGGGGACATGAAAAACTTTCTTCCCTATTCACAGTAGTAGGCATTGGGAAAATATTATTCATGGGCTATGCATAAGTAAAAAAGGAGCAGAAAATGAACTCCAGTGAGTCATTTTCTTTTCCTCTTGAAAAAAATGACATGAAAACCCTGTTGTACAAGCATAGGTAGGTACATTTATGGAATAAAATTGAGTTATGAGTTATGATCATTGAGTTGGAAAGAGAAAATGAATGAGGCAGTCTGAGTTTACATTTTCTTGTGTTGCATGTCTTCTGCCCACTCTGTCATGTGGCTGGAGAAATTCTGACCCCAATGGTCTGTAGAGAACTTACTGTAATACCTTAAATAAGCCTGGGCAATTAATCTGTGATGAAGGTGGAGCTGATACCCATCCACTCACTCATGAAAAGCTTGACATTTGTCTGGGTTGGTTGAAAAGACAGCTGGAGGCAAGTGCAGTGGCCTCCAAAATCCAAGCTTTTCTTTAAATTCCCTATTTCTTGTTATCTCTGCACCATTTGCCAACTTTGATCATACTCACGCCTTCTTAAAAGTTTCTTCTCCCTTAATTTCCAAGTCATTTTCCTACCCTCAGTGGGAGGCTAAAATATGGCCCTCAAATGTTATCCATTTCCTAATTCCTGGAGCTTGTGAATGTTACCTTATGTGGCAAAAAGAAAGTAATATGAAGTAAAAACAAAAAAACATAAGGATTTTTGCAGATGTGATTAAGTATCTTGAGCTGCTGAGATTGTCCTGGGTCATCTAATTGAGCACTAAAATGCAGTCACAAAGGTCTTTCCAAGACAGACAGAGGGAGATTTGACACAGATACACAGAAGAGAAGGTGCTGTAAAGACAGAGCGAAGAGAAATTTGAAGACATTGGCCTTCAAATTGGAGTGATTGGCCACAAATGAAGGAATGCCAGCAGCCACCAGCAGCTGAAAGAGGAAAGAAATGGATTCTTAGTACCTCTAGAGGGGAAGATGGACCTATTGACACCTTGATTTCAGTCCAGTGGTACTGATTTGGGGCTTGTTGCCTTCAGAACTGTGAGAGAATGTACTTTGTCATTTTAAGCTACCCAGTTTGTGGTAATTTGTTACAGCAGCCACAGGAAACTAATACACTCTTTCTGCAAGTTCCTTCTTTGTGTTTTTCTGCAGCATGAGGCTTTTCCACACTCTAAGCCCTCGGCTCACTCTTTCCAGTGAGTTCATAGGATGTGAGGGTCTGGATGCATATTACCCAGACGATTTCTGTGGCGAAATTACCTTGAGACTTGCTGGGTTGAGCAAAGTGGGAGACTGCTGGTCATTCACTAGAAGGGCTCTCCTCAAGCCTGTTATGAAGTACTCCTTGGGAAATGACTGCTCGAGTGGATTAAACCCCAGTTCCTGAACTGGAAGCGTCTGAGCCCACAGGCTTTGCCTACAGAAGTCTTCACCTTCCACTAGAGCAGCTCCTCTTTCAGGCACGCTGCCCACACCCACCACTGATGCATCCTGGGATGGCAGGGTATAGTCTTCATTCTTCCTCATGTTAAACTCCGCATTTCAGTTAGTGTCCAATTTGTGAAGCTCTTGTGGGTCAAAAAACACACAAAATTTTATTCTTTCTTTTTCCCCTTTGTAGTATCCAAGGTATAATCAAGTCCAGAGTAGGAACACGAAGGGTCCAAATTTGATAGTAAAATGACAGTCTTCCACACCTTAGGTCTCCATAAGATACTGAGAAGTCACTGTTTCTTTAAAACCAAAACAAAGGAACACAATTCTTAAAAATGCAATTAGCCAAGGAACAGCAGGAAATGGTAATGAAAGAGAGATTTGAGGACCAGTTGGGAAATGAAACTCAAGTTCTCACAGGGAGGCCATCTGCCTCTCCCCAGACTGCCCCAGCCTCTCCCCAGACTGCCCTAGCCACCCGAACATTGGCTGGTGGCCCCCAGGACTGTGAGGGCTCCCAGGGGACTCATAAGCATCTTTCCCTGAGCAGGTTTACCACGTTCAAGTTCCTCCTGGTTGAGTCTGTTCTTCATGCTCTCTGATATTCCTGGCTGCTCCAGACCTTACCACAATGGTTTCTAAACTGGGGACCCTGTGCCCCTCAGTACTCTGAGATAAGAACTGGACTCCTTAGCTATTTTAAATATTTTTAAAATTAGGGATTCTCTGCAGCAAGACTGTGATGACTATCTACAAAGTCACTATTTTGTGGGGGAAGGAATCATTTTAAATCAGTTATACTCATATAAGTTAGTTTGTGATGATTAACAGCTCTGATTGGCAATTCTGCATGTCTTCAGTGAATACAATTGATGAAGCAAGTTAATCAGCAAGCAATAAATGTTGTGTGGTTAGTAGACAAAAATTTGTGAAATTGTGCATCCTACTGAGAAAAGTAATAAAGGTGGTCCTCAGTGGTGAAAGAAATGGGATTACCGCTGTAAATCTTTCTGGGACTGTCTTTACACAAATTCTTTCTCAACCTAATTACTCACTTTCTGCTTTACTTATTTTTTCCCCTTTCATAAGAATTCTTCTGTCATCTCTTTCCTCCTCCCTCCCCTTTCCTGCCATACAGTATGTGCCCAGCAAATGATTTACAGCATCGTTCTGCAGTCCTTCTTAAAAATGATGACATAAAGAGATTGGTTCTTGTTACAAAACTGACTCAGCTTACACAGGCATCATGTGAGAAACAATGCACCTTACATAACACAGCTCACCTCCTTCCGATCTATGACCAGGGTCTCCCTCGTCAATATTGCCAAAGGCAAGGATCTTTTTTCCTTTTATTTCTTTCAGATCTCCGGCAGTTCCTAGTGCCATTCTGAGCATATGGTAAAATATTCAAGAATTTCTTGAACTGATTTAAAGTCATCTGTATAGAACTTAACATATCATTAAATGAACCTGGGCAGTTAATACATGATGAAAATATGGCTTGATACCCACACATTCACTCATGAAGGCTTGACTTTTGTCTGAATGGGTTGAAAAAGGAGCAGAAGACAAATGCTTTTATTCTGATATAAATTTTGGAATAAGATAATTTGGCTGTCTATTCCTCAGACTGCTCAGGAGCTTCCACAGGTCCTTACTGCTGCCGGATGGGACAGTATGAGTGAATGACAGAGGGGAGAGGGTTAAAAGCAGTTGTCTCTGTGGCCGGAGTTGGAGGACTGGTGTGGTGGTGTGCTTGTTGTATTTTCAGTAGGTTGGAGGAAAGTGAACTGCAAGTTCATCTTACAACAGCGCTAGCTTTAGTATGCAGTTTGACATGATCAGACATTTCATTTATTTTCCATGTCACACAAATAACATTTTATGTTAATGAAAATTGAAATGAAGGAAAAAATTTGCCTGTGATTCCCCATTGCAATAAATGGCTATTTTCATTTCCTCCTGTTCTATGTTCTCTTACCAAATGAACATGTTTTTATGTGGTTATAACTGTAATGTAGACACAGTTCCATATTGTTTTACTTTTAATATTTTATTACAACCATTTTTCTATGTCATTACTGTGGCTCCAGGCTCTGCAGCCTGGAGTGTATGTCACAGCCGGCTTTGTCATTTCCCTGGAGGAGGGTCAGCGAGAGCTGGGCTAGGTCTGTTCTAGGGCTGGGCAGGGCCTTCCTGCTGCCCACTGTGGGTGGCTGCTTGCTGGGGGCTTTGTCATGAGGGCTGATGGTTGGAAGAAGAGGGGCCTTGAGATTGTGTGGAAGGATCAACTTCTCTGTTTTCTTTCCAGAATACACCCTGGTGGGTCTTATAGGGATTATAGTCCACAGAGTTGGTGAGGATGTGAAGAAAAGGGAATTCAGAACTCAGAATTACTATTAATCACCAGACATTGGCCTCTGGAACATGGTTGCCCCACCATAGGACCAAGAAGAATGCTTGTGTGGCTGAATGTTCTGTGAAGCTGGGCATGGGAACACATATAGACCCAGGTTCACTGTGGCCAATAGAGAAGTCAAGAGGACTGCTGGGTTCTTAAGACTGATAAAATTGATGAGAGCTTGGGAATCACACTAAATTTTGCTTATTTATCCTAATTTCAGGGTATACTGTATAGACCATTTGATTTATTTATTCTGGATTCTGCCTTCTTCCCTAAAAGATTTTAGATGTCTTGCCAGAGACGCCACAGATTCAGTAAATCTAGCTTGTATATTAGCATTTGTATCCCTTTTATTTAGACTTGCTTAGTGTGGAGTTCACAGAAAGAAGAAGACCTGGAGGAAGACAAACAAAGCTTGAGGGCTGTAAAATACACAGAAGTACACAGGTGAGCTTGGCGATTATTTCTTAGACAGGACACACCAGGAATAAAAAATACACAGCTTACTATTCCTCGGAGGAAATGATGCATGAAATAAATGTTATTAGAGGCCCAGGGGGATGCTTTTCCTTATTTGTTAATGTACCTCATGCTGAAAATACGCCCAGGGCTGTCAGCACTGGGCTGCAGAATTATAAGAAGCCTTTCCTCCTGTATGTTCCTCCTGAGGGGAAGGCACCCTCACTTCTGTCTTACAGAGTCTACACCAGCAGGAGAGCCTGCCTTCCTTTTCTCTCTCATTTTTTTATTATTACTCTCCTTTCTGGCCAATATTTGACAATGGAATGGCTTTCCAGGATGAGTATGATATTTCCCCTGACAACCTCAAATGCTTGCAATTTACCCCCAGAGCATCCTCTTACCGGAATGAGGAAGCATCATTCTGCTCTCTCAGTTGAGGTTCTTTTGTTGAGAAAAATGATTGCAGTCAATGCCATTACAGTGGCCAGGAATGGATGTGAGCATTCCTGATCTCTGTGTGTCTGTGACGGGAAAGAATCCCACCCGAACACATTGAAAAGATTTGGAGGTTGTCTCCTCAGTCTCATTAGTCTAGCAGGGAGAGGGAGAGAGAAAGAGTGAGACGTGCCGAGCACCTGGAATTTGCTCACGGAGCTGACGGGTTGCAGCGTGCTATTTTTCTGCCTGTCTGATAACACTTTATACCTAATACTCTCTAATTGTGCTTGCACTTCCTCTCTTTTTTTCATCTCTCAAGGTTTGTGCCCAAATATGGCTTTATTTCAACTCTTATTTTCCGCTGCACTTCAGATACTCAATCCTGTGGGTTGGGCAGAAGGCAGTGTGCCAAGTCTAGGGCAGGTTGTGTGTAGGAGAGTCAATGAGCATCTTCCTGAATGTGTGTGCCCGCGCACGCGCGCATGCATGCACGTGTGTGTGTGTGTGTGTGTGTGTGTGTGTAGATGGGGCGGGGGATCCTCTAGTAAACACTTTGGAGCTTGCTTCTTCCGTGAGAGCAGTCATGATTCCATCATAAAGATATGCTAATATTCTAGTCAACTTAGGGTCCACGGATCACAATCCTGACCTAGGCCTTCACTGATTCTTCCATCCATCAATTCAGCAAATAGTGATCACACTGTTAAATGTTCAATGTGCTTGATTATAAGAACATTTTTCTTGGATTTTCTCTTTTTCTGCCCAGGACTTAATACAGTGCTAGCTCATAATGGATAGTCATTAAGTGATGGCTGGTTCTTGAACCATCCACTCCCTTCCTTTGCAGCCCAGGAAATACATAATTATATTTCCATGTCCCAAAGCAAAGGTGAGAACCCTAAGGTTCTCACAAAGAAAGTGCCCCACCCTCCTGCAATATGGTGAACTCTAATTACTTACGTATAAACTTTCATTTGGGGGTTGACCAACTTGGATCTGACTCCTGGATCTGCTACACTTCTGTGCGTGACTCTTGGGCAAATTACTTGACACCTCTGAGTCTCAGTGTTTGCACCTTTAATGACTTAATTCCTAATGATGTCTTTTTTTTTAATACCACTATCTCTGGTAATTTCTTCACCTCCTCTTTCATTTTTGCTCACCAAGTCCTTTATCACATACTTCACCATTTGCAGACATAGGTATTCCTTATCCCCAGCCATTGGCTGGCAAAGTGCCAGATAGGTGCCAGAAATAAACACTTACTCATGTAGGAAGTTTTGGAAGTTGATGAACATAGGACTCCTTCCCAGCTCCTGTCCACACTTCCCAGCGATTTCAGTGGTTGGGAAAGGAGCAAGTGGAAGGTCAGTTCGAGAATTAGCGAGAGACTGGCTTTGTGTGATGGGGCTATTGAGAGAAAATATCAAGAAGCTTATTTTTTAATAGGAAATCACTGATTTTTTTTCACTTAAAATTCTATTTCCCTTAAGTATTTGTTTTAGGGTTTATTTAAATATTTTTAGAAAATAAATTATTTCAGTTTAAAATTATTTTGCCAAGTAGAAAGCTATTTCTCTAAAAAGAAGAAAACCAAAGGAATATATTTTTAGGGAAAATGTGAAATATTTGAAAATCAGAAGTTATGTTTCTAGTGGGTGTAATGCTTTAAGTGTTATTTTGATATTTCCTTTAGTAATGTATTTATTGTCTTTAGGTTAAACCTATATGAAAATTCATGACTATATGTGTTCTCACAAACAGCCAATTCTTTGGACCTAATTTTTGCATCTGAATTTGAAAGAAACTCACCGGCTTAACTTTTTTTTCCCACAGTACTTTTACTACAGCTTTTTCTTTTCATCTCTTTTCCTTAAAGTTGCCTTCTAGTTTTGGTGTGCATCTCTCCAATTTATATTTTGTGTGCTTTTCAATTTATTTTTTGTTATATCCTTATATAGATCAGAGGTTCCCAAATCTAACCTGCCATCTGACTTTGTACATAAAGTTTTATTGGAACACAACCCATTCATTTATGAATGGTTTATGGCTGCTTTTTACAACAGCAGCATTGAGTGGTTAAGGCAGAGACCAATATGAGCAGCAGAGCCAAAAATATTTACTGTGTAGCCTTTTATAAAAATAGTTTGCCAACTCCTAGGATGAGACACAATCTCCTATTGAGTGAGGACTGTTTAGGTTACTGCATAAACAATGCTTCTCTGAACATTTGTAAGTTGCTCACTGTCTACAGGTATAAGGGTCTCTCCATGTTACATGCTTCACAATGGATTCAAACAGGTTGAAGGGTGTGAACATTTTTAACTTTACTTGATTTTGCTAAATTGTGTTCCAATCCTCTGTTAGCTCTTTTCAAAGTGTGATGGCTATTATATTCTCCACCAATCACCTTTCTTTCTAAGTGATAATGTAACAAGACATATACACTCTTGGGTCCTGCTTTCTTTCCCAGTGAACTTAGATGCCTTACTCTGAATGCTGCAGTAGATAAGTCTGAAGCTAATTTTTATTTTTGGTTTTTTATCCTTCACAGATGTCTCAGTATTTATTTATTTACTTGGCTTGTGTATATTTTCTCTTTTCTTCTTTTTTTTCCCCTTTCCTTTGCCATATTGTAGAGTTTGCTGTATTCTAGAAGGCTGGGGCACTTTCTTTATGAGAACCTTGCTTCAGGACATGGAAATATAATGGTTATGTACTTCCTGGGCTGCAAAGGAAGGGACTGGATGGTTCAAGAACCTATCATCACTTACTGACCATCCATTATGAGCTAGCTCTGTATTATTAAGTCCTAGGCAGAAACAGAGCAAACCCAAGAGACAAGATCTGATAAGCAAAGAAAGATTCTTTCTCTTCTTATTTTATTTGAAGTCTAGGAACTAAATGGTTTTGATCTGTATCAATTGTTACTGGAACTTGACTTCCTTTTCAGCGTAAGTAATAGTATAAGGCATGGGATGGTAACTTTCTCCTCCAATTTTCTATTGCTTGTGTCAGAAGGCTGAGGGTACCAGCCACCCTGGGGTCACAGTATTAGGTTGAATAGTGTTCTTCTAAAATTCATATCCTCTCCAGAACCTTAGAATGAGACCTCATTAAGAAACATCGCCATTGCCACTGTTATAGCTAAGTTAGGCTGAAGTCATACAGGAGTAGGGTGGGCCCTTATTCCAATATGACCGGTGTCCTTAAAAGCAAAGAGACAGAGACAAGCACATGTAGAGGAGAAGGCCATGTGAATAAGGAGGCAGAGATTAGCGTGATGTGTCACCAGCCAAGGAACTCCAAGGATGGTCAACAGCCACTGGGAGCCCGGAGAAGGGCATGGAACAGATCCTGTCCCTAGCATCTTCAGAAGGAGCTAGTTCTTTCGACACCTTGACCTTGAACTTAAAACCTCCAGAACTGTGAGATAATAACCTTTTGTTGTTTAAGCCCCCCAGTCTGTGGTCCTTTGTTAGGGTAGCCTGAGCGAGCCCATACTGTCATATTCCACTGCTTCCAGGGCTTGGGATTTCCCAGGTCATGCAGGGATTTCAAGTCTATGCAAAGGCCGGCTTCTTCGCGGCTCCTCTGCTCCCCAGCTGTGGCCCTTCAGACACCAACCCAAGTACTTGGCCATTTACCAGGGCTCCCATCCTTGGAAAGCCTGGCCTATTGCATTTGCAGAATACTTTGGAGAAGTCCTTTCACATCTATAGGAACAGGTATCCTCTCTTGGTGTCTTCCCTCCCTATACTTGGGGGTATTTTTTTAAGTATATATTTTGTCTTGGGTTCTATGTGATTCTGTTTTCATGGGAAACACAGCATTTCTTTTGGTTCTCCTCCTCTCTTGTTTTTGGTGTCTATTAAGGGAACAAAAAAAGGCAAGGTTATCTTTACTTTGTCATCTTATAACTGCCTCCCCATGTGAGATTTTTGACTGGACAGTTGCTTGTTAAAAATATTTCAAGATCAAGAAGATAAGAATCTTGGAATGACTATTTCTTTTGTAGTGCCTTATTCTCTATATAATTCTTGGCTTAGATTTACAGCAAAATAGCCAAGGTTGTATTACCAGAAAACACATCATCTGACTTGTTGGGAATGAAGTGACAATTCAGAAATGTACCTTTGGCAGAAGACACCATCCTGGAAGGATGTTCTTGCTGTTGGATTGTCTAAATCCACAAAATCTATCAGTAACTACACAGGCCCTACCAATGTACTGCAAAGTGACCAGAACTACTTACGTATCTACAGTTTCTCTTTCTTCTCTCTTTTTTTCTAAAAACAAAAACATGGCCTACTCCTCTTAATTGGAAAATCAGAGTGTCAAAACTGAATATTAAAGGAATTAAACAATATTTGGCCAGCAGGAGAGCAGAGCACTTGAACCTGGTTCTTTATGACAGACCTTGGGAATCATCAGAAGTGCACAGAAGGAGATGAAAATGCAGGGCAACATTTGTGTTGGGTATCTTTTAACCCTTTTTCCCCATTCTGTTACTGACTAGTATACTTAGTCATTATACTTCAGAATAGCTATATGATGATGATCATGAATCAGCCAAGGTAGAGCCAAAGTGCAATCATTTCCAATTATTCACTCCATTTCTTGGAGTCAACGCATACCATGCTGAACTTGTGTGTTAACACATCTCCTCCAGAACAGCATGTTTAGGCTTTTTTTTGTTGTTGTTATTACATGGGTCATTCTTATTAGGCTAATTCTGAATTCTTCTGTGTCTTGTTTACATTGACCTGGCTAGAAATGAACTTGGTCCTTAGACCTGAGGGGGATCTGTGCTTTTGCTACATGTAATAGCATCCCTCTAACATCTCATATTCACTTGAAGGGATTTTGGGGGGATTATTGGCCATAATTTCCAGTGCAACATCTCTTTCCCTTATCCAAGCTGAATTTCTTTCCTTGGACATCTTTGTGACTGATTTCTGCCTTCCTCACAATTTCTCCTAGCCTTGACAGACTATGTAATTATTTTTTTATCAGCACATTTTGTGCTTCCATGTTGTTAATAAATACAGTAAAGAAAATTAGCACCAGAGGATTAACTATAATCAGATTCTTAAGGCAATACCTGTTAAGTGTGTCTGAGGCTGAGAAATGACCACTGATTTCAAGTCTTTAGTTTCTGTCTCTTAACTATAATGGGGTTTCACATTTTGCCTTATGTATTTGTCAAACTTCCCCCAAAACGTCACTAAAACTTTTTGGAGACTCAAATTTATTTATTTTTTGCACTCTTTTTTCCTTTATCTAACTTTTTAAAAAAGCCCTTTCAGAAAATTCTTAATACAGAATAAGTTTGCCTTTATTATAGAAAAAGTATTTCTTGCAGGTTCATTATTATGTCATTGTTCTTATTTCTGCATTCCTAGCCCACCCCCAATTTCTGAAAAAGCTGAGGCAGAGGGGCTATTTTGTTATAGGCTTTCAAGGGGGTAGTTTATGTATTCCTAAACCCTGAGCTAAGGAAGCCAGAAAGTGGCTTAACAGACATCACACTTTCCCAAAGATATTTAGAGATAAACTCAGCCTAGGACATTTAGAAAGTTGGATTTGCTAACCCTAAAAAAGGGTTCCTGGAAAAATCATGTCTAAATAAGTTTAAATTATGCAACATCAAGTCTGTTATTACTTTAATCTTGGTCACTTTTTATCTAAAGACATCCTAAACATGAGTTCCTGGGTTTAGAAAAAGAAGTGTTTAGGCTGGAAACAATTTTGGTATGGCTTTCTAACAAGTAATATCTCTTTCTAGGAACCCAGATGAATCTGAATGGGTACCAAAGGGCATTTCCAGTGAAAGATCAACTCAGAACAATAGAAATGTGTGGCTTTCTGATCCTGGTAAACAGCAGGGATGGGAAAATTGGTTCAGATGTAGTAAGAAACCTCTTAGACCTCCTATCCAGGCATTCCCTTTAAACCAACTTTTCTGTGTTTCTGAAAGAAATGGACAATAGGCATATCCCATCTCTTATGTAGAGGTATGCCAAGAAAAGCCACCCATTCTGATTCCTGTTTTCTCCAACCAACAGATTTCCACAACATTCCTGATAAAACCAGTTCTCTGATTTGTCAGCTCTGTGGGATGGCCCTGAATTCTTACCCTGGTTCTACTACAGAGCATTAAAGAGCTGACATGTGCCCCCCTTCTCAGAGCCTACAGGGTTAGGACTGGGCTGAGACTTGACTGCAGACTCCAGGCGCTAACAGATGGGACAGCAGTGAAAGGAACACTGGGCTCCTGCACTTCCATGCATCTTCATTCCTTCTGATCTATTAATGCCTCCTTATGCAATTGGACTTTCTCTGAGGCAAAAATAAACCATTTCTTTTACGTTATTAAGAAAAATAAAGCCTATGTAGGAAGATTGGGGGATTTAGTCTCCAAATCATTGTACAAATTTAGTGAGGATTAGAACCATGTCTTCTAAGTGGAGTTCAGTAATCTATCACATGGGTCTTCCTGGGTGGCCTTCAAAAGCTGTTTGTTGTGAGTGTGCCTCTCTTCTTGTGACAGTTCTAGAATGGGAATGGTTAGAAATCCATTACAGGATTTGAGGTTTCAGATAAATGACTGAAAGACTAATGGAGATTGATAAGGGCTGGATGTTTTTGTCCCCCGCCTGCCCCCCAACTCATGTGTTGAAGCATAAATTCCCAGTGTGATGGCATTTGGAGGTAGGGCCTTTGGGGAGTGATTAGATTATGAAGGTGGAGCCCTCATGAAAGGGATTAGCGCCTTTTTAAGGGGATTAAGAGACCAGAGTTCTTTTTCTCTGCCATGTGAGAATACAATGAGTAGACAGCTATCTGCAGATGAGAAAGGGTGTTCTCATCAGACACCATGCCTTCCAGTGCTTTGATCTTGGGCGTCCCAGCATGAGACCCGTATGTTTGTTGTTTGAGCCACCCAATCTGTGGTATTTTTGTTATAGCAGCCTGAGGTGACTAAGGCAGAGATCTTCAGTAGAATCTATACAGATCTCACTTCTGGCAAAGTAGGTGGTGAGGCCCTAATACCTATTGTATTCCTTTACTTTTTTGTACAACTTCCAACAAAAATGCTTTTTTAGAGGTCCTTATCTGAGCCATAACCACTCAGCATTCCCTTATAATCTGGGCTGTGTATGTTCATTTTTAATAATCAGATATGTTCTTAGGAACTCTGGGATATATATCAGAGATTAATAACTGTTGTTGCCTTGGACTCAAGATCCCTGAGTAAAAAGGTTGGTCTTCCTCTCTTTCTAATTGTGCAACTAAAAGGACATCAATCTGGTATATATAATTAGTAAGTATGGTAAAGCCATTCAAATCATGAGTAATCCTGAAAAACATCTCCCCTATGTTAATGATAATTTTGTTAGATAAGGTTAAGAATTTGACAAATAGTGATGATTTCTGGAATATAGTTGACAATGAATATTTGTTAAGTCAATAAAAAAGACATTCATTTTAGAATGCTTAATAAGTATAAGTGGAATTTTCTGATCCCCCCTTTTCTGCTAATTCTCTGTACATCCTGATTCCTAAAATGTACTGAGTGGGCCAAAGGAAGTTTGCTCTTTTGATTTACATTGATAGTAGTAAAGGGCTACTTTTTAGTGGGTACTGTTTTAAGGACAGTAAAATTAATGTAGAGAATTTACATTAGGTCATTGGTTCAAAAATTACAAAGTCCATATTATCATTTACTTTTTAAATATGAAGAAGCATGGTCAGGAGCTGCTTAAGAAATTACAGTTACGAAGTCACAGAAATTAGATTCAAACCTACATTGGTCTCATTCCAGAGTCTGAGCTCTTCCTACCTTGAGAGTCCCTCTCCATTTGTCAAATCCCCACATCTCAGGTGTGTAAGTACATTTCTGTGAGTGTGTCGACAGCTATGGTGGAAAAGAGGGAGAGTGAAAGAGACCAGTTTTTCCTGCCCTACTCGGATTCAGTGGTTTTCCCATGACAGGGTCATGATGGAGGAGAGCTGACGACGCAGGAGAAACATCGAATACCCTGAGTCCTCAGCTACATCACACTCCCAAGTGATTGCCATATGGATTTTTTTTAAACATCTGTTATCATGCTTCATGAAGATACATGAGAGCACCTTATCTTGAACGGTGGTTTGAGTCAACATGTAAGGGATGATATATATCCAGTTTTCATTCTTCCTCCCCTTGTCTGTCATATGGTACTTTAACTCATGCCTTTGTGTATAGTTTTATCCATTTACATTTAGAAAGTTTTTGTTTGCTGGTATTTCACTCCCTGTGGTTATGGCAAGACCTGTCATGTCATGTCTTTCTGAGCCATTGGTGATTTATTGTGTCTGTACTGTTTGGAATTTTCTAAAAACGTTCAGACCACCTTACCAGGGTTGCAATGCTATTTCTGCCTCTTATTTTTTTTGCTGTCACTCTTTTCTCAAGGGGGAGGTGCAAGGTTGGGTGTGTGACAGGATGAAGTGGAGGAGGTACACTTTGTAAAGTTTCAGTTCAGGAGGAAGGAGAATTGCTTTAATTAATGTGTCTCCTGGGAAATCTGAGAGAGAGTGGGACAATCTCATCACAGTCAGAGCTGTCCCCTACCTAATTAGTGAAATATTAAAGCAGAACTGCTTAAGTCAACCAATCTCACGTTCATAATCAAATGTGCACCCCAAATTTGCATGCATTCTGACCTGGCCTTTCTACTCTTAATTTACTTTAGGGTCTGGGGTGAAAATTACTTTAAAAAGAATTGTTCCCGTTAAAGAAATATGCAAGTAGACCTGGAGCCACATTATTTGGCTAAGCAGATTTGTGTGATCTGGGTGTTATCTTTTCCCTAACATCAGTCCAATATGTATTTTCTCAAAATTCACTTGTTCTTTTTCTTAGTTTGGTCTTTAAGGAAAAACTAACACCTCATGAATTTAATAATTAAGGTTTAACGTACAACTTTGACATAAGAATATATTAATAATCTTTGTTCTCAAAAATTTTTTTGCCCTTTGACATCATTTATGAAATGACTGTCATTCATAATAGAAGTTTGTTGAGCAAAGCCCTTGTATTTTCCAAATGTTTACACACCGAACTGTTTTGATTAGAAAGGCAGACACCTCATGATGGTAGAGTCCTGTGGCTACTGAGCGGAATGGCTTTCTTCCATGCCATCTGTCTTTCAAACAGGGCTGTTTGAACTACATCAAGTTGCAATTTAATATTTCCATCTCTGGTTTTAGAGGCCAAAAAAAAGTATTACAGAAATGAAAATCAGATATGCAATTTTATGTCATAATATAAGAAGTATACATTTGAGTCTGATGTAGAGTAAAATTCAATATTTCTTAACAACTATTTATTGAGCACATATTTTATGCTAAGTGCTGCTGTAGGTGAGGGTATTTCAACCAGGAATGAAAGCAGTCTCTGTTCTCCAAAGTCTCACTTACATTCTAATTAGGGTGAAGGAACATGGAGAGTGAATAAAGAAGGTGTGTCCTGTATCAGATGGTGGTGAGCATATGAGTCAACATAAAGCAGAGGAAGAGGCATGGGGAAGGATGGGGTGACCACATTGTGTGGGTGATCAGGGATTCTTGAGAAGACCCCTGTTGAACAGGTATAGAACATTCTTTATTTATAGCCTCTCGGTTTACACACCAGAGGCATATCTGTTTAGCAGCTGCTACTGCTCCACCAGCAGAAGTAGCTCCTTCTCCGTTTTTACCAAAGGACCAACCAAGGTCCCTCCCCTTGGCCCCTTCCTAGGCCCTGAATGCTGATGTCATCTTCCCATACTTGAAATCTGTGTGATTTCTGGGCATCTGTTGAATGTATTGACCTTCATCATGTTGGAGTTTCTCCAGAGTCTTTGCATCCTCATGACGCACGTCTACCCACAGCTCTGAGAAATTTTTCTTGTATTATTTCTTTAATTGCCTCCTTTTGCTTACTCTATTCTCTTTCTGAAATTCCTCTTGGATATTTTACTTCCAGAAGGGATCACCTCTGTCACTTTTTACCACCCTTTTCTTCATTTCTCTTTTAATTAACTTTGGTATGAGAACGGTTTTATCTTTTAACTATTCTATGAGGTCCTTTGTATTCATCATCATAAAACTATTTTTCTTGCCAAGACATCATTCTTATTTTCCGACTATATATTTTTTTGGTTTCTTTTTAATGCCACCCTATTCTTGTTCTGCAAACTAAAATCTTCCGTTCTTTGAGGACACTAATGAAAGGTTGTTGTTCCTTTAAAGTTCCTTCGTGCTGTGTTCTGTGTTGTTTTCATTCTCCTTCAGGATCCGTTCTTTCCTCAGCTTACCTGTTCTTCATGTCACCTTTTGTTCTTGGTGTGTAGAATGGTAAGATTCTCCAGAGTTCTGCAAGGAAGCTCTCTCCATTGCTCTACTTCTATTTCTTCTTCTATTTCTGGTATTTTTACTTTTACTGCTAAAGTGACCAGAGTGATCTTTTTTTTTAATCAAACTTTCTTGCTATCTTGATACTAATTCTTACTGATCTTTGATGCCTCCTTTTGGATTTCCAGGCATACAACCATATAACTTTTAAATATCATAATCTATTATTGATGCTTACAAATATTCCATGGGTTTCTTTCTTTTTTTTCTGTTTCATTTAATTAATCAGAATTTTCAAAGTAATCATTACTAATAAGATACTTTTTAAATTTGTGATTTAAATATAACATTACTAGTGTTTTGCTCATAAGCCTGATGTTTGGTTTCAAATAGGTATTGTTTATCTTGCTAATATTTATATTCCTTGTTTCTTGTGATAACATTTTCTTAGTAAAAATTATTATTTATTTTGTCATAGAGTTAGGAGAAAAAAAACAGCTTCAGTTGAATTCTAGAAATTAATGTTGACTTAAATAAGAGATCTAGGAAAGGACAAGGTAGGGAAACTCCCATATCAAAGGACCCTGGGGTGTATATCAGTGGGAGATATGCATCAGGTAAAGATATGCTGACTTGCTGGTTTATCCATGGAATTCAAATTTCCACTGATCTCCTGGGGCTGACAAGCATAACTTGAAAATTAGGGCACCATGTTTTGATCAGCTACAGAATAAATAAGGAACTGAAACCACTTGTTTGAAGGAAATATGACTACAGGGCTTGCGTTTGATCAGCAATCTTTGAATTTTTAGGTGAACTGAAATTATCTGTAGAAAATTCCTTGTTTGTTCTTTGTAAGTTTTTTCTTAAGGAATGACAATGTTCTCTAAAGCAGGAGGATCAAACTTTGGTTCATTAGCAGTTTAACCCCTACTTATCCAGATAAGCAGGTTGTTTCAAGGGATTTTGGGGTCCTTCCTGGAGACCCAAAAGTTTTAAGGAACCAAGAGATGCTGTTCCGGTCAAACAGGGCCCTCCATTCAAGACTACTTGCATTTGGGTATTTCCAGGCCGAGATATTGGATACCCAAGGTGAGTAATCAAATGGACTTCTTCTCCCACTCCTGGGGCTTTCTCGTATCCCTCCTTGTTTTCTGGTGATGATGCTTCTCTGTGACTTCCTTCATCACAGCTATGCAACGTGCTGCAAATGCCCTTCCTCTTCTCTGTCGTTCTCGTGTTGGAACCAACTGAGAAAGGGGAAGCTAACTGTGATACTAAAATAAAACGTGCAAAGATATTATAGAAAAGCTTTAGTTTCCTGGGCTCTCAGGAAACTGATTTTATTTGGTCTAACCAATGACATATACAACCTTTTGGGATGGTCCAGAATGGAAAGTGTTTTCAGCCTGGGGAAAGAGGGAAGAAAACAAAACAAGAAAACCTTCCTTTTGAGTTGAGTCCCGCATGGAGCCTGAGACCTCTAGCTAGACTGGGACTAGGCGGGGGACACATCCTCTCCTGGGACCTTAATATGGCCCCGGGGATACAACTCTCCAGGGCTACTGCTTGCCGGGTTCCTCCCGCACATGTTTGACCATGAGCACCTGGGTTTCAGGGATGTCCGTGTGAAGTGTCACACCTGCGCTCAGGTTCTGCTTACTTCTTTGGATTCACCAGCATGACGTGTGCTGAGAGGGGATGAGACAGGTGAGGTTTCAGGAAGTGGTCGGAGCTCCAGGCCATTACCACACTGGCTTTCCTTGGAGAAAGACTGCCCCTGGAGGCTCTACCTCTACCCTGCCCTACACAGACACGTCAAAGCCAAACACTCACTCTGCAGGCTGCTGGATTTTTTTCCCCCTTATCACTTTCTTCAGGGGGAGAAAATGCTGATGCAGTTGAAATCTCAAAATAAGTGATTTAGAACTAAAACGGCCCTCTGCAGTGAAAGGTCTATGAGAGACGGGAGAATTTATTTGCTGAGTTACTATGCAAATTTCACAATTAAATCTTAACTCAGCTCCTGAGGGAGTATCAAGGATTACTGAGGGAAAGGGGCTTTGACACGATTTTTGAAAAGGAAAGAGAGCAAAGAAATAGCAGAACATCCTACATTTCTCAGCCCTGCTTCCCCATGTCAGTCTCTCAGTGGGAATCACTACGAAGAGAATCAGGTGAAACGGAACGGGAAGAGGTAATCAGGAGAAAGGCAAAGACGTCTACTTTCTTATTTGTACTGAATTAATGAATCTTTAAAAACATTCATCGCTTCAACATGCTGTCCAGGGGGAAATACCTCCGGAGACATGCTCAGCCATTCCTGTGCCTGGGGCTTTATTGCTTCCCCGCGGCTCTCAGCTCCTTTCCTGCTTTCCACGTGTACCCCGACTCTGGTTGTGGAGAGCTGACCCTCCCTCTGCACTCCCCTTCTTCTGCCTCCAGCCCCTCCTGGCTACCCACACTTTCTAAACTCGGTAGTTTTGGCAAGAGACTTCTGTTTTTGACAGGCAGTCTCGGGGGTCTCTCCACTGAAAAGGCCGGAGCTCCCAGAGCAGCTGAAATCAGCCTGTGCACAGCTTCTCGCTTCCCTGCCTGCGCTGCATGCAGATGGGAGCTCTCAGGGCTCCCGCGCTCACCTGGGCTCCTCATGATCATCGCAGCCCTGGAAAAGCATCCCTTTGGGGAAGGCTTGGAAAGGACAGTCATTCCTCAGACTCTGGCCCATGGGTGACCGCCAGGCTGTCCTGAGGGCCCTGCTCCTGTGGTCTCCAGGCTTCCAGCTTCTGCTTCGTGCAGGAGGAGAGGCCCTCCCTGCTCTTCACATTCAGCCGCTCAGGAAGGCTGCTGGCCTGGCCATGCTGGCTGACGACACCTCATAGTGCCGGGGCAGCACCCTGGCTCCCTGGGGCAGTTTCATCTCTAAGAAGGAAGCCCATTGCCTCTTCCAGGAGAGTGAGCATAGCAGACAGCCTCCCACATACAGGTGGCAAGGCTGACCTAGGGTGAGTAGTCGGTGTCTTAGAAATTAGGAAAGTGAGCTTGAAAATTCCCATGACTCCCAAGTACCCATTTTTATTTAGTTCCTTTCTTCATGCCCCTTCCCCAAGAAAAATCTACTTCAGTGATGTCATTCGAAGTGGCCAAAGGGCTTTTCTGTACCTTTGGTGGGTCACTTGAACCTGGGGAACAGAGAGTAGACAGGAAAGACCATGGGCGCAGCAAAAACAATGGAAAGTTGTGAACAGGTTTCCCTTGAATGGCTCTGCAAGCTGAGAGGAAGGAGAGGAAATCATTCTGGGCTTTCTTAGCACTCTGAACTTTCCTGATTTGGGTGCATTTGATTGCAGGTGCCCTTCATAATTTTATCTATTGTGCCTTCCCAAACCTTATTTCTATGTGGAAAAGAATGTATATTTTTCCTTGGGATGGAGGTAGGTTTGCAAATCTTGACAAAGGTGGTCAAAATCGTTATTCATATTATATTGGCATTGGTCTTACACTGAGGGGCATTACATCCACTGTGATGCTTTTCATGACAGCAAAAAATTACCATTGCAAGCTTTCCTCATCCTAGGGAACACAAAGAGCTTTCTCTTGCAACAAATGAGTTTCTTTTTTCCAGCATAGCTTTGGTATGGAAAAAAAATTCATAATTACACCTTAATACCTTGTAGATAGAGACCACATCTTTGGTATGGCTGTACAGAAGCTGTAAAGGATGTTAAACTCTGAGCACAGTTTATAGATGCCTTTTTGTTGCCACGTCTGTTGAGTGAGATACATTTCTACTGAGTGAGTTATTTTTTCCAAAATGCCTTTGTAAATATTTGATGGTTGTGACAGTCCTTTGAGGCAGGTGGGACAGGCAGGTTATAAGTGGATTACTTGGAGCTCAGATGCGGTACAGTGTATTTTTCATTATAGCATAACCTCCTTCCTCTCCTACTAAATGGTTAAGAGAAAATAGAGATTATACCAGCCTTTTCTGAAAATGAACGCAAATAGCAGGGAATTCACAAATAGCAGGAATTACTGCAGGAAGGGACCTTGGTTATTGTTTATGCTCGATGCTGCAGGCTGCAGTGATTCCCTCATCCATTCCTGGTGTGGCAGACCCATCATGGACACTTCCAGTGACAGGGATTTTCAACACTCTGGCTAGCTGAAATGTGAATTTTTAGATTGAGCATCCTTGTAACCTTTGTCCACCGATCTGCCTTGTTCCTCTGTTTATCCCACACAGAGAGACCAATCCCTTATTTCATTTTCAACATATTCATTGAGCCATGCACCCAGGCACTAGGGATACAACAATGAAAAAAACAGACAAAATCTCTGTCTCCCGGCGACTCAAGGGGAAGAAGATGGTAAACAAAACAAAAAATGTCTGTAGGAAGATAGGATAACGTGATTGAGAAAAATAAGGCAGGGAAGGGGGAGTGGCAGTATTGGAGGAGGGGATCGAGTTTAAATGTCTTGGGAAGGTGACATTTGAGCAAAGACCTGAAATGAGTGAAAGAGTGAGCCAGCCTCGTAGGTGCCTGCGGGGATCCCATTTTAGGCAACGGGTAGGACCAAAATATCAACTCTGAGGAAAGAGTGTCTCTGGCATGGGAAGGCGTGGCCAGTGCCCTGGCAGAGCTGTCCGGTGGCATGAACTAGAAAAAGTGTGGCAGGAGAAGATTCAGCCGGGTGGGGCAGATGGCAGTGCAGGATCTGGGAGCCTCTGGCTCCGGCTCAGACTGAGATGGGAAGCCACTGGAGAGTCATGGAGAAATGGCACGATTGGGTTTATGTGTTAGGGGAGCTTTGGTTCTTGGGTTTAGAATAGATGGGCAAGGGATTCAGGTCAGGTGGAAGTGGAGGAAGGAGACAAATTTAGGGGCTCTCAGAGAAATCCATTGATTTGGGAGCAGTGGGGATGTTGATAAGAACACAGAGGTATCAGATGTGGGTAAGATGAAGAGAGAATACAAGGGTAGCTCCTGGATTTTAGGCTGGGTCGAAAAGGATGGAGTCACTCTTACCTTAGATTATATGGGGAAATTATCAAGAATTTACTTCTAGGCATGTTAGATGTGAAATCCCTCGCCCATGATATCTCAAACATTTGAAGACCATTTCCATGCCCAGATAATAATCAAGTATAGTCAGTTTTGCTATAATGGACATATGTGTCCCTTAGAAAACCATGGTGCCACACAGAACTGCACAATAAAACTGGGAGAAAAAATAGGCCTGGGGTATAACATTCAAAACGTTTTTTCAGTGATGCATCAAAAATAAAAGAGTACAGTTTCACATGTGTTGAATGCTTATGGAATTCATAAACGCTGTGATAGACACTACCCTTTGCCGTGAAAAGACTAGAAGTTGACTTGCGGAGGTGGGCTTTCAAAGCGTGGTGCTGTGAGTCACTGATGTGAAATCAGGGAAAGTGGCAATGCCAGAATGGGGCTGGGCCCACTTCACTGTGTGCTTGCTTTGGCCCTGGCACTGCACGTCACAGATAAGTGATCATCTGCAGCCTTATCCTGGGGCGTATTTTTGTATTTTTAAAATGAAGATCCTTCAAGGCATTTATTTATAACAGGCACCTATTTCATCAAAGCTAAAAATTTGATGCAGTATATATCTTTCTTCTTTAACTTCTGTATCACCTGTAAATTCTTTTATGGATTTGGAATTGTAGCAGTGTCTGAAACCACAGAACCAGCTACTACTCGCTAGGACCAAAGAAGCCACTTCTGTAGGATTTAGCGACTGTCATTGTAAGTCTTTGACTAGCGCTTTCCTTTTTGCAAGGCACTGATTGGCATTTGAACCAGGACACATTGGTTTGGGGTGTTGAATGGGTGTGTGCATTTTTTGTTCATTTGTTTTGTATTGTCTTTGTCTGTATGTGTGTGTTTGTGTGTGTGTGTGTGTGTGTGTTTCAATAGAAAATTCATGAATACGAAAGAATACCGAAACACAGCCTTGTGGAATAACACATCTGGTGGACCTGGTGGCTACAGCTGTTGGAGGTGTGTGGTATTCCTGTGCAGCACAGTTCAGCAGGATGCAGTGTTCAGTTTTCTCAGGGACAAAACTGAGCACCAGCAAGTACAAAATTCATGTTCTGCTCAAATTGTTCCCTACTATATCGACTGCCCTGAATGAATATACAATTTCACAACAAATATTATGGAAGAGCTAACTATACTAACAGGGAGAATTTAAAATACTGGAACTTTACATTGTATAGAAAGCAAATGTAAGAGTGTTTTTAATCTCTGGTATAAGCTTGATATAGAAGAATACAGGCATTTGTGGTCTAAAGTCAAATGTAGCTTAAGTGGGACTTCAGTTTATGGGAAGGAAGATTAGCGAGAAATCTGTATCAGACCTCGCATGGTGGAAGAGTTTCAATAACTCCACATCTCTAACTGCTCTTGGACTGAATCCTGGGCAGCTGAGAAATCTCCCCTTCCAATGGCATCTCCCATGGCCTTCTGGCCCCAGCAGGGCTAAGAGTAAAGATTGCTTAATAATTGCTTGCCCTGTGCGGAGCTTTACCTTGACCCTAACCGGGCACATTAGCACGGGCCCAGTGGCCCAGCACCTAAATGAAATGCAGCTTGACTCACAAGAAGCCTGAGTCTCAGCAAATAAGAACCACATATAAAAATGAAAACTTGGCCCCATATGTCTTTAAATCCATGACGGTCACTGCTAATATGCTACTGCAGGGGAAAATGACTTACATTTTTGTGGGGAGATGGATTTTTGGGGTCTCTTTGTCCAATTTTCTTTAACATAGTGGGGTCTTTGTCACTGTAATGAAAACTGCCTTCAACTGGAAGGAAAAAAGAGAAGAAGAGAGGGAAACAATAGCAGCCTAGAAGCAGAACTACCCAAATAAATTAAACACTTTTGAGACATGAGATTTATATTAGAAACACTGATAAAACCTTATCCTTGAAGGTGTGAAGATCTAGGCTCTTAAAATTAATGTAAATAGCGGTATTACTGCCTCAGGCATCAGTGGAGATCATTGAATGTATGAAAAACGGGACCATGAAAGAAAGGGTCACATCCAATAAAGAGTGTTTGCAAAATCTTGAAAAATTTGTGCGGCTTTGAATAATAACACCTTTCACTCTTACTTCTTCACAGTTGTTATATGAAATGATGCAAAAAGAAAATAACAAATGGATGGTTTTACACATGCTTCCTTTATGTGAACACATGCAGATTTTTTCAGTCTATCTTCTATTCTGTATGTGTGTGTGTGTGTGTGTGTGTGTGTGTGTGTCTGCAGAATTCTATGGTTTAGACTAAACCCAGCCCCCAATACCAGGAGGTCTGAGACCTATTCTTAGCCAATCACAGATGTAACCTTTGATGCATCTTCTACCTAAAATATGAAAACCGTTCACCTGTCAGCTTTGTTGGTCAGATTAGATGAGTTGATGGATAGGAAAATATTTTTCAAGAAATAACATGCTGACTGAAAATGAAGTATTATTATTGCAGGGATATGGAAGGAGAAAAAAAAGGAACTTTGCTTTAGTTCCTCCAGCTCCCATGGGAAATGTATGTTTTGGAGAAACTGGGGCATCTGGGTCTGAGAAAGCCAGAGAAAGCCAATGTGCACATGTTAAAGTATGTGTAAATGCAAGGGGGACAGCCCTTTATTAGGCAGGAGATATGCTGAGTTTCAGGTTTACATTACCAGGAGACTTGGAAAAGTTGAAACTCAGCCTAACTAGGGCTGCCAATGGCCTCTAATGAAAATTTCCATTTGGAGAGACTAGATGTTGACTTGGCATGACACCAAACAAGCAGCCTGCTGCAAAATTTTACACCAATTGTATTTCTCCTAATTAAACCCTGTCTGACCTCAGCATTAAGAAACAATTTGTTTCAGGATATAACCAGCACACATAAGCAATTACATTCTGTTTGCCCCATTAGCATTATTTGGCCCCTTTACTATCCAGGCTGCTACTGCAGCAAATGCTGCCCCTGAGCCAGAGCTATAAAAAGCCTGGAGTGTTCAGAGGCTTTTTCCCCCATACTAAGAACTAAGAATATCATCATATTTTAGCCAAGCCAGAGATTCTGGGAACAGTGAGCTTCTGGGCTTGTTATAAGGGAGTGTCTATATATATATATGAATATATCTTATGAGTTAAAAAAGACTACTACTTATACAAAACCTGAAGAAGCTATAATAATCTAAGTTTATAATAATCTAAGTTTGTCTGGTATGCTGTTTTTCACTTTCCCATTCAGCTCTGACCCTTGTGCTTTTACTTTTTCATAGCTGTCAGACTTGGTGGATTTTGGACTTTAAGCCAAAGTAAATAAATAAATAGATAGATAGATAGATAGATAGATAAATAAATAGTTTGGGGCCCAAAAAGCTTTTGGCAGGGTTGGGGGCAAATGCTCTTTTATAAAAGAAGCATCATATCCATATAACAGAGAGATGATAGAGAGAAAGACCTTCACACCTGGAAATTCTCAGCAGACACACTCTGAAAGTTCATTACGGTGGCAGGAGCTATGGGCCCGGGATCAAGGAGGGTGTTCGATCCTCCTGGCCCTGCCACCTGCACCTGCTGGATCTCAAGCACATCACCTACTTCTCTGTGTTTCTGTAAAATGGGTTGGGTTACACCTAGGGCTATTTCTTCCGTAAGGTTATTGCAGAGATTAGTCGAATCATAGGTTGTGTTTCTATTTGGTCCTTGAGCTACAGAGCAGTAAATAGATACTAGAACATTCTTCATCCTAACTTCATTCTGAATCTTTTAGTTGTAGGTGTCTACTCTTCTGCCATCTTGATTTGGGAGCTTGGTGGGAAAGATGAGAAGGAGGGAACCACGTATTCCTCATAGGGGGAGACAGACGGAAGTGAGGAAGGATTCCATGTAACCTATTGGAGTAAGTCATAAGGCGGGTGTTTGTCTTCAGTTTTTATCCAATTTTTGCCTCTCATGCCTTGAAAAGAAATTTCCCATTGGTTTTTTGACTCCGTTTTTCTTTACAATGGAAATAAAACCATCTCCCCCCCCTTTGAATTTCCCACAGATACTGTGGGGAATAAGCATGTCTTGCCAGCTGACAGCTTGAGGAGTCTCAAAATGCAGGTCTTCCTGAAAGGAACATGGTTCTGCATCTATGTACTGCAGTGCGTTGTGTCAGGCTTCTCTGTAAACCCTTTGTTGGCAACTAAGTCTCATGAGCTTTAGAAGTAACAGTGCTTCTCGGCACTAAAGCACACTTTTAGGAGGCTGTGAAAGAGAGAGAGCGCTCTTTGACCTTAAAAAACTTCAAGTGTGAGTGTCCAGTCCTTTTTCCTGTCAAGGTTGAAGCCCATCATTACAATGTTGCACCATCATCTAAGAGTATGACAGATAAGCTCACACTTCAAGGCATGGGGTCCACAGTGGGACATGATACAGTGGAGCACGAGCTGCACTTGGAGATAGAAAACTTTGAGATGAGTCCTTTCTTGGACATGTATAATTCATGTGGCTCAGACAAGTCCTTTAACTTTACCTGGTACCAGTCTAACCACATCTAATTCTTCAGATATAATTATCTGCACTTCTGTTTTTTCTCCTACGTATTTCATAAAAGTCAAAGGTATTGACATATCTATTTGTATTAAACAGTTGCTAGGCCAGTGACTCTAATAATTTAGGAACTATCTGGAGCTTTTATGAAAATGCAAAGTTCCAGATTCCCTTAGAGGTGCTTATAGCTGGTATGGGGCCCAGGAACCTGCATCTTAAGAAGCAACCTGGTGAATTTGATGCATTTTGGCTGAAACTAAAATACGCTTGATAAACGTATCTAGCACCCAGAACAGTGTCGGATACATGGTGGGCATTCAATGATGTTTATTGAATTAATGCATAAATGGTGGCCTAGTCTATTCACATCAAGGGACTGCCTGCCCAGTGGGATGTATAAATGCTTACTGGTTGAGATAACCCTCTATCTAAACACTAAGGTGTGAGTGTCCTGTTCAGAGGAGAGGGAAAGTCAGAACTACTAGGAATCGGGGTTGGCATTCCCTGGAATTTTACAAGGAAATCCATGACAAGACCCTTCTGACTGACTTGAGGTGAACCACCACTTCTCACCATTTGGTCAGCATCCTTTGCTCTCTCCGGTCTTTACTGGTGCTTGATTTGTACTGAATTAACCACTCTGACGCTAATACTTCCTCCATCCTGCTCTTGACACCTCCAACCATAACTGCTTTCCTTCCTCTCTTTGTCTCTGCTATTCCCTCCCAACCCACTGCCTTTTCTAACATTTCATTGATTTTGAGCTGGTTTCACCACAAGCTCCCTGATGGCCTGTGAATTCACGAGTTCTCCGTGTAGGGTTGCCAGTAACATAAAGGACACCCAGTTCAATCTGAATTCCAGATAAACCATCCATATCGTTTTAGTATAAATGTATCCCAAACCTTGCACAGGTTATATTTATTTATTGTAAAAAATAATTTTTGGTTTATTCAGAAATTAAAATTCCACTGGGAATCTGTATTTTTACTTATTGGATCTTTATTTTTATTTATTGAATCATCCTTATCTCTGGACAATCCTGCTTTGTACCTTTGGTTCTTATGAATCTCTGATTATTGTCAAAGGTAGCCTGGCCTTCTGATGATTATTCTTGTATTGTCTTGTCATCTCTGTGTCTACCAAAAGTTTTCCTCTTTCTATGTTCCTAGTCTTTCAATGTGCGTCTTCCTGGTCCATGGTGCCTATTTTGGTTTTAATCCATCATTTCTCTCTAGGCAGTATTGCCTGGATGGTTCTCAATCTCTCTCTCCAGTTTTATCCCAGTCTCTGAAATACACTAGGACACTCTGGGCTAGGTTTTCTCCCTGTGGCTCCTACCTGGCTCCTTATCTTGGAAAAAAAAAATACAGGGAGCTTCGGAGCAGCCCTCGAGCTGAGCTGCAGCAACATAGCACATAGCACTACTGTATATTGGTCATGGCTGCTCCTGACCAGCAGTGGGTGTAAGTGGAAATGGGGATATCCAACCTTCATCTATTTCTAATTCTTATTTCTTAGAAAGCAATAAAGGAAAGCCTGGACATAGGTGGAAGATCTTTTTCAAGATCCCGAGGATGACTCACTTCTTTTCCTGCTTCCTCTGACCCCTCCTGTCTATTGTATTTCCTTCATCTCATCACAGCCTCATGATCATTTCATCTTTCTTACTCACTTTCAATGTGTCACATGCATGCGATCCATAAAAAACTTGCTAATTCTATCTTTTCCAACTATCAGGGACTATAATACTTGATATTTATTCAGCATCTTCTAAGTACAACCATTGTGTCAAGGATTATACTGTATACATAATCCCATTTCAGTTTTTAATCGCTCTTATCCCCGTGATAAAAACAGAGGCATAAAAGTTAAATGACCTGTGCTAATTTACATCATCTGGTGAAGCCAAACTTTGCATCCAACAGTAACTGATATCCCAGCCGTTCTTTTAACATTATGTTGTATTTCCTTCCATGTGACTTATATAGGTTCTAAGAGGAGTGAAAATTACCAGCCGCTCCCACTATTTACAATATTTCTTTGAGTTTGGGGTTATACAAGAATCAATTGTAATCTGGGTTTGGAAAGACCCATAAGCCTCTGAGAGGTCTCTGCCTAAATTCCAGCCACAAACCTTTCCCTGCTACACTTTGTTTACCCCGTGGCTTTGACCCAGCACCCTTCTCAGAATCCTTCATTCATATGTACACCTTTGACAGCATCAACTGTTGTTCCCATTATTGGTGGTTACTTTTTATCATGTTAACTGAAATGAACCCCTTCTGCCCTGCCCACAAAGATTTTTCTCCCAACTACAGGCCTTATAAAATTCTTGAGGATCAGATCTAAATTTGGAACAGTAAGCCTGCTGAGACAGTTCACTTAAGTCTGGAATGTTCCTGAAGTAGTAAGATTCTGCTGTAATATCTAACAAAGTCCAAAGGGAAAAAAAATTTTCCTCTTTCATAAGTACTACTTTTGGGAGAAGTTGATCGCATATCTACTCTACTAGAGCCATGATAATGGCAGGGGTGGGCCAAAGTCCCATTTACCAAACCCACATCTGTTTGCATTTGGCCTATCTCTGTTCAGAGGGTCATCCTTTTTCTAAGAAGCAATGTGATTTGTTAACTTTGCTTGATCAAGGAAGGGTGAGGAACACCCAAAATCACAAGGGTATTTTTTTTTCACTATTAAAAATTTCTTAGCAAAGAATGCTCCTAGAGTCTTAAAATATTGCATAATTTCCATAAAGTATCTTTCTCTCTGGGTACCTTACTCTCTAAAAGCTGAGGGACTTATTTGTTCTCCTGAGACAATTTCCCTTTGGACTTGGCCTTTCTGGTTAGCTTTAGATTGAGACGCTGAAGCCCAACATGTATAAAACCCGGGATACAAAAACTTTTAGGATGCAGTAGTGCCTGCCTACCAAACACACATGTGTACATGCACACACACACATGCACATACACATGTTCTCAAGAGCAAGTGTTTTGAGTTACTATGTGGACAGCTCATCCTGAGGTCATGTCTGTACTTTGAAAGCCAAATTTCTATGGTTTATCAGGCATTTGAGCCCATGATCTGAAATAAGCCAGCATGTCCAAATTCTTGTGAGGAAGTCCTCCCTGAAAGACAGTAGAAAGTGAAAGCTGGCCTTTGAGTAATGCATGGAAATATCCATCTCTTCCCAAATGTTGTTGCCCTCACCAAGACATTTTTACTTCTCTAGTTCATTGTGGGCAAAATTCTTGGGGGTTGAGGAACTAGACAGGAGTTCATCTGAAAAAAAGACATGATCCAATTAGGTAATTGGAAGAAAGAACACCTGCCATTAGAATTGGGAAGGAGGAGGAGCTTTGTGTAGAAGTCAGTGGGTGGAACTAGATACATGGTAATTTAAAGAAGCAGAAACCAATAGGGGTTAAGAGCTCTAGCTGCCTGGATTTGAATTATGGTTCTACCATTTACTAATATACGTCTAGACTCTACCACTCGGAAGGACTTTGTGAGGTGTAAAATAAGCATAGTTGTATTATCCAAGTAGTGGTTGGTGCTAGGATGGGATAAGATAATTTTGTAAAGTGTTTAGCAAATGGCCTGGAGCATATATGAAGAAAATGATGGTGATTGTATTAGTTTTCTATTGCTGCTTAACAAATTGCTACAAATATAACAGCTTAAAGCAATGCAAATTTATTACTCATAGTTCTGTGGGTCATAAATCTGGCAGGGCTCAGGTAGGTTCTCTGCTTAGGGTTTCACAAGGCTGGGTGCAAGATGCTGGCTACATTGGGTTCTTTTCTGGCGTCTCTAAGGAAGAATCTGCTTTTAAGCTCATCCAGGTTGTTGGCCAAATGTAGTTCTCAGTGGCTGAAGGATGAAAGCCCTCTGATTCCTTGCCTGCAGTCAGGGGCAGGTCTCTCTCAGCTCAGGGCTATGTTCATTCCCTCTCCCGGGGGTGACTCCATCTTCAAACCAGCCACAGTGTGCCAAAATCTCCTGGTACTTTGAATCTCTCTGACTTCCTCTCCTGCTATATTCAGAGAAAATGTTCTTTTTTTTAAAATGAGTCACCTGATTGGCCCACCCACGTAATCTCTGTATCTCAGGGTCAATTGACTGGGAGCTTCAGCTACCTGCTCTATCTCTTCTCAGTCCATCAGCTCTTGTTTGAATAACCCAAGGACAGGATTCTTGGGGAAGGAATCTTTAAAATTCCACCTGCCATGGTGATGATGAGAGTGACATCAGCTGATGACAAACCCTTTGAACAGTCTTTGCAAATACAGAGAAACTGATGTTAAGTTTGGAGGCAGACAAACTGCCTAATTGTTCTGAAAGCAGAATTCATTTCTTTGCTCCTGAGAGGGGAGGGGAAGGTTGTAAAATAACTGGACAGAGAGGAGAAGCTAAGCTGCATGGCAGGGAAACCAAGGAGTCTTTAGTGCCAGGGTATTTCAAATTATATTTGGGTTTTTTGCCTGTTTGTCTTCTTAGACCTTCTCACAGTGATGAGTGTAAGTAGCTTTCTGTGAAAATTTGGGAACATTGAATTCCAGGGCTGAGCTCATCTATGTATTACATGGGTTCAGTGGAAGAAGGAGCTAGGGCTGGAGGTGGGTCCAGGAATCTGTGGAATCCTCAGAGGGACATTGCTTTCTCCACAAAACTAGAGGGAGGATTTGCTGCAATCTTCCCTGATGCTACATGGCACAGCAGTCACAAAATAGTATTTTGGTCACCCATAAAACACAGGGCTGGGCAGAACAGCTAGAGGTCATCAGTCCTAGACCCTGGTGTTCTAGGATGAGACAATGCAGGTATTTCTCCCTCTACTTAATTCCTTCATCCATTCATTCAGTCATTTGACAAACATCTCTCTACTACCAGTATACAGGACAAGACTCATTTGGGGTATTGGGGATTTGGTGATGAACAAAATCAAGTTGCTGGTCTCCTGGAGCTTATGATATGTTGAAGGGGATAGAAAATAGATGAACAAATACAAAGTAACATAATTCTAGTTAGGAAGAAGTGCTAGGAAATAGTAAAGCAAAGTAAGGGAAGAGATGTGGATGGTGCACACTATTTTAGATGAGGTAGTCATGGAAGGTCACTTTGAAGTGACAATGGAACAAGCACTGAGAAATGTCTGGAAAGGTAGGGAAGGTAGCCATATGGCCTTAACAGAGTATCTCATTGAGCACTGACCCCAGAAGGAGAGTGAGAAGGAACAGAGTTCAGCCAATTCTGTGACTTGTCTATGATTTCCTTTCTTGCTAAGCTTGCTTTGAAACTGCTTAGGCCAATGCTTCAAGAACTATTAATTATTAATGAAAGTGCATTCTCAATCGGTGTATGGGAGAAACCACAACAGTCATGGTTTCCAAGGGTCCTCAGTGTTGCCTGTGGGATCTGAGTAGGCTGTGTCTGAGGCTTTCTGGGAGGAGTATTCTGAAAGTCATCTCACCAAAATTATTTGGGGGCTCAGGTTAAACTTCCTTCACTGATATTGTAAAAATGGGTCTGATTGATTGCAACAGTCAAGTTTAGCCATCCTCGCCTCCCCTCCTGCTCCCTCCTCCCCTGGTGTTTCTGAACAAGATGGAATGGGTTTTCATTAGCATAAACCAAATCTTAGACAACAGTGCATCCTATGAATGCTGCGTTAGGCTGAAGCACTAGAACAAACGGCAGTGGACAGAATGGGAAGATCTGTGTTCATTTCTAAGTAGCACATGTCAATGATGTCATGATAAGAGATGCCCAGGGGTGAGTGCTGGATGCTGTCTCTATTTAGAAAGAAATGAATGACATGAAACATTTCCTCTAGAGAGAAATAAACTAAGGGAATAATGGCATTTAGCATGACTGTAGCTCTCTTCAGTGGATTCTGTGTGGATAGAAGATAGGACATCATCATTCCCAGCACCCAGTCCAGACCTGGGTTGTTGTAGGTGCCCAATAAGTATTTGTGAAATTCATGAAGATTGAAAAAGCAATAAAAATGCATTTTTTAAGGGGAAGAGCTATTTTTGTGAGAATAGGAGTAAAAAGTTGTCTACTGCTCTAAAAGATACAATTAAAAAAGGTGCAGATGCACTTCCATGAAGGGAGACTTTACAATAATTCAGACTGTTACACAGAGGACAGAGCTGCCTTAAGAGAAGGATGGCTTCCAGACATTGAAAGAACTCAAATGGAGGAATGATGGCCTCTGTCAGTTGTGTCAAGGGTTATATTCCTCCATTGAACAGGTAGTTTCCAAGAGACATTTAGGATCACCTTAAGTACAAATCCCTGCTCCTAAATATGATAGATAGATAGAGTGCATTCTGCAGTGTGACGTTCCCCGCGATAGCGGCCGGGGGTCTTACTGTGCTAGTGTTGAGAAGATACTCTAATTAAATGAAGGATATCATGCAGCCGTCTGACACCCCTTTAACTCATGCTCCCCTCATTCCATTCCTGAATCCCTTGGTGTCATTATCTTAATATGATTTCTGTTCTTGGAGTCCCAAAGTGTGGCCCACGAAAATAAGAATGTGGCAGAATTTAGCATTTAGCAAAGGTTGGAAGCTATTGTCCCTTTGAATGATAGAAGGTTTTTCCTCTTGCTCTTCTTGCTCGTGGCCTGTGAATGATGAATCAACGAAATGAGTTTGGGGACAAAAGATACCCTTGAGGCACTGTGGCCCAGTCCTTTCCCTTAGACCATTTGCTTTTAACCTTCTTTTGAGCAACTGTTTAGTAGAGTTAAGAGCCACAAATTCTTCAGGGGAAGGTTTGTTAAAATCATGTCCAAGAAAATAAATATAATGAATGAACAATCTCTGGAGAAAGACTTGACATTTAAAAAAAAATGTAAATTAGTCTCACAAGGATCTGCTATGAAATAGGCAAAGTGCGCTAGTACAAATGAGATATTTTCACAGCGATTAGATAGAGCCATCTCCTGGGGACCACACCTGAACTCTTAAAAACTGAACCAAAACCCAGTTGTGTACCCAGGAATCTAGCGTGACAGATTTGAATGTATTCCACTAATAACTCTCCTCACCCCATGCCTGCATTTCAGTGCACGGTTCCCCTGTTGTTCAATGAGCTTTGATACAAGGATGCTGGAGCATGGCTCTGAACTCCTCTGAACCCAATTATATCCAGCCATTTGGAAGTGCCATGGTGGGATGATGGTAGAACAGTGCTCTCTGAACTAGCACACAGAGAGTTCAAGAAGGAGTTGACTGCGGCAGGTCTGGCAGCCCATTCATACATGGAAGCGTGCTGCTGATGGCTGCTGTCTGCCAGCCTGCAACGAGGATGGAGAATATAAAAGGGAAATTCAATTAGTTAACCAAAAATGGATTGAGCAAAGTGAAGGGGCAGCTGGTAGCAGCTTCTATTCTTTGATTTGCACAAGAAATGTCTTGTTCCGGAACATGTTCCTTGTGCTGGGTGAATGTGTTAAAGGGGCTCCCTTCCCAGCAGCCAGTTGGAGGCACTGCTCCTCCCCAAAGCCCTCCTCAGCTCTTCAGTCACAATGCAACTCAGTCCTCCAGGGGAGAATCCCAGCCTTTTCCTTTCCAAATCAGCTTGGGACCAATTAGGATGACCCCAATAGAAAAAAGAGGAACCAGCGGGCAGCCTATTGCTCTTCTCCCATGGAGAGGTTGGCATGCTTTCCTTTCAGACAGAGAGCATGGCTCCAGAGAGTATATACTCAGGATTAAAAAATAAAGAAGAAGAAGAAGAGGGTCTTTGTGACCAGGCTTTCAGAAAAGAGCTGTATTTTATTTATATCATAAATCTGTTTTGTTTTATGGTCTGATCATAAAACCTTAAAATGACATTTTAAATCTGGACTCCCTAACATGGGTCTGTTTTAGTTGATCGAAGCGGACCTGACCTGCCTGCCCCCCCGAGTCATGTGGCCATTCACACTTGTCCTCTTTAACGTTTGGAGGGGTCACAGGGTGAGGAGCTGGAATGGTTAATTTCTCAATTTTGCTGGAGGTAAGAAATCACTGAACCTTTCGAATGCAGCCTTCCATTTTGTGAGACTTTGAGATTCTTCTGACAATGGGTAGGCAAAATGTTTTTTCCGAAGCACCCAATATATTACAGAAGGTTGTTTTACTCCATCTTTAGATTGAGGGAGGTGAATAGGCAGGTCTTTCTGTGAAGTGAACTTCCCAGCATCTGGCTGGGCGAGGGCGCTGCTGCCTGGGACACCGTCGTAGCTGTCACTGAGGGGTGGGACCGGCTCCCAGCCCAGCCCCAGGCTCCCACAGGAGCCATGGATTGGAAAAGCCCATCCCCCTGTGCTCTGCCCTCAGAATCCCTCTGCTGCAGCCCCTTTTCTGCCTGCTGCCTTCCTTCTCTGCTCTGTGCATCCCCCCTACGAGTTGAGTCAGTCCCCATCCTCCCAGGCTGTGTCAACCACAAAGAAAACCCTTTAGCTTTTGGGCTTTGGAAGGAGGTGCCCATCCCTCTGGGAACCACTAACACCTTGCTGGTTTTGAGGGAACAAAGCCTCACCCTCCTCTCTTTGGCCTTTTATCCCTTTCCACTCCAGCCTGCGCTTTCCTCAATAGATCTAAGCTCCCTAAGCCACAGCCTGAGTGGAGATTATCTTACGGTGTTTTCCAGGTCAGTTTTTAGCCCTGCGATATAAAGGGGATGAGCATCTCCTCAGTTCAGATCGCCCGGGCTCAGAACACAAATAATTCTTGGCATGGGAGTGGGAGAAACACTTTTTATTTCTGCACAAATTAATATGTTAGTAAAATTATCTGCCGCACTGATACCAGCATTTCCCTAGGCATCCAAACAAACAGCATTGACTCCTCTTCCTCCTCCCTTCCAACAGATGAGAAACAGACACCTTCTGCCTTGGACTTTTCCACTGGCTCTTTCATTTTGCTGTTAGACGGTGAGAACTTCTTTCATCCAGCCTGCTTCTGCCTTTCTTCTCTTCCCTTTGTGCTTTTTTAAAACCTTCCTAATTATGCTCCCTGCTTGTGGTCCTTCTCCATTTCAGGGTATCAAGTGGTCTTAGCTCAGATGTGCCAGAAACTGGGCTTAAGTACTTGGCACAGATTATCTCAGTGTATCTTTACTAGTGCCCTCAGGGTGAAGGGCTATTATTGTGCAGACATTTTATTGATTCTCCTTTAAATTTCCTGAATTTGCCATGTGTTCGTTTACCTACTGCATAAAGTCCAAATACCTTTACATCCCCCTGGTCTGACATCAGCCAACCTTCTGGGTTTATCGAACAGTCACTACCTCCAGGCAGAGCCGTCTGTATGACGGAGGCTCTCTGACTGCCCCATCTTTCCTTTTGAGCACCTATGTTTTTGTTTTTTGTTTCCTTTCACTCTTGCTTTCTGCCACTCCTTTCTCGTGATCTTGGTCTTGACACCTTCCATCCCATCCTTATGTGTAAATCCTGCCTATCCAACAGTAGATACCGCTAGTTGCTCACCAACTCTCTTCTTTTTTCCCAAAAGATCCCTAACCTTGTTTGTGGTAGAAATGACCCTCGTTGAAAATATTTCTGTCCTCAGAGTCTTGTGTCCCCTGGGTTGGTCACCTCGTCCCGTGCGTGCCAATACAACGGTGCAAAAGCTTGTGAGGTCCCCCTGTGAAAGCTTTGCTTTCCTGACATAATAAGCACTGCTCCTTCCTCCTGGTTGTTCCCTTCTTTACCGCTGGAATATGGCTGCTCTGCCTGGAGCTGAAGTCACCATCTTGCAGCCAGAGGAACGAGAGGCATGTGTTAAGGATAGTGGAGTAGGAAGCAAAAAGGAGCCTGTGTTTTTGATGACTTCCACGATCAGTTGCATTTGTTCTAGATTGTATGCCTCCAGACTTTTTTATTCCACAGAAAAATAATCAAATTCCTCCATGATTAACTCACTGCCATCGGATTTCTGCATTCAGATGAATAGAATCCTAACACACCATTCTTCAAGGCTAAATTCAATTGCTGCATAATTTATGAAGCAACTACCCTACTCTGAATCGTGAGCATCTCTAACATGGAACAGAGAAGCAACCTTTCAGTTTCTCTTCAATTTCAACTCATCCTACCAACATTTCTACTATATATGATCTACTCAGCAGCCGGAATGATGCTTTAAATATATATATAAGATCTTGACATCCTCCAGTCATTAATTGCCCAATAACTTTATATAATCAGGCTTAAAATAAAATCCAACCTCCTTTCTATGGATGACAATGCCCTCTATAAACTGAGTCCTGAGTGTGTCACCCCCACCACTCTCCCCAGTCTCCCCTTCCTTGGCATCCGTACAGTTCTGTGAATAATCTAAATTGATTCTAACACCTAGTTCTCTCTTTCCAAATATGGGAATCCTCACTTCCTCAATTCCTTCAGGTGTCTACACAAATTTTATCAATCCTTGATAGACTGCCTTGGTGATCCCTTCTAAAATACCACTCGGACCTATACCCTCTCTGCTTATGCAATATTATTTTTTTTCATAGCACTGATCACTACTTCTATTTATGTTTTTATTCCCATAATTATTAACTGTCTTCTTTATTATAATATAAGCTCAACAAGTCAGGGACTTTGCTTTATCCACTACAACATCTCCAGCATTTAGAGTACTGTCTAACACATAGTAAGCAGTCAATAAAAAAATCATGGAATGAATAATTGGAAGAAAGGACACCGAGAGGGAAGGAAACAAACAAGAAGGGAAGGCCACACATCTCGGTTAGGGACTTGCAGCACTTACAGTGCTCCGAAAGGAAGAGAAAATGTAGGGTTGATCTGGGAGCTACAGTTCCTCTGAGAATGTTTTCCCAAGAATAAGTGACAATTACTTGAGATGACAGCTCCCTGGATTCCTCCTTACCTCAGAAGACGGTAAAATCACGAAAGCATGTTATGTCGACACCTTGCTCTTGCAGTGGCTAGAGGGAGTGGTGTTAATGTTGCTACAGCAATGGGGCATCTTATGTAAAATCTTCAACTTGCTACAGATGTGGTCTGGTTCAAAAGTTTTCTTGGGGATTCAAAAATATATGCTACCTTCTCATTTTGCTTAACCAATCGCTTACGGTTAGTACAAAAATATACCTATCGTGCTAAAATTGCTTTTGAGCTTTGTCCCTTTCGGGAAAGACTGAAGAGCACTGTGCCATTCCTGAAGAACAGTGTTCCAAATGTGAATTGCTGTCATATGTTCTAGGGCCGTCGGCCTAAGGCAGGGAACACAAGATTTGTAACACACTAAATGGAGTGGCTGTGTCTGTTGAGGTGATACTCTGGCTTTCTGTGGTCCCCTTAGCTCGCATGCCTTCCTATCCAAAACACCATATTGCTTCCCTCTTTGGGGTCTTTGAATGTTCCGTTCCTTTGCCCAGGTACACCCAGATATTCTCATAGCTTACCCTTCCCTTCTTTTATATTTCTGCTCAAATGGCACTTCATCAGGAAGTCTTCCTTGACCAACCACCCTGAAATGCTTGCAAATAGCAGCTCTCATGTGTTCACTTTCCATTCTGTGATCACCTTCCTTTTCCTTTATAATACTGTTTACTACCTGTCATTCTTCATATGTACTTATTTGCTCACTTACTTGTCTCCCTCATGGAAAAATAAACTCCATGAGGGTAGGGACACCTTTTTGTTAGCTCTTTATGATTAATATTCCATTTTTCCTTCCAATCCCAAGAACAGAATTGCTCTATCATATCGTAACGGCATTTAAATTTATAAGAACTGCCGAACTGTTTTCTGAAGTTATTCACCATTTTGCATTCCCACTGGCAATATATGAGTTCCAATTGCTTCACATTCTTGTCAACCCTTAGAATTTCAGTTTTCTTAATTTTAGCCACTCGAATGAGTGTGTGGCAATATTTCTACATGGTTTTGATTTGCATTTCCTTGATGACTACAATGTTGAGCATCTCTGTATGTGCTTCTTGAATATTTATATTTATTCTTCATGAAACGTCTGCTTGTATGTTTTGTCCACTTTTACTGAGTAGTTTGTCTTACTCTCAGTGTTTTTTAAGACTCAGTATAAAAACAATTACATGAAAAACATTCCTGAACATTCATAAGCTTGTTGTTGAAATTACATTTATTATGTTCTTCAAACATAGTTTCTTGTATAAGAAAAATTCATCTTTTCCACATAACTACTATTAGCTTTCTCATCATGAAATGGGAATTATAGTCTCATAATATTTCCAGTTTTGCTTTGGACAGAGGAATTTCAGGGCTGAATTTAATGATTAATCATGGAAATGTTGTTATTCTAGTTTTTTGATGTATATGTTCACTTTCCTACATGCTTTTCTATTTTTCTATTGTTCATGGTTTTATTGTGTACCAGCTCTTAATTAAGCAGTTTCAAACTTCTTTTGAAAGTAAATGGCATATATCTCAGTTTTTTCATATTGAATATGAATAATGCTATTTCTGACCCAAGGGAATGGTAGAAATTTCATTAGTGTCCTAACATTGTTAGAATGTTTTTGGTCTTCTTAGATTGATAAAGTCCAAACTGTCCTTTATACAAAACATGGTCACTCAAGTAATTATTTTCCTGCGTTTTCTAAATAATTATTTTACCTTGAAAATATACTATTATTTATACTCACAGTAACATTTCTCAATATAACATAGAGTTTTATGCTATTTTATGAAAGTGTGACAAAGGGTTTCTATAACAGTATGTAAACTCGTTCTTTTTGAATTAATCTCTCTCTTTACAGATAAGATTTTGATGTCAGGAACCACAAAATGTAAACATCTTTACATTTCTCATAACCTGAAAGAATCCCTGTGCTTAGTAAAGTATTTAATAAACGTCAAATCTACGCTAGATGAAGGAGTAGCAGTAATTACTGACTTTTGTACTTCAGCCATTCATTTATTCACTTACCCATCAGTTCTAGGGTAGACATATGTGAACTGCCTTCAGGGAGCTGAAGAGAGACAGTTGGAAGGTACAACCATGATGTTTTCCAAATGCAATTCTATTTCTAGAAATGTCGTGTCCACTTACTGATCAAATGAAATGAATAAGAGAAAGAAAATGATGAGGAGCTGCAGCTGCTCAATGGGGAGCCAGGGCTGGAGAGGAGGGGGAGGAGGCGACGGTGAGCAGGTGACAGTGATGTCTGGGGCACTACTGATCTCTCTCGCACTGAATACCAAGGGTTAACTTGCCATAATAAAATCAGCATGAACACTGCCAAAGAGGCCTGAGCAGACCCTCAAGTAAGTAATTAATTCTGGCTGCTTTCCGCTCACTAGCTTTCATCATTCTTAATGTTATCTAATTGTAAAATTATTCTTCAAACCTTGCTAGTATAAAGGAAGAAAATGCCCAGAGCTAGCCTGCTTTTCTTGAGGGCATGGGAGCCTCCTGCCGCTTGCTGGAAGTGACCAAGAGGCTGCTCATTAAGGGCATATGAACACTTGAAAACTTCTGATCAATTTTGTGAAAAAGCCTACATGAGAGTTCTAGAAAATCTCTCTCTGTATGTACGGAGCTACTGTTCTAAGGGAGGCAAAGAGCTATCTCCACAGCTTCTCTGGCCTTCAGGTCCTCATGGGGAAATTGACGGTGCCTACGATTGGAGTGATAAGGAGAATCTTGGGGATCATTCCATCTCACAATAGGCACTTTAAAGGGCTCTCTTTTTTTTTAATATAATTTATTTTATTATCATTAATCTATAATTACATGTGCAATATTATGGTTATTAAACTACCCCTACATCAGGTCCGCCCCACCAACCCCATTACAGTCACTGTCCATCAGCGTAGTGAGATGCTATACAATCACTACTTGTCTTCTCTGAGTTGTACTGCCCTCCCCGTGCCCCCCCCAACATTACATCTGCTAATCGTAATGCCCCTTTTTCCCTCTTATCCCTCGCTTCCCGCCCATTTTCCCCAGTCCCTTTCCCTTTGGTAACTATTAGTCCGTTCTTGGGTTCTGTGAGTCTGCTGTTGTTTTGTTCCTTCAGTATTTTTTCTTTGTTCTTATACTCCACATATGAGTGAAATCATTTGATACTTGTCTTTTTCGGCTTGGCTTATTTCACTGAGCATAATACCCTCTAGCTCCATCCATGTTGTTGCAAATGGTAGGATTTGTTTTCTTCTTATGGCTGAATAATATTCCATTGTGTATATGTACCACCTCTTCTTTATCCATTCATCTACTGATGGACACTTAGGTTGCTTCCATTTCTTGGCTATTGTAAATAGTGCTGCAATAAACATAGGGGTGCATCTGTCCTTTTCAAACTGGGCTGCTGCATTCTTAGGGTAAATTCCTAGGAGTGGAATTCCTGGGTCAAATGGTATTTCTATTTTGAGTTTTTTGAGGAACCTCCATACTGCTTTCCACAATGGTTGAACTAATTTGCAGTCCCACCAGCAGTGTAGGAGGGTTCCCTTTTCTCCACATCCTCGCCAACATTTGTTGTTGTTTGTGTTTTGGATGTTGGCCATCCTCACTGGTGTGAGGTGATATCTCATTGTGGTTTTAATCTGCATTTCTCTGATGATTAGCGATGTGGAGCATCTTTTCATGTGCCTGTTGGCCATCTGAATTTCTTCTTTGGAGAAGTGTCTATTCATGTCCTCTGCCCATTTCTTAATTGGATTATTTGCTTTCTGTTTGTTAAGGTGCATGAGTTCTTTATATATTTTGGATGTCAACCCTTTATCAGATACGTTTTTTATGAATATATTCTCTCATACTGTAGGATGTCTTTTTGTTCTACTGATGGTGCCCTTTGCTATACAGAAGCTTTTCAGCTTGATATAGTCCCACTTGTTCATTTTTGCTTTTGTTTCCCTTGCCCGGGGAGATATGTTCATGAAGAAGTTGCTCATGTTTATGTCCAAGAGAATTTTGCCTATGTTTTTTTCTAAGAGTTTTATGGTTTTAGGACTTACATTCAGGTCTTTGATCCACCTTGAGTTTACCTTTGTGTATGGGGCTAGACAGTAGTCCAGTTTCATTCTCTTTCATGTAGCTGTCCAGTTTTTCCAGCACCAGCTGCTGAAGAGGCTGTCCTGTCCCCATTGTATATCCAAGGCTCCTTTATCAAATATTAATTGACTGTATATGTTTGGTTTAATGTTTGGATTTTCTATTCTGTTCCACTGGTCTGTGGGTCTGTTTTTGTGCCAATACCAAATTGTCTTGATTACTGTGGCTTTGTAGTAGAGCTTGAAGTCAGGGAACGTAATTCCCCTGTTTTATTCCTCCTTCTGAGGATTGCTTTGGCTATTCGGGGTCTTTTGTGGTTCCATATGAATTTTAGAATTATTTGTTCCAGTTCATTGAAGAAAGCTGTTGGTAGTTTGATAGGGATTGCATTGAATCTGTAGACTGCTTTAGGTAGTATAGCCATTTTGACAATATTTGTTCTTCCTAGCCAAGAGCATGGGATGCATTTCCATTTGTTAGTGTCCTCTTTAATTTCTCTTAGGAGTGTCTTGTAGTTTTCAGAGTACAGGTCTTTCACTTCCTTCGTTAGGTTTATTCCTAGGTATTTTATTCTTTTTGATGCAATTGTGAATGGAATTGTTTTTCTGATTTCTCTTTCTGTTAGTTCATCATTAGTGTATAGGAAAGCAACAGATTTCTGTGTGTTAATTTTGTATCCTGCAACTTTGCTGAATTCAGATATTAGTTCTAGTAGTTTTGGAATGGAATCTTTAGGGTTTTTTATGTACAGTATCATGTCATCGGCAAATAGTGACAATTTGACTTCTTCTTTACCAATCTGGATGCCTTGTATGTCTTTATTTTGTCTGATTGCTGTGGCTAGGACCTCCAGTACTATGTTGAATAACAGTGGAGAGAGTGGGCATCCCTGTCTTGTTCCTGATCTTAGATGAAAAGCTTTCAGCGTCTCGCCATTAAGTATGATGTTAGCTGTGGGTTTGTCATATATAGCCTTTATGATGTTGAGGTACTTGCCATCTATACCCATTTTGTTGAGAGTTTTAATCAGGAATGGATGCTGAATTTTGTCAAATGCTTTTTCTGCATCTATGGAGATGATCATGTGGTTTTTGTTCTTCTTTTTGTTGATGTGGTGGATGATGTTGATGGATTTTCGAATGTTGTACCATCCTTGCATCCCTGGGATGAGTCCCACTTGATCATGGTGTATGATCCTCTTGATGTATTTTTGAATTCGGTTTGCTAATATTTTGTTGAGTATTTTTGCATCTACGTTCATCAGGGATATTGGTCTGTAATTTTCTTTTTTGGTGAGGTCTTTGCCCGGTTTTGGTATTAGAGTGATGCTGGCTTCATAGAATGAGTTTGGAAGTATTCCCTCCTCTTCTATTTTTTGGAAAACTTTAAGGAGAATGGGTGTTATTTCTTCTCTATATGTCTGGTAGAATTCAGAGGTGAATCCATCAGGCCTGGGGGTTTTGTTCTTGGGTAGTTTTTTGATTACCAATTCGATTTCGTTGCTGGTGATTGGTCTTTTTAGTTTTTCTGTTTCTTGCTTGGTCAGTCTTGGGAGGTTGTATTTTTCTAAGTTGTCCATTTCTTCTATGTTTTCCAGCTTGTTAGCATATTGATTCTCATAATATTCTCTTATGATTCTTTGTATTTCTGTGGGGTCCGTCGTGATTTTTCCTTTCTCATTTCTGCGCTGCTGTGTTGGATGCATATACATTTATAATGGTTATATCTTCTTGTTGGACTCACCCCTTTATCATTATGTAATGTCCTTCTTTATCTCTTGCTACTTTCTTCGTTTTGAAGTCTATTTTGTCTGATACAAGTACTGCAACACCTGCTTTTTTCTCTTTGTTGTTTGCATGAAATATCTTTTTCCATCCCTTCACTTTTAGTCTGTGTATATCTTTGGATTTGAGGTGAGTTTCTTGTAGGCAGCATATAGATGGGTCTTGCTTTTTTATCCATTCTGTTACTCTGTGTCTTTTGATTGGTGCATTCAGTCCATTTACATTTAGGATGATTATTGATAGATATGTACTTATTGCCATTGCTGGCTTTAGATTCGTGGTTACCAAGGGTTCAAGGGTTGCTTCTTTACTATCTAGCAATCTAACTGAACTTTCTTGTTAAGTTATTGTAAACACTGTCTGATGTTTCTTTATTTCTCTCCCTTCTTATTCCTCCTCCTCCATTCTTTCTATAATAGGTGTTTTATTCTTTGCCTTTAGTTAGTATTTGGATGGTCTGCTTTTTTTGCTGTGGTTTTATTTTTTCTGGTGACATCTTTTTAGCCTTAGGTGTGCTTCCATCTAGAGCAGTCCATTTAAGATATCCTGTAGTGGTGGTTTATGAGAGGCAAACTCTCTCAACTTTCATTTGTCTGGAAATTGTTTAATCCCCCATCATATTTAAATGATAATCATGCTGGATGCAATATTCTCGGATCGAGGCCCTTCTGTTTCATAATGTTAAATATATCATGCCATTCTCTTCTGGCCTGTAAGGTTTCTGTTGAGAAGTCTGATGATAGTCTGATGGGTTTTCCTTTGTAGGTGATCTTTTTTCTCTCTCTAGCTGCCTTTAATACCCTGTCTTTATCTTTGATCTTTGCCATCTTAATTATTATGTGTCTTGGTGTTGTCTTCCTTGGGTCCCTTGTGTTGGGAGATCTGTGGGCTTCGGTGGACTGCGAGACTATTTCCTTCCCCAGTGAGGGAAAGTTTTCAGCAATTATTTCTTCAAAGACACTTTTTATCCCTTTTTCTCTCTCATCTTCCCCTGGTACTCCTATAATGCGAATATTGTTCTGTTTGGATTGGTCACACAGTTCTCTTAATATTCTTTCATTCCTAGAAATCCTTTTATCTCTCTCTGCCTCAGCTGCTCTCTATTCCTGTTCTCTAATTTCTATTCCATTAACAGTCTCTTGCATCTCATGCAGTCTGCTGTTAAGCCCGTCGATCGCTTGTCTGATTTCTGCATTGTCTTTCCTCAGTTCCCTCACTTCCTCCCTCAGCTCTTGCACATTTCTCTGTAGGTTCATCAACATGGTTATGACTTTTATTCTGAATTCTTTTTCAGGAAGACTGTGCATTTCCATCCCTTCAGACTCCCTCTCTGGGGTTGTCTGGTTGATTTTGGTCTGAACCATATTCCTCTGTCTTTTCATGGCTATAGAATTGGTCACTGGTAGTTGCCACGTATGTCAGCTGGGCTCTTTAAGACTTTAAAAAGAGAAGAAAAAAAAAGAGAAAAAAAAAGAAAAAAAGAAAGAAGAAAGAAAAAAAGAAAAAACGAAAGAAAAGAAAAAACAAAACAAAAAAAACAAAAAAAAACCCACCAGACGTAGATTCTGTGGGAATGCTGTAGGTGGCGCTATTGCCCCACTATTCCACAGCTGTGACTGTGCCGCTCCGCAGGGCCCTTTATCGCTCTGGCAGGGGTGGGAACGAATAGGAGGCTGTTGATCTCAGTGAGAAGTGTAAGTATGGCTACGCTTCCTCAGTCACCAGCTAAGGCGTCTGAAACTCCCCAGGACTCCCAGCCTGCTGGGCTGAGTGTGCTGGGGCAATCCGGCTCCTCCACTGGGCTCCTGTCTCTTTAAGACCGCTGAAGAAAGCGCGCGCTTTTTTTTTTTCCTTCCCCAGGAGCCGGCTGCAAGCACCCTGGCGCGTTCCCCGCTCAGATCCTGCCCCTCTGTCTCTCCAATCTCCGCTGCACTGCGCAATGTGGGTCAGCGCTCCCCGCGCAGATCACCGGGGCTGGCTACTTCGCGGGGTGTACTTCCACTCCCTCCCGGCTCTGAATCCTCTCCTCCCGCCGGTGCTCTGGGGTTGGGGAGTGCTCGGGTCCCGCCGGGTCGTGGCTCCGTATCTTACCTGCCTCTTGGGGTGCCGAGTCCTCTCGGGTGTAGCTGCACGCTGTGCACTTTCCGGTGTATTCTCGTCTCTCTTTTAGGAATAGATGTATTTGCTGTGTTTTCGTAGATAAATGTAGTGTTGGGAGGAGATTTCTGCCGCCCTGCTCACACCACCATCTTCCTGGAAGTCCCTAAAGGGCTCTCTTTTATCCCTTCTGTCTTTTTCCTTCAACCATGAAGGCCCTCCTACAGACAAAGTCATTTCTCTATCAGGGGCTGCAGCTGGAGGGTAGCAAGCTGTCTTCCCACTGCGGTCACCTGCCTCGGCTGTAGGCCTTGGTGTCTCTCTAGGTAGCCTTGGCAACATAAGTGTAATGCCTAGTAAAATAATGACTATTTTCTTCAGTGCAGTTAAAAAATAGAAGGGACAGCCTTGGATGGCATCCTGGTCAGGGGAGAAATATCTCATGTGTCTCTGGGGTGAGATACAAAACTTAGGGCTTGACCTCTTTTGGCCATTAAGGACCTTCGGGCTCTCTCCTGTCTCTTTGTTTTGTACAAGAGCAGTGGTAGTATTAATTCTGTGACTGGCTAAATTCTAACTGGGGTAATTATACTGTCACCCTATATTCCCCTGGAGGTTCAGTTAGAAAAGTTACTCTTTGATCATGTTCTTAAATCCTACTGCACTGGGCTTTGCAACATGGCAGGTGAAGAATGGCTATTGGATTCCGCATGCCTCCCTCCACTGGGTGAGTGATGCTAATTCTATGTATGTATTCTGCTGAGTGCTTGGGGATCCTTCTGGGGGAATCTGCTGCAGGAAGCATCAGCTATTATTAGTTGAGTCTTAAAAGAGGATATTGTTGTTCTAGGCTACATTCCTTTGATAAATTTTAGTTAAAACTCCCAACAAACAATTATCAAAAGAATGGGAAAGATTAGTAGGAGTTTAGGAAAATTCATTATGTATGTGTGTGTGTGTGTGTGTGTGTGTGTGTGTGTGTATAATGTATGTATATATATACATTTTATATATACACACAAATATGATATATAATAATGTAGCATGTATATATAATGTATACAATGTGTGTATATATACATATATGTACATAAATATGCATATATGTATGTATATATATATATTGGGCAGAGCTTAAATAAGTTCCTTTACATATGCAGTGCTTTTCGTCATAAAGGTTCCATGTGACCTATTGGGTCACGGTTGTTTGTTACTGATTAATAGCCTCCATGCTGACATGGCCAGTGAACTGTAGGTATTGGGGGTCGTACCTAAGCTGGGCATTTTGCAGGTGATTTTGACTTAGAGCCAAAATTTATCACTGAAGATGCTTTAAAATTTTGGTGAGGGAGTCATGGAGACAGTATTTATAGACTACAATGAAATTTTCCAAATACTAAATTACTGAACTGGTGAAAGGAACAAGCTAACCACAGAGAGTTTATGGAGCTTAAGGGCTTGGGGAGCACTGAGGGCTTAAATAAAGGGGACGACTGCATGAGGTGCCCACTTTTAATTCCAGTGTAACTCCACTCATATAGCAATAGACACAGCCACATATGTAATTTATGTGGAAAACTATGAATGCTTAAAATTTCAGTCTCTTCCTTTGTGTCTTCTTTTAAGTTAGGAGGTTTTTTTACCTACATGAAAGAAATCTAAATGTATATTGATAAAGGATATGTTTTTAAAGTCAGAATATATGGAAAAATTGATAATGTAGAGCCCCATTTGTGATCCTGGAAACATGGTAAATAAGAAATCTAGTTGCAAAATCATATTTTTATATATCATTATACACTTGCAAAAGTTTACATTTCCAAGTGTGTATGGTCTGAGAAATGTGGCGATATCTACACCAAGCTTTACCTGTGATTGCCTCACATTGGTTCAGTCATTTTTTAAAAATCTTTTTTAGTCTTACTGAATGTTTTAAGTTATATTTTACAATGAATATTAAATACTGTGTGTAAAATAAATTAGTAACAAGACCACAGAGACAATATAATCCTGATTACTTTGTACAACCGCTTAGGAAATAAAAATTCGTTTTACTGGACTATACAAAATATCTGTTATAAAAATCAGTAGAGGATTGGTTTATCCTGAATGTAGTGTTTATTGGTTAACAAAAAAAGCTGCTGAAGGATTGCTCTGCAGTGACACTTGTCAAATGCATTTGAATTCTGGGGCTCCAAACAGAAACCCTCCAACCTGACTTACCCTCCAATGATCATGTGACCCATGTCCCTGGCCCAGGAGACCTGGGTTGTGCTGCAGCCACAGGTGATTCATCTTCCTTGGGGTCAGGGAGCCTGAGAAGAGACAGGAGGGTCAGGGCAGAGACCTCAGGGGTCATGTGTAGCTGAAGCATTTGGGGATCATCACATTCCTGGGCTGCTGGCAGTAAGTGATAAATGAACTATCGAAAGAATGATAGCACGTTAGTCCAATATATGTGGCTATATAGAGTCTTATCCAGTCTTCCACTGAGACAGACCAAAAAATATTTTCAGATGTACCTTTTAAAATGTCCCCTTAGTCTTTGTCTGAAAATAGGGAAAAGAGCTGGATTTTAGCAGGTTCTTATTATGTCATACATTCTTCCAGGAGCTTTACATGTATTAACTCATTTAAAATTCGGAGCAAGCCTAGGAGGTAGAGATTGACACTATTTCCCAGATACAAACAGGCACACGGGGAAGGTAAGTAATTTTTTTTTAATATAATTTATTTTGGTATCATTAATCTACGATTAAATGTGCAATATTATGGTTATTAAATTACCCCCTTCATCAGGTCCCCCCCACCAGCCCCATTACAGTCACTGTCCATCAGCGTAGTGAGATGCTATAGAATCACTACTTGTCTTCTCTGAGTTGTACAGCCCTCCCCGTGCCCCCCCAACATTACATCTGCTAATCGTAATGCCCCTTTTTCCCTCTTATCCTTCCCTTCACACCCATCTTTCCCAGTCCCTATCCCTTTGGTAACTATTAGTCCGTTTTTGGGTTCTGTGAGTCTGCTGCTGTTTTGTTCCTTCAGTTTTTTTCTTTGTTCTGATACTCCACATATGAGTGAAATCATTTGATACTTGTCTTTTTGTCTTGATTACTGTGGCTTTGTAGTAGAGCTTGAAGTCAGGGAGCGTAATTCCCCCTGTTTTATTCCTCCTCAGGATTGCTTTGGCTATTCGGGGTCTTTTGTAGTTCCATATGAATTTTAGAATTATTTGCTCCAGTTCATTGAAGAAAGCTGTTGGTAGTTTGATAGGGATTGCATTGAATCTGTAGATTGCTTTAGGTAGTATAGCCATTTTGACACTATCTATTCTTCCTAGCCAAGAGCATGGGATGCATTTCCATTTGTTAGTGTCCTCTTTAATTTCTCTTAGGAGTGTCTTGTAATTTTCAGAGTACAGGTCTTTCACTTCCTTTGTTAGGTTTATTCCTAGGTATTTTATTCTTTTTGATGCAATTGTGAATGGAATTGTTTTTCTGATTTCTCTTTCTGTTAGTTCATCATTAGTGTATAGGAAGCAACAGATTTCTGTGTGTTAATTTTGTATCCTGCAACTTTGCTGAATTCAGATATTAGTTCTAGTAGTTTTGGAATGGAGTCTTTAGGGTTTTTTATGTACAGTATCATGTCATCGGCAAATAGTGACAATTTGACTTCTTCTTTACCAATCTGGATGCCTTGTATGTCTTTGTTTTGTCTGATTGCCGTGGCTAGGACCTACAGTAGTATATTGAATAACAGTGGAGAGAGTGGGCATCCCTGTCTTGTTCCCGATCTTAGATGAAAAGCTTTCAGCTTCTTGCTGTTAAGTATGATGTTAGCTGTGCATCTGTCATATATGGCCTTTATGATGTTGAGGTACTTGCCATCTATACCCATTTTGTTGAGAGTTTTAATCAGGAATGGATGCTGAATTTTGTCAAATGCTTTTTCAGCATCTATGGAGATGATCATGTGGTTTTTGTTCTTCTTTTTGTTGATGTGGTGGATGATGTTGATGGATTTTCGAATGTTGTACCATTCTTGCATCCTGGGATGAATCCCACTTGATCATGGTGTATGATCCTCTTGATGTATTTTTGAATTCGGTTTGCTAATATTTTGTTGAGTATTTTTGCATCTACGTTCATCAGGGATATTGGTATGTAATTTTCTTTTTTGGTGAGGTCTTTGCCCGGTTTTGGTATTAGAGTGATGCCGGCTTCATAGAATGAGTTTGGAAGTATTCCCTCCTCTTCTATTTTTTGGAAAACTTTAAGGAGAATGGGTGTTATTTCTTCTCTATATGTCTGGTAGAATTCAGAGGTGAATCCATCAGGTCTGGGGGTTTTGTTCTTGGGTAGTTTTTTGATTACCAATTCAATTTCGTTGCTGGTGATCGGTCTGTTTAGTTTTTCTGTTTCTTGCTTGGTCAGTCTTGGAAGGTTGTATTTTTCTAAGAAGTTGTCCATTTCTTCTAGGTTTTCCAGCTTGTTAGCATATAGATTCTCATAATATTCTCTTATGATTCTTTGTATTTCTGTGGGGTCCGTCGTGATTTTTCCTTTCTCATTTCTGATTGTGTTTATGTGTGTAGATTCTCTTTTTCTCTTAATGAGTCTGGCTAGGGGTTTATCTATTTTGTTTATTTTTTCAAAGAACCAGCTCTTGGTTTCATTGATTTTTTCTATTGTTTTGTTCTTCTCAATTTTATTTATTTCTTCTCTGATCTTTATTATGTCCCTCCTTCTGGTGACTTTGGGCCTCATTTGTTCTTCTTTTTCTAATTTCAGTAATTGTGTCTTTAGACTTTCATTTGGGAATGTTCTTCCTTCTTTAAATAGGCCTGGATTGCAATATACTTTCCTCTTAGAACTGCTTTTGCTGCTTCCCACAGAAGTTGTGGCTTTGTGTTGTTGTTGTCATTAGTCTCCATATATTCTTTGAATTCTGTTTTGATTTGGTCGTTAACCCATTGATTGATTAGGAGAATGTTGTTAAGTCTCCATGTATTTGTGAGCCTTTTTGGTTTCTTTCTAAAATTTATTTCTAGTTTTATACCTTTGTGATCTGAGATGTTGGTTGGTAGGATTTCAATATATTTGAATTTTCTGTGGTTCTTTTTGTGGCCTAGTATGTGGTCTTTTCTGGAAAGTGTTCCATGTGCACTTGAGAAGAATGTGTATCCTGTTGCTTTTGGGTGTAGAGTTCTGTAGATGTCTGTTAATTCCAGCTGTTCTAGTGTGTGTTCAGTGACTCTGTGTCTTTACTCATTTTCTGTCTGGTTGATCTGTCCTTTGGAGTGAGTGGTGGGTTGAAGTCTCCTAAAATGAATGCATTGCTGTCTGTTTCCTCCTTTAATTCTGTTAGTTTTTGTTTCACATATGCTGGCGCTCCTGTGTTGGGTGCATATATATTTATAATGGTTATATCTTCTTTTTGGACTGACCCCTTTATCATTATGTAATGTCCTTCTTTATCTCTTGCTACTTTCTTTGTTTTGAAGTCTATTTTGTCTGATACAAGTACTGTAACACCTCCTTTTTTCTCTTTTTTGTTTGCATGGAATATCTTTTTCCATCCCTTCACTTTTAGTCTGTGTATATCTTTGTGTTTGAGGTGAGTCTCTTGTAAGCAGCATATAGATGGGTCTTGCTTTTTTATCCATTCTGTTACTCTGTTTCTTTTGATTGGTGCATTCAGTCCATTTATATTTAGGGTGATTATTGATAGATATGTACTTATTGCCATTGTTGGCTTTAGATTCGTGGTTAACAAGGGTTCAAGGGTTGCTTCTTTACTATCTAACAATCTAACTTAACTTTCTAGTTAAGTTATTGTAAACACTGTCTGATGTTTATTTCTCTCCCTTCTTATTCTTCCTCTTCTGTTCTTTCTATAATACGTGTTTTATTCTTTGCCTTTAGTTAGTATTTTGATGATCTGCTTTCTTTGCTGTGATTTTATTTTCTCTGGTGACATCTTTTTAGCCTTAGGGGTGGTTCCCTCTAGAGCAGTCCATTTAAGATATCTTGTAGTGGTGGTTTATGAGAGGCAAACTCTCTCAACTTTCGTTTTTGTGGAAATTGCTTAATTCCTCTGTAATATTTAAATGATAATCGTGCTGGATACAATATTCTTTGTTCAAGGCCCTTCTGTTTCATAATGTTAAATATATCATGCCATTCTCTTCTGGCCTGTAAGGTTTCTGTTGAGAAGTCTGATGATAGTCTGATGGGTTTTCCTTTGTAGGTGATCTTTCTTCTCTCTCTAGCTGCCTTTAATACTCTGTCTTTATCTTTGATCTTTGCCATCTTAATTATTATGTGTCTTGGTGTTGTGTTCCTTGGGTCCCTTGTGTTGGGAGATCTGTGGGCTTCCGTGGACTGCGAGACTATTTCCTTCCCCAGCGAGGCAAAGTTTTCAGCAATTATTTCTTCAAAGACACTTTCTATCCCTTTTTCTCTCTCTTCTTCCTCTGGTACTCCTATATTGCGAATATTATTCTGTTTGGATTGGTCACACAGTTCTCTTAATATTTTTTCATTCCTAGAGATTCTTTTATCTCTCTCTCTGCCTCAGCTTCTCTGTATTCCTGTTCTCTAATTTCTATTCCATTAACAGTATCTTGCATCTCATCCAGTCTGCTGTTAAGCCCGTCGATCGCTTGTCTGATTTCTGCATTGTCTTTCCTCAGTTCCCTCACTTCCTCCCTCAGCTCTTGCACATTTCTCTGTAGGTCCATCAGCATGGTTATGACTTTTATTTTGAATTCTTTTTCAGGAGGACTGTGCATTTCCATCCCTTCACGCTCCCTCTCTGGGGTTGTCTGGTTGATTTTAGTCTGGACCATATTCCTCTGTCTTTTCATGGTTATAGAAGTGGTCACTGGTAGTTGCCCCATATGTCAGCTGGACTCTTTAAGACTTTAAAAAGAGAAAAAAAAAAAGAAAGAAAAACAAAGAAAGAAAATAAAAAACAAAAACAAAACAACAATAAAAAAAAGAAAAAAAACGCCCACCGGGACTAGATTCTGTGGGGATGCTGTAGGTGGCGCTGTTTCCCACTATTCCACGGCTGTGGCCACGCCACTCCACAGGGCCCTTTATAGCTCTGGCCGGGGTGCGAACGAATGGGATGCTGTTGATCTCAGTGATAAGTTTAAGTGCGGCCACACTTTCCCAGTTGCCAGCTAAGGGGTCCAAAACTCCCCAGGCCTCCCAGCCCACTGGGCTGAGTGTGCCAGGGCGATCCGGCTCCTCCGCTGGGCTCCTGTCTCTTTAAGACCGCTGAAAAAAGCGCGCGCTTTTCTTTTCTTTTTTTCTTTCTGGGAGCTGGCTGCAAGCACCCTGGCGCGTTCCCTGCTCAGATCCTGCACCCTCTGTCTCTCCAATCTCTGCTACACTGCGTGATGTGTGTCAGTTCTCCCCACACAGATCACCGGGGCTGGTTATTTCACGGGGTGTGCTTCCACTCCCTCCTGGCTCTGAATCCTCTCCTCCCGCCGGTGCGCTGGGGTGGGTGAGTGCTCGGCTCCCGCCGGGTCATGGCTTTGTATCTTACCCGCCTCTTGGGGTGCCGAGTCCTCTCGGGCATAGCTGCACGCTGTGCGCTTTCCTGTGTATTCTGGTCTCTCTTTTAGGAATAGTTGTATCTGCTGTATTTTCGTTGATAAATACGGTGTTGGGAGAAGATTTCTGCCGCCCTGCTCATGCTGCCATCTTTCCGGAAGTCGCCAAGGTAAGTAATTTGTCAAAATTTCTTGTATACATGCCGGAGGCAAAATTTAATGCTTTCCCTTACCACTTCTGAGCTGTGTACTCCACTATCATTATAGACATTGTTGAGAATGAGAGTAATCTTTGAAAATTTTTCTGAGAGTCTGAATCTTCATGTGTGAAACAAGTACAATAATGTTGAATTCAGGACCATGGAGACTGCATGAGAAGGCTCACATAAGTCTTTGAAGCTGAATTACCCTTTGGTGCTCATAAATGGGTGAGCCCTTAGACATTAGACAGACTGTGGATATTAGCTGTGGAAACACCATGGCCATATCTTCCTAATTTCTTGCTGCAAAATTGGATGTGGGTATAATGAATGAGATAGGCTTCCAATTCATGTACTCCATCTTTGTAAGCCATGGTTACCACCAATTCAATGACCATGTTATTGAAATAACAACTACTAAACACATGATCTGATAAATTATTGTTTTCAAGTTTCTGAATTTATGTACATGTGTATAATTATTTACAGAAGGTTAAAATGTTATTTTTCATACATAAAATGATTCACATTTATTGAAAATAATAATATTGCATGAAATTTAAAATTGTCCTGTAGAAATCTTAAGCATATGAGCACCAGAGTTTGAACAGATATTATTCTGTGTAATAGGGTTGTGGGGGTATACTAATAGCTGGTATCAGACTTTCTTGAGAGAGTAGCTTTGTTGGGAAACTAGATGAATCCTGCTTGGGAAAGTGAGAACTAGTTAAGACATCAGAGATGGAATTCTTGAGTGAGAGAAAAGATGATGTAGGTGGGCTTTGCACCTCAAATGGAGGGAAAAGATGGTGACCATTCCTGAGAATGAGGGAAGAAGAGAGACAAGCCAAAAGGATAAAGAAATTCTGAGACTGCTACTGCATAAAAAATCTATACTCCATCTTGTATTGGCCTGGAAATCTTCATAAAGGTTATATTCTCACACGTGCTTTGTGTAGTTTGGGATATTTGAGAAACAAAGTGACTGGATGAAACACTAGCATCAGTCAGCACAGAACAGAGAACAGACATGACAAAACAAAAGCCCAGAAGGCAGAGGAGTCTGTGAACAGTTTATCTTCCCCCTCTTGTTGCCTAGGGGATTCTCAGAAACATGAGGGGACGTCTTAGGTCATCAGATTAAGTATGTGCAAGAGTGGGCAGTGGTGAGCTGAGGACACCTAGAACTTAAGGGTCAGGGAGGCCCATGTGATATCTGAATTACATTTATGAACACATTTTGTTTGGCTCTTTGTAATATTTAATGTGAAACACCAGACGAAGAAGGATTCTCTATTCTGTGGCCTCAGCTTTAAGTATAATTTTATTGATTCCTTATGAAGTAAGACATAACTTCACTTATGAGCAGAATTTCGGTTACAGCTGGAATGACTTTTTAGATAACTGGAATTTTGCTTTATAAAAGATGGTAGTCCCCAGCAATATAGTTTTCTTATGTACCCAACCTGACATTTAACAGGTTTCTAAACTGATTGTCGCATTATCATGCTCTACCTGGATTTCAGCTGTAAAGGGCAAACGTATCAACTCATGAGTAGTTTACATAATCCCTCCATCTTTCAGAAGGTCCTAGCTTTTCTGCCTGTCTCTAGGTCTCATTAAACAGCTGCTTAGATTATTCCAAGTGGCACCTTGTGACAGGGGATGTAACCAGTGTGAGTCTAATCCTCCAACTAATGGATGCCTGAGGGCATGTGGGTGTGTGACCTTTGGACTACAATCGAAGCATCTGGATATCTGGTGGATGTCAGGTAAACAGGTGTATCTCAGGGTTCACAGGGCCACATAGACAGGACTAACTTAGACAACGCTGACTTTAGGGGACAGAGGATCTTAGAAAAAGTCAAACTGAAATATGTGTCTTCACTTCTTTACATCCATTTATCCCAGTTCACTATGACTTACCATCCACAGGTACTTAGCTGTTGACCCCAAAGGATATCATTGGCCTCTTAATTACCAATCACAATGACACGTTTTCTTCTTTATTTTACTTGATCTCAAATTGGACAAAATTGATCTCTTTCCTGATTTTATTCTGAGTTCCTCAATGAAACTATTTTCTTTTTTTTTTTATGTTACTAACCATTCACCTCAATATCTCTTAGTGGTTACTTCTCTTTTCTTCTCCTTCCCTGGATTTAGTTGTCATCCAAAACACTATCTCTATTTTTAAAATGCCCCCAGACTAGTAAGTACAACTCTCTACTAGATGTCTCTAACTAAGCTATTTATTCTCAATCTACCCCTTCCCCTCCCTAACCTCTCACACTCAAATCCATCACCAGGCTTTATTTATTCTACTCTAGTAATGGTTTTTGTCTTAATTTTTTTTTTATGATAGTGTGTAATTCCTCTCTACTTTTTGCCTGGAATGTAATAACTTTTAAATGGTGCCCTTTTTTGCCTTCCACACCATCCTCCACAAGGTAGGAAGGTGTCTTCCTCACGTTCTAGCAGACTGCCACATTGGTGGTGCCCAGTGTCCATGCCTTTGAGTAGTCGGCACCTACACTGACTCTGGGAGTGGCCATGGGAGTTGCCAGTCATATGTCAGCAACTGGAGACTCAATAGGTGCATGTTCCCTAGAAGTCTTCCCTTCTAGGGAAGTGGAATCCAGTCACCACGCAGTGAGGAGGATGGTCTAGGACTGGCTGTTGGAGGGAGAGGGGCAGTGCTGTGGGTAAGGAGGTGCCACCACCAGCAGTCCACGCCAGCGCGCCTGAGATGCCGGGTGCTGCCTGGATCTCCAGCCCCAGCTGAGTTCCCAGCTGAATGCAGCTACTGGAGGGACAGTTTTCCACCTGGAGAACTGCCCCAGTGACCCACAGAATTGTTACTAGTTACAAATAGCTGTTATTTTTAGCCACTAGATTTTAAAGTGCTTTGTGATGCAGTAACAGAAAACTGACTTCATATGTAAGCATAACATCCTTTCTTGGTTTCTAATTTCCTCTGGATGAAGTTAAAATGCCATTCCATGTCTTGTCGCCTTTCTTCCTCAGGACCCAGTCTGACTGCCGTCTCATCTCCCACCCTTCCTCTGCCTGCACCACTCCCTCCCGCCCTGACCCAGCGCTCCTTTGCGTCCTCTGCGGGAAGCACCCTCCACCTCTCATGTGGTTGACTCCTCACCCTTCAAGCTTTAGTCAACTATCACCTTCTCTGTGACTTTTACCAGGGAGTTAATCACTGACTCCTCTGCATCCCAAAGCACTTTAGTACATGCATCTTCTTTATAGCCTTTGACACATTTTTTGTATCTGTCTTAGTTATATATTTGCCTATTGATTTGTTTCTCCAACTGAGCTTAGAGACCGAGTGACCTGGTCCCAGTTGCCTCTCTTGGCCTTGGTTTCACTTTCCCGCCCTGAATGCTGTTGCCAACTGAATCCTGTTCACTCTGCGGGGGTCATTCTTCCGCCCTCCTCCTCCCTCTGCCCTCTGCCCACACTTCTGCCTCCCACACTCAACTGGTAGGTTCCGCCTTAGACGTCACTTTCTCAGGACAGCCTTTCCTGCCTGTGCAAGACTTCATTTGGCAATGCTACTCACCTCCAAAGGCAGCCAGTCTTCTCCTAAGTGCCTCCTTGTACCTCCCAGGAGAGCAAAAACTCTTAGAATCAGAGAACGATTCTTCCTTACCCTTGTATCTAGAATAAAGCTCAGCCCAGGTGTATCCAATAGAGATTTGCCTCAACAAAGAAATAAATGAATAAATGAATAAATGCCTGTACCTCATATATACCAGGCACACACCCTGGATTGTTAAGGTTATGTTTCAAGTATTCCACGCCCAATTCTCTGCATGATGCGCTATCGTGTTTGCCAAATTTTTGGTTTGGAAAAATAAGATCCATGTACCTATATGAATAAAGTACAGTGAGGATATTGCCTTTCTTTATTTGGGCTGTTTACTTAATGTGGCCTAAACTTGCATGAACTTTTATTAGCATCCATATCATACTGTTAGCTTATAATGAAACTGTGGTCAAATAAAATCCCCAGGTCTCTTTCACATGAACAATTGTCAAAATGTATAAACAAACTGGTTGAATTAATAGCTGGGAACAGCTAATAGGGAAACCCTATTGCTTAAAATGCAATTCTTTCTGGGCCAAACATTCGCCCATCTTACCGGTAATTGCACAATGCATTTGCAGCTAGGGCCTCATTAAAACTTCATGCTCACCTGCGCTCAAGCAGCACTGAGGGTGCATATGGGTTCCGGCACTGGCCAGGTGACTGCCCCCTGGGCTCGCCCAATTGTGAATTTCAGTTAGAGCCACAAAAGTCGGTGCCTTTGTGCCATGATTTATTGTAGGGAGCTTGTATCCCAGGGGAGTTTAAGCAATTCAGGAGCAGCAGGAAGAGACAGGGAGGCAGGTGAGCAAAGAATTGAACGACTTTTAGAGGTATTGTGACACCTTGTTAATTATTAACTCTGGCAGCAGGCTGTCAGGTTAACCGGAAGCGGAGGGTGGACTTAATTAAGTATCTAAACAGCGTTTCTAAGGAGCAGATATAGCCCCAGAACAGGGCAGTTTCCCTGGGCACAAAAAAGTCATACACCTTGGAAGCTGGGTATATTGCAGAAGCCCTTGCCAGCTATACTGTTTACATTGTACCTATACTCATTGCCTCTGGAAATGTGGCATCTGCCTCATGCTATCTCCATTAGAAGGGACACATGGGTTTTATGGCCCATCTTTATCCCAAGGAAGATGAATAGTATGTGGAAGAACGGGAAGAAATAATTATTTGGGCTGCATTTGGGCAGTTGCTTAAATTATCTTTTTGTTCAGTCTGAAGTCACTGAGGGAGCTCCCTGTGATATGATTGATTTTGTAAGGACTCAACTATCAAGTGACTCCTGAAGGAGAATTTTGGGAGAATCATACACATAAAATAGAGGGTCTGTAGAGATCAGGGGGATAAAAATATAGAGGTTGGATCAACAGAGAAAACAACTCCTCAGAGGAGGCAGAGAAGAAGGGGTTCCCAGGGGAGGCCCAGGGAGAATCGGGGGCCTGTCCCAGTTGGTCTGCTTTCTGCCCTCGGTGAGGCGCTTGGGCTCCATCAGAGCTCTTCATCTTATGTGAGTTATCTCTCTTCACTTCACCTCAGTCCACACGTGGAAGGTCAGGGTGGTATCTACTTCACAAAGTTGTCGTGAAGATCAAATGAGATCATATAAATTCATCCGAGGACAACCCTTCTCTCCGTATCAGGAGCTTGATAAACAGCAGGCACTTTAGCCACACCTCCATGAAGGCCAGAAGGAACTAGCAAGTAGGAGGATTTCCCGAGGAGTGCCATCAAAGTAACTGGAGATCCCTTCTTGAAGCAACCAGGTCTTTTTATCATCTAACATGTTGGGCCTTCCTGCACTGACTCTGAGCTGGCTGCCACAGATGTGCCCTTCACAGCCTGAGTGGGCCGTGCACACAGACTGACCTGGCGGACGTCTTCCGGAGCTGTGCTGTGTGTGGTCTGCAGAACAGAATATATACTTGGACCGTCCCTTCTAAACTACTGTGTTTATAGGCTTTTTTTTCCTGTTTCTAAAAGTAAAATATACTTATTATAGAAAACTCAGGAAGTATGGGAAAACCAAAAGACAAAACAAAACAATTCAACTACACAGAACCGATCCATTTTACAACTTTAATACATTGGTCCATTTCCTTCCAGATTTTTTTCTTTACATATTTATGTCTCTTGACTATTTACAAATTACATATCCTGGTCTCCCCTTTAATCTGAAACTTAAGTTTAACAAAAATGGAACTGACTCTTTAATCATTAATGTTAAGAATTGCAAGAGAATGTTTAGTGACTCCTTGTGTAGGATGATGAATTCAGGAACCTTTTATTTCTTCCTACTTCTCACTCTCTTTCTCATCTTTCCGACGTAATCTAAGTGTTAGAGTAAGCCACTGATGGGTTTGTGCATTATATATCTTCTCTTAAAGATTTATTGTTTTGATTTTTACATATCACAAAATGAAGTTAAACTCTTTATTTTTTTAAAGAGGCAGAAACAAAAGAACCACCACGGTGATAGGTTTGGAACCCGCAAGGAGAGATTGTTGATAACAAAACAAAACAATACGAAAAGGTGAGATGAGAAATTGGAGAGGGACTGATAATGTTGAAGCCTGTGTGTCTCTGTTTCACACACTGTTATTCAACAATATGCAACTTGAGACTTATTTTGGTATCGTGTTCATGCTTCCTTCTCATGCAACATCCCTGGGAGAGTTACTGAGGAGATGGTGATGGTGGGGCTCAGTGGTAAATATTCTTAAAAAGAAATATTTAGAGTGCTTCATAGTTCACAACATACATTTATTTAATGCATTTCATGGAATATCCATACTAACCTTGAAAAGTTAGGAATTGTTGCCTTCATTTTTACGTAGGAGGACACTGATACCCAGAGTGGCTGAGTTATTTTCCTTGGACCACCCAGCCACTAAGTGGCAGAACCCCGATTCCGTGCCTGAGCCTTTTCTAAGTCTGGATGCTTCCAGGGCAAGCACCTAATTTGCCTGAATGAATAAGAATGTCAGTGGGATCCAGTGTGGAGTCAAGATCATGGGTTGTTTTCTATATGCTGGATAAGTCATGGTCTTTAACTGGAGAGGTCACGTGCTTTATCCATTCACTATGGATTTCAACTCTTAATCTCCCTCTTAAAAAGAAGAAAGTCAATATACTTATCTGCAGAATAAATATATATTATTTTCTCACTTACTGTTACTTTTGAACTTCATTGAACACATTGACAGATAAATTCACTCTCCTTTCAGAAAAACAGCACATTAATACAATGGTTTTAATTTCTTCCATTTTAAATTGGTAAACCAGAAGAATAAGCAAGATGAATCATTTCTTAGATGTATGGAGTGGTACGCCATATGAATACATGTACCTCAAAGATTGATATGATGCCAAAGGATTTTTAAAAAATTTAAAATGTATGTAATTCTGTCACCCATATTTTTCTTCCTTCCATCCTGGATCTGGAATATACCTATGTTATATATATATATATATATATATATATATTATATGTGTTTTGCTGTTACTAAAATAGGCTTGAATCACCCTGATGAACCCCGATGTGATTTATCAAAGCCTTTAGAGCTCTGCATATATAGTAATGATAGGGTTATTCTTTTTTAACTGCTTAAGAATCTTGCCCTAAGTCTCTTTTAAAGGATCAGAAACAGAAACTTCAGAAATGTGTGTTTTTTCAACAAACTATTCACATCCCTTATTAAAGAATTAGGATCAAAAGGGAAACAATAACTTCTTCTCTATGGAAAAGAATTTGGGTAATGACATTCCAATTCAAGGCAAGAAATTTAAAAATAGGACAGAGGTAATTTTGAGAAATCTGTTATTCCCTTCTATGTTTTATAGCTAGTAATCTACCTTAATTTAGGGTTACAGCCCACGTTCAGTCTTTCTATTATATTAATTGATTTCTAGATCTATTTCCTATTGATCCTGCCATTGCGGCTCTAACTGGACAGACAGGAAGTGGAAACTTAGGTCTTCATGTCTTTCCAGAATGTTTTTTTGATCTTCTGATATTATAGGTGATGAAAGTCATCTAGCATCATTGCTTTTCCAGAAGGGGGTAAAATTTACTGCATAATGGGAAGTGTTTACTGACACTGAAAATTCTCTTAGGAAATAGTTGCTATTGAAAATAGTTATATTTTATAGGAACTGAACTATTATAAAATACTGTACTTTCAGTTTGACTCAGGATACGAAATAGTAAGTTCTTCAAATAACTATGCATCTTTTACCATTGCCTATATAATCTATAGCTAGAACTTTATGATTTATCTGAGAGTACAAATATTTATATACTTTCTTTACATTATGTGTTATTGAACATGAGGTATAGCTGCTCTTCCACCCCACTATGAGATGTAAGAATACTTTCAGAGATACTGTGAATCTGCTGAAACTCTTTTCTTAACTTGATTTCTTCCCAGACATTAAGGGATGTTCACCTTTGTTGTGCCTTTACTAAGTGTTAGGCAATGAGCTAGGTGCTTTTTTATATATTACTGCATAGGAATACAACACTTCTCTGTAAAGCAAATATTGTACTGCCTGTTTTGCAGATGAAAAGACTGAGCCACGGACCAGTTAAATAATGGACCTCAAATCATGCAACTTGTAAATGTCAGAGCTGGCTTTGAATCCAGTTCTGTCGGGCTCCAAGAGCTGCCCTCGTTTGTTTTCTTTCCATGATATTGCTTCTAAACTCCCCAAGAATTGAGTTAACTTTATGAAAGCCTTTCATTTCAGCAAGGTAGTTGACTGAGTACTATCTTTACTTATCAGGCCCCACTGGAAGTCCTTATTCAATCTATCAGCACTGAAACCTGTGGTGTAAGAAATCAGAGGGTCTGTTAACATGCACTTAATATAAGTACAGCATTTACAAAGCTGCTGATTACATTTACATTTCCTCACCTGTCAGTTCAGCTCTATCCAGTTAGGTATAGAAACACCTAAGAAGAATATATAAAAGAATCCACCCAACTTGGGTCTTTTGACATATCTAAAACCTCTTTTGTAATGTGCAATTAGAAAAAGTACAGAGTCCTCTAGTCTGTCATTATTTCTTATTTTGAATTTTGTGGGTAAAGTCAATTTATATTCTGTGGGTAACAAAATTACAACTTTGTGTTAATCAATAAAGTTGAATAGCTGGAAATAAGCTATGCCATGAACCAGTGCCATACCACACTAAATGGAACCCTTTCTCTTATCTTAGGAGACCAGAATGACAGACTCAATGGGATGGATATGCAGATGGCATTTGACAGGTTTGGGTTAGAATCACAGTCAAGCCTTTTTAGGCAAGCTGTGGATCTGTTAATAGCTTTGGTTTTCTGCAAAGGGATGCTGGGAATACCCTATAGAGTAACAAAAGACTAAGAGTATAATGGGCCTAGTGCAGAGAGTATGGTTGAAGAAAATGCCAGTTACGGGAGGGCAGCGGAGCCTTTTCCCACCAAGGTGTGCTATGCCAGTAGCTGGCCTTCATGCCCTTGATCTCACAGTGGCCTCGTTTTCTGATGATTGGGGTCAGGTTCCTTAGTATTTATCTCCTTGTTAATTGAATGACTAGTTCTGGATAATGGATAATTCTCAGTTTTCTATTTTTAGAAAGTGTATAAATATCTAAATTAGATGAAGGCAAAGTGAGCTGCAGTCTTTCCTATTCCAAGGACATAAGTAGGTTGCTCCGTGTACCTCCATAGTCGCGAGCAAACTTTAACTCATTAATCTGTAAAGGCCTTTGATGAACCTTTGATCTAGATAAAAATATGCCAGTCACGGCAAAGTTCTACTCTGTCATTTGAGAACTTTCAAAGGACTAAAAGTGACTCATATAGTTGGTTTTATAATATCATCTGCAAGATCTGATCACCACTCGGAAATCTTCAGAAGCTTCTCACAGCCTCAGAGTCAAATAAAGGACATTAGAGGGAGCCAAACATAAATAAATACATACCACTGTGGCGGGAGTCAGAAGACCCAGGCTCTGGTTCCAGTTACGTCCTGCACCTCAGTGATGTTAGACAAGATGTGTAGCCTTTGGGCCTCAGTTTCCTCATCTGGGAAGTGAGGATGACAATCCTAACAACAGAGATGGGCTCAGATGCCTGTGCAAATGCATTTAAGAATTCTCAGACCAGTCTAGCTGTTAGGCATGGTTACAGAAAGCCTTGGGGGCATCTGGCCCTGTTTTCTCCCTTTACTCTCCATGCCCACCCCACCTTCAGAGCCCCCTGTTTTCCATTCTTCAAGCCCTCCCTGCCTTGCTTTGCTGTCTCAGGGCCTCCACTGACATTCTTTCCCAGTTCAAGGATGCCCATCCTTTCCGGGAACTCACCTGTCCTGCCCTGCTGCAATGCTACAATCTCCACACATCTGCCTCCCACATCCCCTGCCAGCAAGGTCCCTTTGCTCACCTGGGCCACAGCCCTGGGCATCCTGTTTCTTGGACATGCCGCCTTGTTGTAGCACATTCAAATGTGTATGTATTCACTTAATGTATCATTACAGTTCTCTAGACTTCCACCCTTTGGCTCATTCCTCCTGTTTAAGAAGACTAAGCCTTCCATCTGTGCCTCCACTCCAGCTCTTTCCCGACTCTGAGATCTAACTCCATCACATAGGCCCCTTTTTCTCTGTTTCCCTCTCAGCAGTGCTCATATCCTCAGCCTACAAATATGTCCAGGTGTGCCCAACCATAACACAAGTGCCAGCCACTTTCCTTTCCTGGCCAGCATTAGGAAAAAGCAGAGTATAGCATGGTCTTGAATTTCCTCACCCTGTCACTTCATGCTTTCAGCAGACCCCTGTCCCCCGGTGCTCCGCAGAAACGGTTATTTGCCATTCCGGCAGCTAAGCCCTCTATTGCCTCTGCCTGACTGCTCTCTGTTCAATTCATTCTAATTCTCTCTGCTAATTCCTTTAAGTGTGGTTCTTACTGTGTTATTTGCCTCCCTTGCAGAAAACTTGTCTGCAAGAGCAGGAATTCTCAACAACGAAAGCCAACAAATAAACGTTAAAAAGTACTCAACTTTACTAGAAAGCAAAGAAAAAGTACTTACCAGGAGATCAACTTTTTCACCTTTTTTAATGGATAAAGTTTAAAAAAAACCAGTATCATTACAGGTAGGGCTAACCAAACATATTGTAAGCAGTGCTTTAAGTGTAAATTGGTACAATCTTTCAGAAATCCTCTTGTATCACATGTATATAATTTCAACCAATTCAATTTTAGTAATCTATAGTCATTTCTCATTGCATCATAGTTTACAGTAGCCAAAGCTTGGTAATGATTCTGTGACAATAGAAAATTACCACACATCTATACAATGAAATACCATGCAGCCACTAAAAGGATGGTGTACAAATACACTACTGACATGAAAATATTTTATAACCATGATTAAGAGAAAAAAATTTACAAAGTGCCATACAAAAATTCTGTTTCCAAAATATTTATTCAGGGACCATTTGTTGAGTGCCTACTCTGTGCCAGGGTACTATTCTAGGTGCTGAGAATATGAGTATGTTTAGAAAGTTTGGAAGAATATACATAAAATATTAATAATAGTGAAGATCTCTAGGTGGTAATATACTTTGCACATTCTCTACAATACATATGCTACTTCTATAATATCTTCACAGTTTTTAAAACACCAATGTCTTTAGAATAAATGTCAGCTTCTTCACTGTCCTAGTCTTCATTTCTTGTCCAGCTTGATTTCCCATAGTCTGTCCATTCAACATCTACTATATATTTTGTTTGTTTTATCAGCCCCTAAATTTCTTATTACATCCATGTCATAGAATGTTCCTGCTCCATCTGCTCATAGCCCTATCCTGAACAGTCTCTTTGTAGAGGCCTCACTAGAGATGATCTCCCCATCTCTGAACTCACATGTCCATCCATCACTGTCTGTCTCAGAGCATCCCTGTCTCTCTTCCTCATGTGACTGTACTGTGTGATCATAGAGGGCAGAGTCAAAACTTACATCACTGTGGAAGGTTTTCCTCCTGCAGCACAGTGCTTCCATAGTCTCTTGAATATATAAGGTCCCCAGTGATTACTTGCTAAATGAATCAACAGATACATGCATCCCATTCCTCATTATAAATTTCTTGAGGGCAGGGCATCTTAGTCTTCCCTGAGTTTTCTACAGCAGTATTCAGACAGGGGTGCAGTTCTTCTAAGCATGAAAACAGGCCTGGAAAGCTTTCCAGGAATCAGTGTCCAGGTCTTCAACTTCCATGTGTACTGATTCCCTAAACTGGGAATGCAGGTGTGGGATTGAGGTGCCCTTAGAGGAAGCTGTCCTATGTCTCCTTTCTAATTGTCTTCTCTCATGCTACTAAATGTATATAAAAAAAGTGTTGTTCCTCACGCATGCCCTGCCTCTCACTATGGTTCATTGCCTTAAAATGTAAAAGTCTCCAGAGTACCAAATAAAAGGACAGTTTGAATCACATCATTTCACTTTTCCATCCCCCTCACTTACAGAGTCTCATGAGAACAATGGCTTCTTATTTTATGAAGTGACAAGCTCATGGTCAGGCTCTTTGTCTACCTACCTGTCTATCATTTTATCTTTCTTTCTATTTTACCATTAGTATACAACAGGGAGGTGTTTGTCATGGAATACATATTAATACATACCTTTAAACTGAAAAGCAAAATCGCATATTTTCAGGCATAAAAGGAGTCTAACTTGACCTATAGTTTTGACAAAGAGGACTTGTTTGCCCTTTAGTTTATATGGTGGACATTCTCATAAATTCAATAGGCTAAACCTCAATCTCCAAATATTGACAAAAATATATTTAAAGTCTGTGACAAGATAAAAATATTTTATTGCATTAACACAGACTTTTGAATTGAAACACTACTTTGTCTTTAACAAATCTTTTTTAGCATATTGTGTATAAAATGTTAGCATATTTAGTACAACATGCCTCCAAGTGAAAAAGTAACTGATATAATTAATAGTCATTTGATGAGTCTTGGTAAAGCCTTAAGTTTCATTCCTGGAGAGTGAAAATGAATGTAGTTAGTATTAGGTGAAGGTTAAAAAAAATCCTTTTGCAAGTCATGTATTTTCCAATATTTTGCTTTCCACAAAATTGAAGGAGATTCTCAACAAGTTTTCAGTTCATCATAAAATATTTGATTGTAGATCACTTTGGGATGTTTGGCATATAACTTAGAGAGAGTTCATGGAATTGAGTGACAGTACTGTAACAAAACTTCCACTCACATCTGCTTATTTATGTCAACAAATGCTTTCAGCAAGTACATCTATGAAAATGAAAGCTGAAAATGGATTTTTGCTAATAATATCTGGTTCTAGCAAGAATGAAAGCACTTATAAAATTATTAATTTTTTAGTAATTACTTATCAAGATTTGTCATGTGATAATGTTAACGATATGTCAAGGCAAAATTTAATACATAAATCCTGATGTCCTGGTGAGATAATAAATAAGTAAATGAATTTTAATTTGCCTACCTATTTTAGTGGCAGAGGTGAATGGTTAAGTATAGTGGAAATAGCAGCTCAAGAAGAAGAAGGAACAGTATAGAACTGCTGTCCCTTGAAGAGCCTGTTAATATTTTTAACTGATGATGAAGGATAACAAATTGCTCTGGCATTTATATTCAACTTAAAACATTTCAGAGTGATGTAATCATTTTATTTTAAAATGTAAATAATTATCATTATCAGAAATTAAATCCTGTTCAACAATTTGAGTTTATGATGAAAAATTTAGACATTGACCTAAAACATGTATGAGGATGTACCTAGGTTTTCCACATTTTTTGGTGAGGAACTTAGCAGAGATGGTAGAAAACAGCTGCTCTATAAGACAGCGTGCCATGCACTTTGTCGGTGCTCAATATATGTTTGAGATAGGTTAAATCTAAAGCAATAAATAACAGAAGGTGTAAACCAAGGGTGTTATCTTTTCAAAATCCTGTACAGATGGAACATATTTCTTGGTTAATATCCTCCCAGTAAAGACCTGGTCCACTGGTCACGGTGATGAGAATACAGGCAATGGCCCAATTTTCACCTCCTGTACATCTCATATGCTTCTCTGGGTTTAATTTCAAAAGCTCAGTTTCCTTGAAAATATATTAATCTATGACAATAAAACAACTGTGGCCAATTTATATATTGGAAACTTATGTTGATTAAAATGTTTTAAACGTTGTAACTAGAACAAATGTAAATGAGGGTCCCGCAGGACAGGAAGGCTATGACATGTCGGCCAGGGAAATTCTCGCTTGCTTGTGGCTCCCGGCTCTACCCTTTTTCTGTAGTTGTCAAAATCTACTCTTTGTAGAGGACACATCTCATTTCAAGCAGAAGGTGCTCAGATCATGGCATTCTCTGTGTAAAGTACAGTAAGACACTCTGCTGGCCAGGGCTTATTACAACAGCTTTGTCAGAAAAACAGGTTGAGCCCACATTAAATCATTTAAACATTTCCAGAAAATAGGGATGAATGTTAAGTAAGGTGTTCACAGGACTTGATCTTACCTGAGCCCACACCCTTCCATTCTCCGCATTGCTCATGCAACTCCACCCACACTCACCTCTGTAGCTCTTCAAACAAGCCCTTTCCTCTGCCTGAAGGATTTCCCCAGAGAGACATGGGGCTCACTCCTTATATTTAGACCTCTGCCCAAATGTCTCCTTTTCTAGAGAGCTCCCCTGACTCCCCTGCCTGAAATACCATTGTCCTCTCAATCTGCTGCGGTATTCTGTTACTAATAATAAGGTTGCATCAAGAGCCTTAAACTGGGACTGTCCCAGGCAAAGAGGCATATGGTCATTCTATCACAGCATGCTTCACTAGCTGGCTTTATTTTCCAAATTACTTCCTTGAGGTCAAGGGCTTTGCTTTACTCCCTCTGAGCATTGCCAGGCACATGGCAGGCCTTTAATAAATATTTGTTGAGTAATAATAAAATTAGCATTATATGCCAATGACGTGGTTCCATGTCATTATTCTTTTGACAACATAAATTTAAACAGTTTTAAATATATACTGCCAAATTGCTTCCCAGATTTTTATAGTTTCTCAGCAGTAGTCTATGATAACTCTTTTATAACATCAACCAAATATTAAAATGTGTTAATATCATTACTAATTCGATAGACAATTCCCATGTGCATTTCTAGAGTTATGAGGAAAAATGAATGTTTTTTTTTACATCTATTGCCTATTTGTCTCTTCTGTGATTGTCTTTCTGTGATTTTTTACTAATTTTTCTAATCAATATTGATTGGTACCTATCATATGCTTTGCAAAATAGGGAGTAAGGACAACAATTAAAAGCTGGATTGTTTTTTAGTCAGTGAAGAGTATATTATATAGAGAAGAATAAGTATGAGAAAAGTTTAGAGATGGATTCATTGGGAAATAAATAAGAACAATATTCAAAAGTTTTAAAAGAACAAGATTGGAAAGCATGTGCATAAAGTCCTAAATCGGCGAGGTTTAGTTACTGAGACACACAGCTTTAAAAAATATACCCATTGCTTCCTAATTGATTCTGCTACATCTACATAATGGACAGGAGAGAAGCAGAGATTTTAAAAGAGGGCCCTTCCACTCCTACTGACCACATAAAGGGAATATCCCAGAAAGGAGCCAGCTATAACCTGTCTAATTTCTACTGAAAATAATGGAATGAGTTAAAATCAGCTATATCAAATAGTAGCTCTATTAAGCTGCAGTTAAAGTGATGTCAGAAATAACTGAGTCCTGTCCTGTCACAGATACTTCTTGGGGTGAGTTTCCAAAGAAAATATGGTCCCAAGGGAAGGGCTGGCAAAGCTGCTCGCTGTTTTGCATGTTTTCTGCCTGGGTTCTGGCCTCCATCCCTAACTGGACCTTCAGAAAGTCTGCTGTCCTCAGAGCCATTTCCTCCCTGAGCCCTGTGGCTATTCCCTGACCTCAGTCCTGAGCCTCTAATGTTACCAATCAGGTGGCAGAGCTAAGGAAGGCCTCCCAACCTGTGGGGAAGTATAAGTAAGAAGAGATGTAGAGAAAGGAAGGAGGAAGATGCCTACCCGGTGCACAGCCTCCTGCTCCAAACGTTGTCTCACCTGGGCCCTTGCATCCATGGTCTAGGCCTGCCCCTTGAGGCAGGACAGAGAGAGATGGAAGAAACTGAGACCAGAGAGGAAAAAGTCCACAAAGGGGCTGCCACCTTTATCTCTTTGAAAGTTGTGCCATTACAAGTTCTAGGGTTTGACCCATTCAGCTCACACAACTCTTTTTCCTCGGGGGTAAGGCGTTTGACCCTGATGCATCCTTAGGCAGCTATGAGTAGGGGTGTGGGGAAAGGGGCCAAGATGCTCAGTGAGCTGCTCCTGGAGGCCAGTGCTTGCCATTGCAATGAGGGATAAAGATGACATAAGGAGGCACAGGCCAATAATAGGAAGCCTTGCGCATGTCTTAAGTGAGGTGAGCATACTCACAGCAAAATTAGGTCTAAATCTCAAAGACATGCTCTTTGCTGCAAAAGGGTAACACTTGAAATAGAGCCACCTGGGCATTGATTAGCCTGAAATGTATAGGAACATCAAAGGAACCTGACAGTGAACTGGGAAAGCATCAATTATCCTTAGAGTTAAGAAATTTAGAAAAATATACATCAGAAAGAAGTAGTATTCTATATACAGAGTTTTGTTCATTTGTTTTCCTTGATCTAAAATGATATTTAGCCTTAAACTCAGCTGGAATTTTTAGAAAAAGAAATTTGAAACTGGAATGAGCACTTAACAGCTACCCCACTGCTTTCATGTTACAGATGAGGAGGCTGAGACATGATTCTCACTAAGCTGGATGAAATCCAAGTTTTCAGGTTCATGTGCAATCTTTATTATTTTTGTAGTAGATGATTATCATGCAAGAGAGCCAGTTTGTTTAAAAATGACCAAGATTTGGCCACGAATATGGCTAGATGCATATGCCTTTTAAAAATGGCTTCTGTGTCTCTCAGTAAATGAAGAATTATATCACCAACATAACCAAAATCACAGTTGAGTGACAACTTAAACAATCTGCAAATATGTGATGCATAATGCTCTCAGAAAGGAGAGCCTTTTTTTGTGTGTGTGGTGATGTTAATCAATGACACGCATATAACAAATGTATGAGGCAGTATAATGGCACTTTCTATTTGCTGGGTTCCATTATAAGCATTTTACATGTTTTATTACATTTTAGCCTCCTAACAACCCAATAAACTATGTGTAGTTATCATCCCCATTTTGCAGATGAAGACACCCAATCACCAAGAAGTCAGGTTGCTTGCTTAGGTCACATCATTTTTTCACGGTGGAGCCGGGATAAGCCAGATCAATAGTGTTGACAGAAAATGTCAGTAAAATCTGAAGGAGGGAGCAACCACCACTTCATAGAGTAGAATTTATACAGTCAAAATATACCTCTATGACCCCACCAGAACATGGGCAAATGTGATGTTTTAGGAGAATTATGCAGAAGATGTGCTATGTTGCCATTCATTTAGGTATTCTGGATTTTAGTTTTAATCAAACTTGATTAGCAGAAGACTATACAATTGGAATATAACATGGCCACTCGTGGAATTGTCTTGAGAGATTTTCTGAATTGAGGCCTTGCCTTTCTAGAAAGATGTTGTAAGTTAAGTCCTTTCTTATATTTTGTTTGGGAATTTTGTTGAGGCATTGTCTGGTACTTTATATGGTGCCTGGTACATGGAGCTCAGCGTGGAAAAACTTACTTTAGAAATTTGTGTTGGAAAAGCTTTACTTCTCCCATGATCATTTTTGCATCTGAGATTTGCTCTTTTCATTTTGGATGCCAGGGAGCTTAGACTCAAATTTGAAAGTGACCTACTACAATTCTGCATAACCATTATGGTGGAGGCATCTATTTTCACTTTCTTTGTTTTGACTTTGACTTTATTTGGAAACAATCTCTATTATCATTCTTTTTCTTCTTCTCCTTTCTTTTCTTCTTTACCACTTATGACACATGTTCTGTTGTAAACCAGCTTAAGTCATGATAGAATCACAATAGATAAAAATAAATTAAATTCCACAGTTCTATATTGAGCATAAGAACAAAAATCAATGTCTAAGAATACTTTGAACCAGAGCCTTTGGGGTCATTTATATGCAACAAGAGTAAATAACTAAAACTGTTATTAAATGACTAATTTTACAGCATAATTTGTGTAGAAGGAACCACATAAGTATGAAGATTAGTGTTACAAAGATGTTAGAGGTAATTTTACAGATGTTGAAGCTAATGCTTTGAGAGGCTAAATGGTTTGCCCAGTGTCACTCAGCTCAGTGAGTGGCAAAGGAAAGAAACTAGTGAACAAGTGTTATTAAATACTCAGCACACAAAACTGTGTCCAATATTATGTTTTACATCTTTTCTAAGATACCAGGAAATAGGGCAATTTTTATAAAGCAAATTAACATTTTAAAGAATGAAAATGTGATTTTATTTTTTCAAAAAAAGCAAAACGTCATTATAGTCTAACAAAAAAAGCCACAGGTGTAGTTTATGGTTGTAATGCAATATGATCAGGTCTGTAATAGAATTATGCATGAGAACAAAAGAAAGAGAGGGTAGATGCCTAGCTTAGCCAAGAAAGGCTGGAGACAGTTTCTCAGATTAATGACAGCTGACTTGAGCCTTGAAGAAAACATGGAGATTAACCAGATGGAGAAGTTTGGGACATTTGGGAGAATGAGGAGAAGAAAGCAGGAGGAATAGGCAGAGATCAGTACCTAACAGGGCCTTTTCCTGAGGCCAATGGAAGATCTCAAGGATATTCAGAAAAGGTACATTCTCTTGCTTTGGAGTCATCTGCACAGAATGAATTGGAGAAGAGGTGATAGAGGAGCGAAGACCAATTCGAGGGCTATTGCATCAGCTTGGATGAGAAGTAAGGAGCTGAGCGGCAGAGTGACATTGCGGACAGGGAAGAAGGAATATGTTTGAAGAATAAGCAGATGGGTTTTTTAATCTGCAGGACTTGTGATCAAAGCAAGTTGGTGGATGGGGGAGGAATGAAGGACAAGGGAAAATCAAGAATGGCTCTTGGGCTGATAGCTTGGGTGATTCGGTAAATAGAGACACCCTTAGCAAAAGAGGAGAAATGGCAAAAAAGTGAGTTCACAAGGAAATGCAAAAACAGTGAATACATTGTTGAATATATTTATGAGTTATTCGATAACCTGGTGGAGCTATCCAGTTAGCTTTGTATATCTGGTTCTGGATTGCAGTAGACTAATCTGAGAGGTAAAATGAGAATCAGGAATTTCTATTTGAGATACTCCTAGTGACTTTGAAAAGTTATATAAGCATCTATAACTTTTATAAATTACATATATTATTATAGTTATATATGTCATATAAAAATAAATACATTTATTATTTTAAATAATGTGTTTATTTTTCAGAAAAAAAAAATTCTCCAGAATTGCGATATGTAGCTTAGGTCCCTGTCATGTATAGGTAGAGTTAGTAACATAAAATGAAGTTTCACAGATAAAGTGTGTAGCGCTAAAGAGACCTGAGATTAACCTTTCAATTTTGAATGGAGAAAAAGTTGCCTCCAAAGGTAATGGGAAAGAAGTAGAGAGGCAGGAGGAAAATCACCAGAGCTTTATGTCAGAAAAACCAAGAACAACACTGTCAAATATTACAAAAACCCAACCAAACCTTGGAAACCATGGAAGGATCCCACCCCATCACTTTATGCACAAGAGAGCAGAGCAGAGGCTTCCTAAAATCACACAGGATTAGATTCCTGGACAACCTTGCAGGCCCTGCTCTCATTCCTGACTATGGAGTCCTATCCAGTAATTCCAAACACTTCTAATGCTTATCCTTGGCAGAGACACCCGAAAATGTTTGCTGGTGCTGACTCAGAAGCAGAGCAGATGACTGATTGTAATGGCCTGATTTTCACATCATGTTGATTATAAGCAACTTAGTAGGGAAAAACTAAGCAGAAATTAAATTTCTAACTGTTCCCACTGAAAAAAAAAAACAACCAAAGATAAGTCATGTAACACAAAACAAAGGTATATGACAAGTAATTTAAAAAATGGAATAGAAACTGCCCCTTCAATTTTGCCAGTTAGAAATTCATTGATAATATTCCTGAGAGTAGTTTTATGTAAAGACCAATGTGGGGACAGTAGATTCTCAGTAACTGCTCGCTGAACCAGTGAGAGGATTTTCTCTGCAGGTTGGCCAAAATGATTTTGATTATTTTATATGAATTCTGGGTTTGAAAAAGGCATCTGCTGTTGGATGATCAGCAAATACCTTTAAAATCAAGATAGCATTTGGGTGTTTTTATATATCAAGCAAAATAATTTAAGCCTAAAGTGGGTTAACTTTTTAAACAGGTAAAAAAGCTCAGTTTAATGCTTTTCTCAGTCCAGTTATTTTATATAGATCTAATCAATGAAGTAAAGATTCAAACTGCAGAGGAAAACGTGACTGTTTGAACAGTTCCATGAATATTGTATACTGAATAGTGTGAGTCTGGGTGTGTAGGAGATAACCCATAAATGATAGCCATCAGTATCATTGCAACACTTCTGGAATTAAAAGGGTCTCTATTCAAAGCAAGTCACAGAACCTAATGGTTCCTGAATGATGTGCCTAAGGGGAATTATTTGGGGTTAATCTCAATAAATTTATTCTTTTGGTGTTGAAAATATGTTCATAGTAACCCTGGTGTGAGCGGTAATAAAGCTGAATTATTGTGATGATAATATTATATTTCCTTGAATTCTTGCAATTCTGGAGACATTGTCAAAATTATCCTCTTAGGCATTTCATCCAGATATGAATATCACATTCCTCAACCTCAGTGTACATATATAAATACTTTTGCAAGGGTGAGGGCACAACCAAGAAGGAGAGGGAGTTGGGAATTGCTGCCACTGTTCTTTATGTGAGCAAGCATCATAGACAATTTTTAGCAGCCTGGTTTGGTCTATTGCTTGGTAAAGCAACGTGAAAAACTATGTAATTATATTTCACCAAAAACTGATATAAATGTAGAAAGGATGAATCACAATCATACCTTGTATTTTCTTTCTCTCTCCTTTCAAGCCTCTCTCTTTTTTACAGTAACTGCATGTTGGTTCCAGGCTGAATGCCAGTTGTATCAATTAAACAGTAACTAATTCAAGTACATTTGCAATCTGTGTTTGAAATGCCAGCCCATACAGTGGTTACCAATTAAGCATGAGGCAGATTAATGGATGCATTGTTCTCCTGGGCTAACTCCACCACGTTGTCATTAAGCAGTAAGCCCTAGTGAACCAAAGACTTTCATTTAAAGGGGAAGGGAAACACATGCTTACAAAAAAAAAAAAGTTGGGTGTTTTATATCATGCAGAATTATTTAACAGGAGAGTGGTGGGTAACCTTTTGAGGGGAGAAGAAATTATGGCTGTTTAGTGTTTTTCTCAATCCCTTCATTTTGCATAGATTTGATCAATAGACAAATAGAAAGGTTCAAAATGGGGGGAAAATAATGGGAACAGATCAGACAGACAAATGGCTCCTGTAAGTTCATGGTTCTTAAACAGATGCTCTTTTCAGCTGGCTGTGGTATATCATTACCTCCAGGAACCCTGAAGAGGAAGTACACAGATTCACTAGGGATGGTGGAGATGCAGCATATTTACTGTGCAAAATACTTGGCTCTGTACCTCTCACCCCCACCCCACTCACCGCTGCCCATTTAAGGAGACAAATATTTGGGGCAGTGATTTGGTCCATTTTAAATTACAGACTTGTGATTTTTATCACCAAATGTAATTGTGGCAATATAGAACTATTTTTGCCACTCATGAAACATTTGAAAATTGTCTTAGTTTGTAGTTTGTATCAGAACAAATGGAAAGAGGATGAGAATTTAAAAAGAAGCAATTCATTTTAGTTCTCTAGCACACATGATTTCCTGTGGAAGCTTCTCTTCCTTCTTTCTTTCTTTTTGACTCTTTTATCAGACCACAAACAAATGTGATGCCTAAAAAGATATTCTTCTTTTTTTTTAAAGAAAAAAATACTTTAGTTTTTTTTTTTTGTCTAGTGCTATTTTCCAGTGGGCATGATGTGGCTGAATAAATGGCTGACCGAAGAGTAAAGCTCACAATTTCCCCCGAGTTTCCAAAATCTTTAAACATTACACAACTAATTATATCAATTCAGTATGTAAAATATTGACCTAAAGAGGAGGAACACCTTTTGAATATGTCCACTCACAAACTCTCCTCCACTTCAGAGCTTTCCACCTTGCTCTGCAGACTGCAGTGCTGCCGTCAGAGCCACGGACACGTCCCCAGCTGGACATCTGCACCGGGCTGCTTCGTAACAGCTCCTAAATACCTTCAAAAGTGGGTTCATTGTTTTCCTTCTAACCCCACTTTGTTGCCTTTCCCCCTCCTGGCAAAATGGCTCTCTGCCTGCTCTTTGTTCAGGGCCCAGGAAGACACTGCCCACTCCTCTGAGTGACTTGGAAGGAGGGGATGTGGAAGCAGAATTGGGGAAATCCACGAGGGAGGTTGTTGCTGTGTGATTCATTTTAGATCCACTCAATGTCTCTGATTTTAGAAGATGTGTGCATGCGTGTGTGTGTGTGTGTGTATGTGTGTGTGTGTGTCTTTCTGGGGTGTTTATCTCTTTGTGTAGAAATGGGAAGTAAGCCCTTGTTACAGCTGTCTTTAACTTTAATTATTACAGAGACTTTCCAAATTGGCTGTCATTTCTGCTTTCAGTGCATTTAAAATGTAATTTAGGTTTCCCAGATAACTAGAATATGTGGATTTCCTACTAACAAAAGTATTGAAGGGTTTTCCCTTTCTATTTCTTTCTCATGCTCTTCCTTCTGGGTCTTCTCTCTCCAACCTCCTCACACCTTTCTGCCCCCTCCCCTGTTATGGGCTCCCTGGTAGAGGAACAGAAATGTTGAAATCAATATAAGAATAAATTGCCACATGGTCTTCATTGTGGAGGCAAGGTTTCTAAAGAAAATCCTTGTAATCAGAAAAGAGGGACGATGAGATTAAACTGATTAAACTGAGAAAGTCAAAAAAGGACAACTTGAAAGATTAGCCCCGCAATGCCAGAAAAGCATAAGCCTCCATGCATGCTAAGCAGAGCTGTCCTCTTCTCTATCAGCGCCTTCATCGGGTGACCTTCTGTTACATTAGCACGGAACTGCCTGATCCAAGGCAAATACTGGAAATTGAAAAGCCAGAATGCCAGTGATTACAGCAGGTATCAATATTATTGTAATGATGCTTCGTTATCGTTAGGGAACTTAATTACTTAAGGAGAGTGAGACAGCCAGAAAGTAAAGCGCCATGCCTCAGCTGTCGTCCGCATCTAGATCCAGGCTGATACTCGAGAACTGCCTGAAGTTTAGATTCGAAGGTAGCCAAAGTGAGAGGAAGGAGGTGGATTTTAAGAAGATGGCCACGGGCACAGCAGGCTCTCGCATACAGAATGGTTGGGCACCAAAATGCGAGTCGCTGTCATTAGCTTTCAGAATGCCTATCACAGTATGTGCTACATAGCAGGGACTCCACAGAGTGAAAGAATGACTGAGTAGACATGACAAACCAACCAACTCAACTCCCTCTGGTAGCATGCTAAAAATGATCCATTCCACTTAAAAAAGTGATGCAAAAATATCACATTCTGAGTCTCGATCTTAACCAACCCTACTCCTTTGTTATGCAAAGTTAATCTTAGGTCCCACTTGTTTCTTTATTGATTTTTAGATTTTAGAATATTTTAATGTCCATTTCTTCAGTGAAAGCATTATTGCATTTAGCAATTTAAAAGTAGAGCAAAGGAAAGACCAGCCTCTTTTTAAATGCCTTCCAAACTCAGTCTCTCTCTCTTCCCCCAACCCTTCTTCTCTTTTCCCATAGAGGTGTACAGTTCTTAGCCTGGTTGCTGTGATGTTACAACTCTGAAATGTAGACTTCAAGCTGGGCATATGTTTTCTTTTAACTCTGACCCTTAAATAGAAATGCAGAGCCTTTCTGAACACTAGGGCTGCAGTTGTGCTGAAGCAAGCCAGAATAAGCCCAGTTACTCACCCATAAATAGACCTGACCCAGGCTGACCTGTCTCTGTCAGAGTCCTACAGAAATTTTCCCAATTTACTGAATCAAATTTATTTATTTTTGAGTAGGCACAAAAGCCAAAGTAAACTTCAGACTACATTCGAATGAACTCTTACATTTAGTCATACCATTGGTAAACTTTTCCTGTTGAATTTACCAGTAAGCCAGTTATTTCTTTGGTCCATGAGAAGAGAAAAAGAGAAAGGAAGGAAGGGAGGAAGGAAGGAAGAAAAAAATCTGAAAAGGGAAAATGTGTTTGAAGAAGGAAATTTGGAAAAGTGAAGGCCAGGTGGAATGTTCTGAAGGCTTTGTAAATCCTTGCAGCTTCATTAGAAATCAGTCTTATTGCAGAGACTGGGGTTGTGTTTATGCCTGCCTGCCTTCTGTTTACACTTGGATGATCTCCAGCCTTGGGGTAGGAGGCAAACAGTGACCTAAGGCATGCTGGGATTGTCCATGACTGTCTCTTATGGAGAAGCAGGCACATAGTCCTAATTAAAGGCCCTTTCTTTGGATAAGAGATGGTAAGTATGAAGTGTAAGTACTCTTCACACCACCCACTATGAGCACCTTCAGTACCTATAGCCCACATCAAACTGCAAGGTTTCTCATTGGTGTTATTCAGCTAGTTCACTAGCCATGCCTGGAATGCTCAGCCATCTCCATGCCCTGGAGTTGTGGATACTATCTTGGACTTCCAGGGGAAAATCTGGCTTTAGGCCAAGGTATGCCTCCTTAAATCCTAAGTCTTGTCCCATGAGGAAACTATTCCAATGTTGATTGAAGTAGGTAATTTGTCCCCTCAAGGAAAAGCCCCACCCTCTAAAGTCCCTAGACCCAAGAAGATAATCCCATTGGCTGAAACCATTTTCGAAACCCCAGACACCAGTTTTCCTGCTCTGACTTTGTCAGATCTGTATTGCACAGTAGAATCCTGGCTGATAATCAGAATCATCTGAGAATATTTTGATAAATATCGCCCCACCCTTTGATATTCTGATTCAGATGACTTGGAAGAGGCCCTAGTTTTCTTTACCTTGACTATTACAAATCCTAAGGTGGTATGGATCATCTGGTTCATGCTTCCTGATTCCTCCACATTGCAAACTGGATTTTTTGGCCTCTGCTTTTGATAGCATGATGCCCAGACAAGCAATGTTTCTCCTTGAGACCCCTCCCTCTAAATCTACAGTCTACTCTCAACCCTGGCTGCTGTAAAGTACCCTGGAGAGGTTTTAAATATGTGGATGCTTGAGTCCACCCCAAGATGCTTAGTTAGTTTTGAGTGGAGTTTAAGCATCAAAGCCAAAAATGTTTTTGCTTTTTTAAGGAAAATCCTCAAGGGTCACAAACACACACCAATTAGCAAATTTGAAAGTCTCAGCTACTGGAGGGTTTCGCCAATTATGTTTGTTGTTATGTTTTAGCAGCAGAAGAGAGCACGGGTGGCAATGCTTGGTCCTATACAGGATGGGAGATGGAACTGAGAGTTTTACAAGAAGCTGGAATTCTTGAAAAGCCACACTTCCATGAATTGGTGACACAGAAAATCTCCTAACTGGTAAAGGAAGATTGGCAGTATGAACATGTTCAATATTATTACTCCAATCTCTGCATGTGGGTGTTATGGCAAAGACTATGGGCGAAACTAAAATTGACTTTTTTTGCCCTTTTTCAACTATCATGATGGTTTCAGTATTAACTTTGTACTAGTATCACAAAATAAGTTGGAAAGTGCATTTTTTTTTTTTTGGCCAGAAGCATTTATGTCACGTTTGGAATGATTTCTTTCTCTCTTGTACACTTGACAAATTACTGTTGGGTCCTAGATTATTTCTTATATAGGGGTGCGTTTTAATCCACTTATTCTATCTGTATATGCTATAGGACTGTTAAAACTTACTATTTTTTTTCTTGAGACATGTTTGATAAATAGTATGTTTTAGCAATCAGGAAGTCACTTGCTGAATCAAAAAGTTGCACCAACTTTTGCTGGTTTCAGAATCATACTACTTCCCTGATGTGTACCAGCAAAATGCCTTGTGATAATACCTCTGGAGCCAGGGTTCAGACTCGAACCTCTGTGATACCTGCTGCAGGAAACTGTGTAATTGTTTACCAGCTGAAATGGCAACAACACTAGACATGTGGTCTTTTCTTCATGGTGTGCTGATTCTGTATTTCAAGTCTAATGTATGCACATCGCATCCAGGATTCTAACTACAAAGGAGAAGATGTACTTTCTATCTTTCTTGCCTTTGGACTTAATTAATAAGAGTTCAGGAAGATTACAAGACTTATGATCAACATACAAAGGTCAGTTGTGATTTGAACAACAGCAATGAGAATTAGAAAATGCAGTTTCACAAAAGTGATACATTGTACAATAGCACAGAAACCATAAAGTAACTGGGAATTAGTCCTATAAAATATATGCATAACCTTTTTGGAAGAAAGGATAAAATTTCATGGACATCTAATAAAAAAAAAATGCCAAAATAAATGGAGCAATATGCCAGGTCATTAATAGCAAGTGTTAATATACTAAATACATCAACTTATTCCTTGTTTAGCCAGAAATTTGGTAAAATTTCATGCAAAGTCTCAGAGGTATTTTGCAGGGAATTTGACAGTTATCCTAAGATTTATATGGACAAAGTTTTGAGAATACCCAAATAATGCTGAAGAAGAGCCAGGTCAAGGGGCTTGTCCTACCACATATCAAAAACATGCTGTACCCTATTGTAAGACCATGTGTTATTGACTTCAGGAGCAACAAATACACTAGTGGGGCAGAGAACAGAGACACAAATACATATACCTAGAAACTTGATTTGTAGCAAAGTTGACATTTCAGATCAGTGGGGAAAAGAGCAATACGATAAGTAGAAATGGGATAATTTGTTATTAATGTGAAGGAAAAAATACTAACTAAAATTAGCATCATGTTTTATTCTTGAACAAAAAAATTCATCCAGGTTGCTTAAAGAACTGAATGCGAAAAGCAAATTCTGAACTTTTGGAAAGAAAATACAGGACAGCTTCTTTCTTACTCCAGGATGTGAGAGCATTTCCGAACAAGATGCAAAAAGTACGAACCATAATGAAAGAAACTGATAAACTTGACAACATTAAACCTAAAAACTTAATATCCAAAAATCCACAAATAAAGGGGGATTTTAAGGTGGGATAAGTTATTTATGGCAAATGTAACTGAAAAAGTTTTATTCCTGAGAATATTTGAACAAATTCTACAAAGCCATAAGAAAAAGATAAAGCAAACCTGAAGAAAATCAGCTGAACAAATAAATAGGTATTTCACATAAGCTAGAGGAACGGGCAACACATACTCGTAAAATATTCAAGCTCACTGTGGGTAAGGAAAGGCATATAAAAACTGAGATATAATGTCACACACATCAAAGCAACTAAGATTAGCATGCCTAATATTATTGAGTGTTGGCAAAGATGTGGAAAAATAGAACATTTCTAACACTGAGGTATGGGTATAAATGAGTGCAAACACTTTGGAAGACAAATTGGAGCCTTCTTGAAAAGATGAAGTTGGTAGTACTTCCCATCAAGTAATGACACTCCTATATACACGTCCTACAGAACCTCTCCCTTGTGCATGAGAGGAGGCATGTACAACAATGCTCTTAGCCAGATAATGTGTAAATAATAAAATTTGTAGTAAATAAAATTTTATTTGTGAGTAAAAATTCGAGAACAATTTAAATACCCACCAACAGGAAAATAGAGTAAGTTCGTATACTGTGAAGTTATACAAAAGTTCTTCCCAACATTTTTCATGTTGTGGCACACAAAACATAGCATTTGTATGACATGCTGGTGTAACCTAGAGGGGATTCAGGGTCCTTTAAATGTAGGATGACCACATATCCTATTTTGTCCAAGACAAGCTCATTTGTCCAGAACTCCTTTCATAGTTCAACCTATTATGCCAGTGTGATTCTTTTTTTTTTAATATAATTTATTTTATTATCATTAATTTACAATTACATGTGCAATATTACGATTATTAAACTACCCCTTCATCAAGTCCCCCCCACCAACCCCATTACAGTCACTGTCCATCAGCGTAGTGAGATGCTATAGAATCACTACTTGTCTTCTGAGTTGTACTGCCCTCCCCATGCCCCCCCAACATTATATCTACTAATCGTAATGCCCCTTTTTCCCTCTTATCCCTCCCTTCCCACCCATTTTCCCCAGTCCCTTTCCCTTTGGTAACTATTAGTCCGTTCTTGGGTTCTGTGAGTCTGCTGCTGTTTTGTTCCTTCAGTTTTTTTCTTTGTTCTTATACTCCACATATGAGTGAAATCATTTGATACTTGTCTTTTCGGCTTGGCTTATTTCACTGAGCATAATACCCTCTAGCTCCATCCATGTTGTTGCAAATGGTAGGATTTGTTTTCTTCTTATGGCTGAATAATATTCCATTGTGTATATGTACCACCTCTTCTTTATCCATTCATCTACTGATGGACACTTAGTTGCTTCCATTTCTTGGCTATTGTAAATAGTGCTGCAATAAACATAGGGGTGCATATGTCTTTTTCAAACTGGGCTGCTGCATTCTTAGGGTAAATTCCTAGGAGTGGAATTCCTGGGTCAAATGGTATTTCTATTTTGAGTTTTTTGAGGAACCTCCATACTGCTTTCCACAATGGCTGAACTAATTTGCAGTCCCACCAGCAGTGTAGGAGGGTTCCCTTTTCTCCACATCCTCGTCAACATTTGTTGTTGTTTGTGTTTTGGATGTTGGCCATCCTCACTGGTGTGAGATGATATCTCATTGTGGTTTTAATCTGTATTTCTCTGATGATTAGTGATGTGGAGCATCTTTTCATGTGCCTGTTGGCCATCTGAATTTCTTCTTTGGAGAAGTGTCTATTCATGTCCTCTGCCCATTTCTTAATTGGATTATTTGCTTTCTGTTTGTTAAGGTGCATGAGTTCTTTATATATGTTGGATGTCAACCCTTTATCAGATACGTTTTTTATGAATATATTCTCCCACACTGTAGGATGTCTTTTTGTTCTACTGATGGTGTCCTTTGCTGTACAGAAGCTTTTCAGCTTGATATAGTCCCACTTGTTCATTTTTGCTTTTGTTTCCCTTGCCCGGGGAGATATGTTCATGAAGAAGTTGCTCATGTTTATGTCCAGGAGGCCAGTGTAATTCTTAACAGTGCCTGTTGCATTTTAAAAATGTTCTAGTTTGGACAAAAAATTATATGGTCATCCTTTGTCTATGGGTCTTAGTGAAACAAACTCCATTATATTTTCATTTTATCTTATAAACATAATAAAACACAAATATTATGGAGGCTATCAAATATTAAATATGTAACTGTTTAAAGATAAATGTAGATTAAAAGCTTTAGGACTTCATTTGAGCAAAACTCCATTCTAATTTTAGGGCAATGCCAAAAAGGAAGTGGTTAGTAGCCCTCCACCTAGAAGAACTGGGAGAGACTTACAGAGAAAAGATGCAGAAGCAAAAGCAAGAAATTACATGATACACTATAGCTTCAGTGTTGTGTTATTTGGCAAAGCCTAGTTGGCTACTTGCGATTGGTTGTCCTTAGGTTTTGATTTCTTCATTTTGAGGCATTACAGGCTTAGGTTGCAGTTTGTTTACATAGGCTGCTAAAGTCTTAGAACCACCTCGGTCTAATAGCAGCCTCTGTTAATTAATGTAACAGAATATGGGTAAAATATTTAAAAATTTTTTAATGAATAGCATCCCCTGTTAATTAATGTAACAGATTATGGGTAAAATTTTTTTTTAATTTTGATGAAAAACTGGAACTTGTTCCCATTATTGGAATATGTCCAAGGATTTTTTTAAATGTAAAATTGTGAAATCTTTCTACTCAATTTTTTACATATGGCTAAAGTAGTCTAGAGTATATTAATTTATTTTATTCACCATTTTGATAAAAATTTTCACATGTAGAAACATTCAGTGAAACAACATGGACTCTCAGGGTTCCCAAAGTATTTTGAAACAAAGCCTCTGCATCTTCCTTTTCAGCTGTTTCATCAATACAAAATACACACAGTATTTGTTTAATACTTTGTTTCAAAGTATTCATTTATCGCTCTCAGTATTTCACACTCAGTGATTTGTTTTGGTATGTCTTTGCAGAACTAATAATGTTCTATAAAACATTTCCCTTGAGGACTTCTAATTAGTTCTATTAACTGAGCTCTATTAATGTCTGCAGATTCATCCATCTGCAATAAAACTATTTTGCTTTTATGATTTTCTGGATCAATGTCCCAAGTTATATAGCATGTTGACAACAAACCTGTCACTGGCAAATGCCCTCAACAGCTCAAAAGTCTCTGTTTTGACCTATTTCTATTTCAAGACCATAAGGTTTCCAAAGCACCTGACATCTTGCAAAGTTGTTCTTCCGGTTAAGTTCCAGGAATTCGAGAAGCAGTCACTAACTCTTCTAAACCAGTTGGTCCGCACCACTGGAGTGATGCCTGTGCGAGGAACCAGGAGGTGTCTAAGAGTTCCCTTTGTCTCATATCACAGTAAAATTCACACCCGGGGGGAGCTGCAACACGAATCTTGGCACAGTGATGTGTGTAGAAATGTGCTTTCAATCTGCACTTGTCCGCTCACACCCACCTCTACATGTGATGACCAAACCTTCCTTTTCTGATACTCATTTCCTTGTCTCAATAAAAGAGACTTGCTTTTTATTGCTTGTGGAGCCATGGCGGCAAATAAAATTTACTTCCCGTGACAACTAATTCTGGTGAAGGTTTTGATTTCAATTCACCAAGAAGCAAACTCACATTGAGTCAGTATGAAACCTACTAACAGTAATTCAATAGTGGCCCCTTTTCCATTTCCTGTGCTTCATTGGTCCAAAATATAGTATTGATAATTTCCATACAGGATGGTAAAAGAAATGACTTTAAAACTGTGTGAAGCATTTTGTGATCTTTAGCTATTAATTGAACTGTCTTGCAACTAGTTCCTCATAAAAAAGAGCCTTTTACTGATTTGGAACATGAAGATACTTGTAAAAGCCTAATCCTTTTGGGTGTGCAAGAGGAGTGTTTTCTAGTAAAATGCTAGTATTACTTTATTGTCATCATCGTTTCGTTTCATAATTTTTCCATGTAGGTAAGAATTTAGGTTGAAGAAGAAAAGATTGAATGGGAATACAGAACTCAAAATTTGAGTGTCTGATTTACATTTTTTTTAACAGGTGGCCTTGTCTTGTAAATATGAGCCTTTACAACTTTAATAAGTCACCCATCATGATGTAAAGAAAATTAATCTATTTAAACATAAATTACTTAAAGGAAACCTAGGCTTTTACTAAGTCAGGAAATTAAAATGTCAGAATATGTATTTTATGTAATCTATATTCCTAAGACTATTTTAAAACAAATTTCATTAACAAGTGAAAAAAATAAAGATGTAGTAAATAAAACTCACAAGAAATACTAGTATATGATCAAAATTTCTTATTTTGGGTTCTGAATCTGTACATACCTATAATCACTTTTATTTCATTAGTGAAAATAAATGTGTTCAATTCTTAGCTTTCAGAAATAAGCATTTCTTTCTAAAACCAAATTTCAAAATTATGAATCTCTACCAGAAATCAGATTTTGATTCATTGTTAGCATCAAAGGTCACAAATAAGTAAGTAAAAGAATATATGATGCTTTTACTGCGTTCTTTCTTATCTTCTTTAAGATCTCTGATGAGTATTCTTATTGTTTTCATATTGTCTTAATCAGTCTAGGCTTCTTTAAAAAAAACACCATAGCTTGGGTAGCTTATAAACAATAGTAATTTATTTCTCATAGTTCTTGAGGCTGGAAGTACAAGATCATGGTGCCAGCATGGATGGGTTCTGGTGAGAGCCCTCATCCAGGGAGCAGATGGCTGGTTTCTTCTGCATCTTCACATGGCAGAGTATAGAGGAAGAACAAGCTTTCTCCTGGCTCTCCTATGGATCCTCATCCCATTTATAAGGTCTCTACTCTCATGATCTCATCTAATCCTAATCACTTCCCAAAGACCCAACCTTCCCTTCTAGTACCATCACAATGGGGGTGGGGTAGGGTTTCAACATGTGAATTTGGGGGGGACACAAACATCAGTCCATACACATACTAATTCCCCAAGTTTTCTTATTTTCTTTTCATATTTTGTTTTTTAATTTAAATGATCCTATCTTTCATTTCTGGAACGTTATCCTTAGATCTGTTTGACCTGTTTATTTCCTTTGCTCTTCACTCATATTTTCAGTCTCTTCTTTCCTTAAGAATATTAAACCTATTCATTTTATATTTTGTGTCTGATAATTGCATTATCTTAATTTTTTTGTATTTGACTCTGGTGTCTGCTTTCGCTGATTCTCTCTTACAGTGGCTTGTTTCGTGTGGTATATTTGCTTTAGTTTTTGTTTCTTATATTTATTTTTTACTCTATGGTCAGATATCTTGGGCTTTTAATAATGTAAGTTCTTTGAGGTCTGTGTTGAAGTGAGTTCCTTCAAAATGATTTGTATTTTTGCCAGACACCCTGGGAATCCTGCTAGCCTGGAATCACTTTATACTAATTTCTTAGCTTGAGGGTTTCATTCAGATCATCCAAGTATTATGAATTCAGGTTGCAAACTCCCATGACAGCTAGCTGTTTACAAATTCTCAGGGCAGAGATTTTTTTCCCCCTCAATTCTAAATGCCAATGTTTGAGGCAGTTTCCCTGACCGTTCTGGTGGTGTGGAGGTCAGTTTATTTCTAATGTATATTTATACTAGGGATGCAGACTTTTGGAGCCCCAGACTTATGTGGGGAAACTCTTTTTAGTCTCCTCACTATGGACAGGCCCTAGACTTTCTTTCCTCCCTCTTAGGCCATATAAGTTATACAAACTAAAAGGGTCATATAAACAGCTCCTTCAACAAATGCGCTAAAACAAAAGCTGAATTTAGTGTTCCACTTACCTTTCTGGGTTCTTGTTATCACTTGAGGTATCAGTCAGGGCTCTCCAAAAAAAATTAGAGAGTGAGATTCATTTTAAGGAATTGGCTCACATGAATGTGAAGTCTTGTCAAGTCTAAAATCTGCAAGGTAGAACAGCAGGCTGGAGTCCCAGGGAAGAGTTGCAGTTTAAGTCCAATAGTTTCTGCTGGTAGAATTGCCTCTTCTGGGGAGGTCAGTCTTTTTCTGTTAAAGCCTCCAACGGATCAGATGAGTCCTGCCTGTATAATAGAGAGAGTAATCTGCTTTACTCTGAGTAAAGTCTTCTGATTTAAATGTTAACCTCATCTAAAAATACCTTCACAGAAGAATCTAGAATAGTGTTTCATCACCAAATATCTGGGTACCATGGCCCTGCCAATTTGACACATAAAATTAACCATCATATTGCTTTTCAGATTTATCCCATTTTTGGTATACCTATCATTTGCTTACCAGTTTCTCACTACATTAAGAAACTTTTTTTTTAATCATGTAACATTGTTCTGATAAGCTACAATTTACATGCAGTAAAAGACAGAATTAAAAGCCTCCTTTTGGTTAGTTTTGACAAATGTGTATACCCATGTAACCTTCACACAAAACAAGATATAGAATATTTCGAAGAGAGAAAGCCCCCATTTACATTTTTTCACTCAAATCAAATCCACTATCCAAAAGCAAACATTTCTGATTGCTATCACCATGGATGAATTTTGCCTGTAGTTGGATTGAAAGGTAAATAAAATCAGAGTAACTTTTTGTCTCTGATTTTTGAGATTGAGTCACATTGTTTAGTGTATAAGTAGTTCATTGTTTTCATTGTTTAGAAGGATTCCATTGTAAGGATAAACATGTTTTTATTTGTTGTTTATTTTATTGTTGGTGGATATTTAGGTTATACTCAGAGTTTGCAACTATGGAAAAATCTTCTGTATTCTTTTGGAAGTATTCCTTGTGAATATATGGTTTCATTCATCTTGGATAATATTTATAGTGGAATTCTTTTCTAGGGTAAATATATATTTAACTTTATAAGAAGCTGCCCATTGTTCTCCAAAGTGGTTCTATCACTGTATAAAACCATGAGCAATACACCAAAGTTCTGGTTGTTCCATGTTCTCAACATCTACAAAAGTTAATTGTATTTCTTTATACCACCAAAAAATAGAAAATGAAATTAATAATAATACCATTTATGATAGTATAAAATATCAATTATTTAGGAATAAGTCCAATGAAAGATCTGCAAAACTACTACAATAAAAACTACAAAGTATTACTTTAGAGAGATTATAGTCCTAAATAAATACAGAGAAATATGTTGTTCATAGATTAAAAGTAATGTTGACCTGGAGAAGGTTCACAATGACTCAAAACACATAATTGTCAACATTCATTCCTGACAACATATTCAATGATGTCATATTTGTAGCTTGAAATTAACCATGATGGAAGTATTTACTCTATAGAAATCAGCAAATGCTGTGAATCAATGCCCTACATCCTCCCAGAGAGTCCACTGTTAAACATTCACCAGCACATCACTGATTGGAAGACTCAGTGTTCTTAAGATAACTGTTCTCCATAAATTGTTCTATAGATTTAACATAATCCCAGTCAGGAGTTTTCAAAGAACTAACAAGCTATTTCTAATATTTATATGGAAAAATCAAAGGATCTAAAATAACTAAAACATTCTTGAAAAGGAAGAATATTAAATAACACTGTCTTCAAGACAATGTTATTCATAATATTTCTTTATAATCCTTTAAATTTCTGTATAGTTGTTAGTTGTGCCTCCTTTTCATTTCTGATTTTAGTGTTTTTTAGGCTTTTTCTTTTCTTGGTTCATCTAGCTAAAGGTTTGTCAATTTTGTTAATCTTGTTGAAGAATCAGCTTTTGGTTTCATTGATATTCTCTATTTTTCTATTCTCTATTTTGATTTTTAAATACATCAGAGAATTGAGATCACAGGTAAAATTGATCTACCCTCAAATTGGAGAGACAGGCAAATATGGAGAATTACAGCTTACTGGAAGCAAAACTACAGCTAGAGCCAGTACCATACATCATGTGTAGCCTTCAATAAAAAATTACAGAGCATATTAAAAGATAAAAATACAGCTTGAAGAGACAGAGCAAGCATCAGAACCAGAATCAGATATGCAGAGACTTTGGAATTCTTAGACCTGGAGTTTAAAATAACAATGATTAATATACTAAGAGCTCCAATGGAAAAAGTTCAAAGAATGTGCAGTAATAGATTGGTAATGTAGGCAAAGAAAATGAAACTCTAAGGAAGAATCAGAGGGAAATGTTAGAAACCAAAAACATTGTATCATAATGAGGAATACCTTATGGGATTATGAGTAGACTGGATATAGGATAATAAGAGAGTCAGTAAAATTGAAGATATGCCAATAAGAACCCCAAAACAACTGAGCTGTAAAGAGAAAAAGTGAAAAAGAACAAAATATCCAAGAACTGTGGGCAAGTTACAAAAGCTTTCTCATAGTGTAAATGGAAAGAGAAGAAAGATAAAAAGGAACAGAATAAAAAATATTTAAATTAATAATGACAGATAATTTAGCAAAATTAGTGACAGACACCAAATCACTTATCCAGGAAACTCAGATAATACTAAAAAGGTTAATACAAAAATATCTGTATTTTGGTATATCTCATTCAGACTGTAGAAAACAAAAGGCAGAAAGAAGCCACACTGGGAAAAAAGAATACCTTACCTACAGGGGAGTAAGGATAAGAATTGTATTGGATTATTTTCAGAAACTATTCAAGTAAGAAGAAAGTGGAGTAAATAGTGTTGAAAGAAAAACAACACCAACATGGAATTTTGTATCTAGTTAAATTATCCTTCAAAAGTCAAGGAACAACAAAGGTACTTTCAGATAAACAAAAAATTAAGAGAACTGTATAAGATTAACATCTGACTTTTCAGAATAAACAATGGAGGCCAGAAGACTGGGATAACATATTCAAATGTACAAAGAAAAAGAAAAGTCAACCAAGAATCCTATATCCAGCAAAGCTATCTTTCAAAAATGAAGATAAATAAAAAAAAAATTGGTTGCTAGCTTATCAGCCTAGCAAGAAATACTAAGATATTTTTTAGGGTTAAAGTAAGTGATACTAAGATGGTAATTCAAATTCACAGGAAAAACTTCAAAGCTCCAGTAAAGGTAACTGGGTAAGTATAAAAGACAGTATAAGTAATAACTTCTGTATTTTCTTTTTTATATCTATTTAAGAAGCAGTTGCAAAAGATAATATGCATATAATTCAATGTTTGGCCTATGTCATACAGAAATGTGATTGATGTGTGACATATTTGCCAAAACCAACACAAATTTATAATAAGCAGTAGAAAGGAAAGATTAAAGCAAAAATTAGTGAAATAGAGAATATAGAAACAGGAAATCAATAAAACAAAAAACTGGTTTTTTGAAAGTATTACAAAATTCACAAACCTTTATCTAAACAGATCAATCAAAAATGAGAGAAGAAAACAGTATGGAGGTTCCTCAAAAAACTCAAAATAGAAATACCATTTGACCCAGGAATTCCACTCCTAGGAATTTACCCTAACAATGCAGCAGCCCAGTTTGAAAAAGACATATGCACCCCTATGTTTATCGCAGCACTATTTACAATAGCCAAGAAATGGAAGCAACCTAAGTGTCCATCAGTAGATGAACGGATAACGAAGAGGTGGTACATATACACAATGGAATATTATTCAGCCATAAGAAGAAAACAAATCCTACCATTTGCAACAACATGGATGGAGCTAGAGGGTATTATGCTCAGTGAAATAAGCCAAGCCGAAAAAGACAAGTATCAAATGATTTCACTCATATGTGGAGTATAAGAACAAAGAAAAAAACTGAAGGAACAAAACAGCAGGAGACTCACAGAACCCAAGAACGGACTAATAGTTACCAAAGGGAAAGGGACTGGGGAGGATGGGTGGGAAGGGAGGGGCAAGGAGGAAGAAGGGACATTATGATTAGCAGATATAATGTTAGGGGGGCACGGCGAGGGCTGTACAACCCAGAGAGGACAAGTAGTGACTCTATGGCATCTCACTACGCTGATGGACAGTGACTGTAATGGGGTTGGGGGAGGGACCTGATGAAGGGGGTAGTGTAATCACCATAATATTACTCATTTAATTGTAGATTAATGATATCAAAATAAACTTTAAAAAATTGCAAAAAAAAAAAAGAGAAGATTCAAATTGCTAGAATCAGACAATAAAGTACATTACTAGCAAACTTGCAGAAAAAAATAACTTCATAAAGGAATACTATGAACAATTATGCCCCACAAAGTAAATACCTTAGATGAAACGGATGAATTCTGATATAGAAGGTAAATTCCAAAATTCATATGGAATTAAAGAGACCCAGAATAGCCAAAATAATTCTGAAAAGGGACAAAGTAGGAGGACTCAGACTTCCTGAATTCAAAATTTACTACAAAGCAATGGTACGGAAGACAGCATGAAAGCATGGTAGTAGCATAAGCATAGACATGTAAATCAATGAAATATAATTGAGAACCCAGAAATAAGTCTGTACATCCATAATCAATTGATTTTCAACAAGGGTGGCAAGACCATTTAATAGGGAAATAATTTTTTTTCTTTTTTTTGTAAACAGTAATGGGACAGTTGAATAGCTGCATGAAAAAGAATGAAGTTCAGCCCATACCTCGTACCACGAACAAAAATTAATTCAAAATAAATCAAAGACCTAAATGTAAGAACTAAAGTATTAAACTCTTAGAAAAAAAATAGGAATGATATTTATGACCTTGAATTTGAAAAAAATATTTTTAGATGTCACCAAAACATGAGCAACAAATAAAAAAGAGGATAAATTGCATTTCGTAACTAAAGACTTTTGTGCTTCAAAGGACATCATCAAGAAAGTGAACAAACCTATAAAATTGGAGAAAATATTTGTAAATAATTTATCTAATAAGGGACATGTATTTAGAACATATAAACAACTCTTACAACTCAATAATAAAAAGGCAAATTACCCAATTAAAAATTAACATATGAAAAGACATTTCCAAATAAATGTTTCTCTAAGGAAGATATACAAATGGCCGATAGGTACATGGAAACACTCAACATCATTGATCACTAGGGAAATGCAAATCAAAACCAGAATGAAATAACACTTCATATTCACTAGGATGGCTAGAATCAATCAAGTAATAACAGTGTTCGTAAAGATGTGAAGAAACTGGAATTTTCATACATAGCTGGTAAGAACATAAAATGGTGCAGCTGCTTCAGAAATCTATGGCCCCTCTTCAAAAGAGTAAACACACAGTTACCATATGACCCAGAACTTTCACTCATAGGCATAAGCCCAAGAGAAATTAAAACAGGAAACAACTCAAATGTCTATCAACAGATGAATGGATAAAGAAAATGTGGTATATTTATACAATGAAATATTGGCCATTAAACAGAATGAAGTACTGAAAAATGCTACAACATGGATGAACTTTGAAAACATGAAAGAATGAAAGAAGCCAGTTATGAAAGCCCACATATTATATACTTTCAGTCATATGAAAATCCAAAATAGGGAACAGAAAGTACATTAGTAGTTGCTTTGTCTAGTGGGGGTTTGGGTAGGGAATAAAGAATTGATAGCTAAAGAGTATGGGGCTTCTTTTAAATTATATATATGTATCATATATATAATATTTTTTAAATTATATATATTTATTATATATTATATATGTAATTGAGATATAATTCATATGATCAACATTATATTAATTGAGGAATATATGTATTACAAAATGATCACCACAATAAGTGTAGTTAACATCCATCACCACGCATAGTTACAAATGTTTTTTTCTTGTGATGTGAACTTTTAAAGATCTACTCTCTTAGCAACTTTCAAACATGAAATACAGTATTATTAACTATAGTCACCATGCTATATGTTATATTTCCAGGACTTATTTATTTTATAACTGGGAATTTGTACCTTTTGACCCCCTTCACCCATTTTGCTCATCCCTCAACCTTACCTCTGGCACCACCTATCAGTTCTCTGTATCTGTGGGTACTTGTTTTTGAGATAATGAGAAAATATTTAAAAATGAACTGTAGCAATGGGTGAACATATCTGTAAATATGCTAAAAACCATTGAATGGTATACCTTCAATGAGTGAATTGTAGGGTACATGAATTAATTATATTTCAACAAGGCTCTTTAAAAATAAAAAAAGAAACTAGCCTCATGGAATTTTAGGAAGCGTTGCACTTTCTCTATTTTCTGAAAAAAAAATTTTTAATCCGTTCTCCCTTCCATCCATTCTGATAGTCTGTACCTTTTAATAAGATAAATATGATTTATTTGTACTTATTTCTACCATCTTATTACCCTATTTCTTTAGTTTTTTTTTTCCTGCTTTTCCTACTTTCCTTTAACTCTCAACTGAGGTTTTTCCTTGTTTTTCCTCTCCCAAATAAGAGGATATACTTTTTATTTAAATTTAACTTACTTAGTAAACTAAATGCTAAAGTAAAAACACACAATATCCTCTGTCTCTAGAAATGAACAGTTCTTAGAATATTTATTATTAGTCTTATCCTTGAGGTGTGCATGAAATTGTTTGGCATTTTAATTCTGTCTTCTATCTGCTGATTTTTAACCCTACATATTCAGTGTTACTGTTTTTGTTTCATGTCATCAATGTTTAGATTTACATGCATGTTTTCATTTATTTTATTCACAGTGCCATTTTGCATCTCATGTCTGCTCTCTGCTTTCATTTTACCTCTTCTTGAAGTATGTCCTTTAAAAGTTTCTTAGTTAAATGTGTCTTGGTTGTGAACTCTCTGTCCTTGTTGATCTGTACTTCATCCTTATTCTTAAAAGTTTTTCTGAATATAAAATTCTAGACTGATAGTTATTGTCTGTGTGCACTTTGAAGATACTGACTTAGCCTACTGGCTTTCAGTGTTACTGTTGAGAAGTCAACTGTTTTTCAGTTTGTTATACTATTGAGTGTAATTAAAAAAAATCTAGCTGCTTTCAATGTTGTCTCTTTGTCTTTGGTAGTCTACATATAGAGTGCATAAGTGATATATAGAGAACAATTCCTTTTTATTTATGCTTCTTGAAATTCATTGAGTTTCTGAAATTGAGGATTTACTTTTGAACAATTCTTGAAAATTATCAGTTATTATACATTTTAATATTGTCTCTTCTCTCCTGTTCTTTCAAGTTCCCTTTTACTTTGGATGCTTGCTCAGTGACTGCTGGACAATTCTGTCCTCCAGGTCTTTTAAACTCCATTTTCATACTTTCTATCTCTTTGTCTCTCTGTTGCATTCTGGATAATTTCTTCATGCATATGATATAATTTACTCATTCTCTCTTCATCTGTGTGCAATCTTCTCTACAACCTTTCCTTTGGATTTTATTTTTTAATGATTACATGTTTTAGAATTCTAATAGCTTCTTTTCTTGATGTCCCTATCAGTTGGAAGAGCATCTGTTTTGTAATTCTATTATTGTCACTATTAATACTCATCTAGTAATTTTTTCCCTAGCATCAGCACAACTCTGTAATCAATGGAGGACACATTCCAGCTGAAACTCACAAGCCTTTAGCCTGTGTCTCAATATCTCTGGCCTTTGTGTGATTCCTGGCTGAGCTGCCTAAAGAAAGGCAATCCCTGGAAACATCCAGACTTGGACAAAGAGGCGGTAAGATAAGGACAATCTAATTTAGAGAGAAAGCTGCAGGACTTCTAGAGTCCTCGGGGAAAGACTGTGAATTTTAGCAAACACACCAGCAGGCACATGGAGGGACTGTTGGTTTAGTCTGATAGACAGATAAATCCTGTATTGGGCTGAAAAGATTCATCTATCACCCTTGTGGGAAGCTAGGGAAGCAGAAACACCGCAGGGTGGTTTGGCAGGATCCCTCATACCAAACCTTATGTGGCCTCACATGTGGAGGTGCCTGAGAAGTAAGAGTCAGAAGATTTCCCAGGATCAATCATACCTTCATTCACCTACAGGACACATCCTTTCATAATATTTTACTGATCATTTTTTGATAGAGTTTTAGAATACTTGATCTATCATATTTGTCAAATATTAAAACCTTAAACATTTCTTGTCCGCATGATTCAGACACTGATCTATTGTGTCTTTCAAATAACAGAAGATAAAAATCCAGCATGCAGTGATCTTCTTGAAATCCCTCACATTTAGGTTCAAGTGACAGGGAAGCAAATCCTACTTCTTCCTTATGGAGGTAGGGAGAAAAAATAACACAGCCATCCATCAATTTTCTTCTTTCAGCTTATTTTTATTCTTTAATAACCTTGAGCCCAAAGATTGCATGACCAGTTGGCAGATTCTGCATAGGTGAATGTGAAAGTACTTTCCCTCTGTATTTTGTTGTTTGAGTTTCTTTATTTCTTCTTAGAAAATCTTTCAAAATGTCAGTCATCATGGAGACAGAAACAGTCCCATTAAAAAAAATTTATGGCATTTGAATGTTTATATTTTAATCATATACCTACAATTCTCAAACAGTGTGTTCTATATATTACAGAATTTTAAATATATTACTGCATTCTAGACATCATAAACATACAAAAAACTGAGTTTACAAAGAATGATATAAAACAAGTACATAGAAATTCTCATTTTTCTTCCTATATACCAATCTATTATTTTGCACCCTCTACTTTGGAGACCAGAGCTCTAAAAATAATAACATATATTACCAAACCTACAAAAAATTTGAAAAAAAATTTAAATACCAAGAGCTTTTTAAAGTTATAACAGGAATTGATAATTGATAACAGGAATTAACTTTCTCCATTGAGATTCCAAAGACAGGACTGTAGAAAAATCCCTGTAGTTATGCAGCTGCAAGCATATTTGGAATCCCACACAAAATGTACTTTCCAGCTATCCACCACCTCTTCAACAGATTTCTCAAAGGAATTATTAAATATGATTGTTTTTCATGGCTTGAAACTTTGTAAAAAATGACACTCCGTAGGCTGGTAGATGCTTCAGTGTTTTTTGCTGGTGTATCTCTGAGCTGTGTGGTAACTGCTTCATGCTCCAGAAGTTGTATCAATAAAAAATCGGCACTCTTATGATCCTATATGGGAAATGCCTTCGTGGCTACCTAAAAACTATAAAATAGCCCCTCTAAGAATGGATTGCAGCCCCAAGAGAAACTTAAGAGTCAAGATTGATCACTAGTTCTTATTTAGCCAAGCTATGTGGTTACAGATCTTGGCAGAGCTGCTATTCTACAGACTTGGAGAGATTATCAGCAACTGATCTGCTCTGAAATGTCCTATTACATGATAAATCCCTGACTTAGTCCATTCAGGCTGCTATAACAAAATGCCACAGACTGAGTAGCTTATAAACACAGAAACTTATTTCTCATAGTTCTGGAGGCTGGAAGTTTGAGATCAGGGTGCCAACATGGTCAGGTGAGGACCCTTTTCTGGGTTGCATCCTGCCAACTTCTCGCTATGTCCTCACATGGCGGAAGGGCCTAGAACATTCTGAGTCTCTTTCATAAAGGTGCTAGTACCATTCATGGGGGCTCCACCCTCACAACCTAAGACCCTCTCACAGGCCCCACCTCTTGATACCATCACACTCGGCATTAAGTTTTCAACATATGAATTTGGGGCGGGGGGGAAACAAACATTCAGGATCATTTCAGTACCATTTTTTTTGAAAGGTAGACTTGAGACTTGAAAGGAAATGCCTTGGGGTTGCATCCCCTTCATAGATTCTTCCCTTTATTTTTTTGCTTTCTCTTTTTGAAGAGTAGCAGATTAAAATACATCCAAATTAAAATCAGTAAATGGCCCAAGGACCAAAATACTTCAGTTTCCCAATATTTTTAAGTCATTTTGATTTTACCCATAAAACTTAGCTATGGAAATTAATGGCTTTCCTACCTGGCTCCCAATTGGATCTGAAGTTTCCAGTGTGTATCAGGTTTTAGTTCAGTTTTAAGGTCATTATTTCTTGCCGTCTCTGGGGGAATGAAGAGCTTAAAGTAAGTGTACTTGCTCTGTGGGCATTAAATGATATTTAGTTGAATGCCTATAGATTCCAGTAGAATATTTCCAATAGACTTAAGCAGTTTGAGCATACTTTTACTGTTAAATAATAATGGCTTTTTTTGCCATCAAGTGCTTGACTATTATTAGTTAAGACTGGATAAATCATCTATCAGCTTCTGAGAAAGATCATTATCCCTGCGTATTAAATTATAAAACTGAGGCAGAGAATTTGGGGGAATTGCTGAACGTAGCATTATAAGTCAAGTAGAAATAGAATCTCAACATTTTCCAGTCCTTTGCTTTAAATCACTGTTTTGTTTTAGAGTCATTTTTATAATTTTGTATATTGCTTCCTCCCCCTCCCTTTTCTTAAAGAAAAAGACATATGTTTTTAAAGGAACACACCTATATTCTTAAATTTTTCAGACCTTTGAATGCATAGATTATTTAGGGAGGCTTGAAGGCCTGGAAATTAACCTAGTTACTCTGGGATGAAACCAGCAATTATGATTCAACTCAGATATAGAAGACGGACATTCAATTTTAAAGCCATACTCCTTTGTATCTACTTCTACATTTCTCCCTTTAGGGTAATTTGTGCAAAAAGGCAGGGAAAGTCATCATTATCATTACATTGTTTATGCCCTAATTCCTTTTGAGAAAACATCCCTCATCCGCACCTTCCTGTCCGTGGATAACTTGAGTCATTACCAAATTGGAAGAGTTGCACACATTTTTCTATAGAAGGTAGTTCAGCTGAAGTGTGGGTAAGCCCACCCCATGTGGCTCACTCTCTTTCTGCTGCAGCCAAGTCTCAGGTGGGCACATACACCTGTCTAGGCAGAAAGTGCTTCCTTTGAGGACTGAAGGCATGTGGGCAGCTCTGAGAAAGCTTAGGAAAACAAAGCTCATGACTACGGATTCAGCTGATCATAAAAGCAGATCAAGCATGAACAGACTGAATTAGAAAAATTCAGGGAAGAAAAGAATTTAAGTTGAAATGTAAAAAATAAACATTATTACTATAGAGAAGAAAGTAGTGTTTTACATCCTCAGTCTTTGTCACTATCATGAATATTTACTTTTGAGTCAATTTCTGTAAGCTTATATAGAAACTTGGCTAAAAGTGAAAGATTTTTTATTATTGGATACTGATTTTGAGGGAGGATGCAAAAATAATTAAAGGGTGCAAAAAGGGAAAATAATTGATACATTGTGGTGAATATTTTCAACATTTATACATTGTAGCTCTGAGTCATTGGTGATATGTAGAATTGTAGCATAAGATTCCTGCTTTACAGTATGGAGGTTCCTCAAAAAACTCAAAATAAAATACCATTTGACCCAGGAATTCCACTCCTAGGAATTTACCCTAAGAATACAGCAGCCCAGTTTGAAAAAGACAGATGCACCCCTATGTTTATTGCAGCTCTATTTACAATAGCCAAGAAATGGAAGCAACCTAAGTGTCCATCAGTAGATGAATGGATAAAGAAGATGTGGTACATATACACAATGGAATATTATTCAGCCATAAGAAGAAAACAAATCCTACCATTTGCAACAACATGGATGGAGCTAGAGGGTATTATGCTCAGTGAAATAAGCCAAGCCGAAAAAGACAAGTATCAAATGATTTCACTCATATGTGGAGTATAAGAACAAAGAAAAAAACTGAAGGAACAAAACAGCAGCAGACTCACAGAACCCAAGAACGGACTAATAGTTACCAAAGGGAAAGGGACTGGGGAAGATGGGTGGGAAGGGAGGGATAAGAGGGAAAAAGGGGCATTACGATTAGCAGATGTAATGTTGGGGGGCACGGAGAGGGCAGTACAACTCAGAGAAGACAAGTAGTGATTCTATAGTATCTCACTATGCTGATGGACAGTGACTGTAATGGGGTTGGTGGGGGGGACATGATGAAGGGGTAGTTTAATAACCATAGTATTGCACATGTAATTGTAGATTAATGATAATAAAATAAATTATATTAAAAAAAAGATTCCTACTTAAATATATATATATGTGTGTGTATCTATCTATACGTATATGTATATGTATTATATATATATATATATACACACTTCTACATATAAATACAAATATATAAAAGATGAATACATAAAGTATAAAATACATGTAAAAAATATATAACATAAATACATAAAATTAGCATGTTATTTTACATATATATGTAAGTGAAATAATTATACTTGAATGAAACAGATTCATGATCAACATTTGCATTGCTAGAGTATAATCTAACCACCTTTTGGCAAATTTGGTATTTGAAACTTTGTTGCAGAAATAATATTAAATGTATCATCTTGACGTTCAAGTTATTTTATAAATTATTTAAATCCTGATCACCTGAGATTCTGTGTGTTTCCAGTAGGTATATAAGAAACAACATTCAATGGAATTATCTATGTCTGTTCAGCATCACGACAATATTTTTTAAAAAGCAAAGCACATTTAAAACAGACGCATTATCTAGACATCAGAAACATGAGGCCATTTCCTTTTTTTGTGGCTTTTTCCCACTGCCACTTCTGAAGAGGGATAGACTATTCATCCTAGTCTTCACTAACATCAGGCAAACATTTCTTGACTTAAAAAAAAGGCTCACTATCATTTAAAAGAAAAGTGTGTTCAAAAATTGCTTAGATCCAATGGAACTCTGTTGCCAATGTCTACAAACATTTGTTTAAATATCATTTAATGCCCATAGAGTACATGCACATGTTTCATGCATTTAATCCCCTCTACAGTTATGGGAGGCAAAAAGTAATCACCTTAGGAGTAAACTAAAATTAGTCCATGCAGTAGGGAGAAGCAAGTTGTTGGCCTTCCAACAGAGGTGGATCACCGTGGGAAGCAAATGGAGGTGGAGAACTTGGGTTCCCTGCAGCAACCTGACCAGAAAGGGAGGAAGGAAACAAAACAGATATGAGCAAATTCCCACAGGACAGCCTGTGAGGGACAAAGGGCTCTAAGATGGAATCTTGATAGAAAGAAGCTGAGAAGCAGAGAGATGCTCACACAGGGCTGTGCCTCAGACACCAGCGTTACTAGTTTCCTCTCCCCTGTGCCATTTCAACAAGCTGTTTTAAATACTGCAGCATAGTATGTTCTCTGACTCTTTAGCATGTTCTAACCCATCAGCCTTTTATTTACTGACAGGTACGATAGATGCCAGGAAGTTAAGGTCATATAGTTTGTAGCAGTCGTTAAATACTGGATGCTGGAGAAATGCTGTGAAGCAGAGTCAGGCAAGGCACCCAAATAAAAGGAGTTCTTCTAGACATGAAGCCCAGACAGACACTTTCTTTAGCGCAATGAGCAGAATTGTGACTATAGCATTAGCACTTTGTTGTAAAACTCAAGCCTTCCAGCTAAACACCAATATGGGTTTATCAGTTGGTTCCTATAGCTCTGCTACAGTCCTTACAATTTTAGCAGTAATCACAGTCTTTTCATTAACTATTCTGTATTCTATTTTTAAATATCATATTTTCAAAGGAGTTCATTGTTTTAGATTATACCCTGAAGAATTTTGTGAATGAGTATCTATAATATTTGTAAGTGTGGCTTTGTCCTCCAAACCACAAGAAACCATTATTGGGTCTATTTCTACAAGTCATAAAACAGAATGTGGCATATCTGACAGATACGTTAGATGGCCAGGCCAAGTCTGTTATAAAGTTTGAAATATATTGGCTTAATTCTTAATTTCTTGCTCTGTCAATATTTTCTCTGTGACTCTTGTGAAACATTGCAAGAAGTCAAATTTGGTCTCAAAGAGCAGAATGGTAAGCAAAGTTTCTTTACTGTTGCTGCTTCAGGTCACAAAATGAACTACGTAATCTCTTTTGTGTGTATCTGGTGAGAGAGAAAGGTCTCCAGTGTCTCTTCTTATAAGGGCACTAATCCCATTGGAATACGCCCACTCCATGACATCACCTAACCCTAATTACCTCCCACAAGCCCCATCTCCAAACTATCACATTTTGGAGTAAGGCTTCAACATAGGAATTTGGGAAGAACACAGACATTCATTCCCTAATGGCCTCTTAACAGAAAAATCAGTGAAAAGTTTTTTTCTCAGCAATTCAAAGCAATTATTTCCTATGAGTGTGTGCCATTTAGCTCAGTACATACAACTGACACCTTCAACACTATTTATTTCTAGTAACCTAAATAAAATGGAGAAAAATCTAGTGTCAACTTCTTAATCTATATTGACTGCATGGGCCACAGGAAGGATTGGGAATAAAGTGTGGATGACATAAAGAAAGCTATCAGTCTCATTAGGGGAAAAAGGAACCTCAAAGGGTATATTTGTTCTAAAATCATAGAGTAAGTAGTACCATTTTTGTATCACTCTTCTTTACAGTAAGCAGTTGGTGCCAGGTGTTGTGCCGGCCATACTACCAAATACTCAGGCATGTTAAAGATCTCACTGTTTGTTACCAGTATTGTTAGCATAAACAATCAATTTGACATGTAAGAAACTTTTGATTTTGTTTATGATTTTAATTTGTTACATATGTAATTTGGGCTATTGTAGGATTATTTGAAAGTATAAATAAGGCCACAAACCAACTAGCCAAAGATGTCCACACTCTACCATTCTACCATTTGGGCACACCATTTCTCCCTCTCCAAACAGAGACACATTTATGCACATTTATGTATGTGTGTAATATATATTTGCACACGTATGCATATTTAAGAAAATATAATAATACTCTATATACAGTGCTATTGCTATTATTTTCCCTTATTATATCATAATTTTTCTAATCAAGAAATAAACATTTTTATCATTACATAACTTTTTGCAAGATATTTAGGTTGTCTTAACTTACCTCTAATCTAAACAAAGTTGTCATGAACACACTTCATATATATTTGCACACTTGAGCAACTACATCTTTAGAATAAACACCTAAAAGCCAGCTTGGTGGGAAAGAAGAAATAAAAATAAGTCTTTCTGATAAATTCTGCAAAATTCTTCTAGGACAAATTTTACAGTTCATATTTCTCTGGTAATGCATGCAGATTTGTATTTCCCCACATGCAAAACAAAACATATGTAAAATTTCCTTTCCTTTTTTGGCCCATCAAGAGAAAAAACTATCTGATTGATGTTTTTTCAATTGCCAGTGAGACATAATATTTTTATGGGCTTATTGACTATTTCAATTTCTGTATTTTCTGCAATTATCTTTTCATGTCTTTTAATTTTGTCATTTTTCTCTTGGAACATTTGGTTTTTATCAGTTTATATGAGATATTTGTGGATTATTGATTGCTCTCCATAATTAAATTTTTGTATTATACAAACTTTCAAAGAAATACAAAAGTGAAAGGAATATTCAATTAGTGAGAAATGACATATTTTGCAAGTGTTTTCCTTCTGATTTTGAGTTTATTTATAATTTCTTTTAAAATTTACTTTAGTTTTAGTGTGATGATAGCCCTATTTTGTGTTTGGTGATTTTTATTTTCCTTATGCTGCTTTTGGAGTCTGTGATGTACATCAGCTCTTTGGAGAATCTTAGGATGTGACATTCAATGTTTAAAAGGAAACCTATTTATCATTTTATATTAGCACTAAGTAATAGAGAAGATACTGAGTCAGCTGAATTCTCTAATCTCACTATATCATTTCTCAATGCCACAGACATTTCTTTTATCTTTTTGGAAAGTATTTATTTTTCAATACTGAATTGACCTGCATTTCAAAAATATCAGCATCCAATCACTGTCTTTGAGTCTGATACATAATAAGTATTTAAAATTACACCCCTCGACTTTGGGCTTTCTAAATATGCTGAGAAAAGAGATCTTTGTTAACTAAAGACATAAAAACAGTATCTAGGCAAAGTGAGGTTTATGCCAGTTCATTCAGCAGACAATTAAAGAAAATGATTGCTAGAAAAAAATACTTTAAATCGTATGCTTAAGAGGCCTGGGAATCCTAATGTATACCTCCTGCTTTTCTCCCATCATATTTGCTTTTAAAGCTCAGAGTTTTACAAGTTGAGAAATACAAAACAGGTTTGTTTACTGAATGTTTGAGTGGATAGCTCTTATAGCTCTGGCACTGAATTCCTCCTTCATGCTATTAATTGCCTTTTTCTAAATATGTGGATTACTGGATTTTTTAAAATCATAGTTTTTTTTCTTTAAAGATGACATTTCTAATTTACATGGCAACTAATGGGAATTTTATTATAAAACCATAGTCTTTAAATTTTTCATTGACCCATAGAGTAGATTTTGCAAATTGATTCTCACCCTTGTATAGTCTTTTGAAGTAGAGAATGAAGAACATTATATTAATGAGTAAAGAACACTTTTCAAATAAAAGAACATATTACTCCCAAAGTAAAACAAATACAAATTATTTCCAGAATTTTTTGGTCCTTGTATTCTTCCTTAAAATAAAAAAGGGGGGTAAAATAGCTCTAATGACTCAAACTTTATCATTTATATAGCTTTTCCACTAGCTAAATGGTGGATAGAGAGCTAACAGAAATTGGTTGAATAATAATGTATAGAAACTCAGAATTACAACCTGAAACATTAAACCAGTGGAATGACCTCAAATGCATCCACTGTTTTAGAGAACCAGCTCTTTCTAATTTCACTTAGCAGAGTATTACATGTTCTCAGAATTTAAACTTTCTCTTTTACAGAAATAAGTTGGGTCAGCTCTTGAGAAGCTACAAGGCAGTCAAGTTGATCTGCAGAATCTGTTCCATTAGGTCAACCTGAAACTGTAAGAAGCTAACTAAACGATGGGAACCCAAGTATCATTTCAGTTCTGGTTCATATTGACATCTGCTACAAGGTATTATTAAACATGAAACTCCACGAAGAACATGAAATAATACAAGGGAAGAAAAATTCTGCAAAATGAATTCTTTTGGATTTTGTTACAAATGGATACTATTTAAAACAAGCCAGTTGATGCCATATTCATGCATAAAGGAAAAAATATCAGAATGTGACAGGTAATCTGACCAATAGCTTAATTTGGCGGTTTGCTTCAAAAGTCATATTCATTCATAATTGTCAGGTACACAGTCTTGTTTTCAACATTTACACTTGGGCTACTATAGAAAATGACATAATACCAGGGGATGTATAAACACAAAATACTTGCAGCAGGAAAACATTATATTAGCGCCAAAGGAACATTTAATCACTAGAGGACAGATTGTATTCCTGGATCCTTTGCTATGTTTCTCTTCCTTTTAGTTGCCTTTTGGTGATTTCACTACTTGGCAAAATCATGGAAATAAGAAATCACAACAGGATTTATTGGAATTTGACAATGGTTGTTATATTTCATATCACCTTCCTATTTTCCTTAGACTTGATTTACATGGAATTTTGTTTGAAAGGAAACTCAGGTATAATAGAATTGGAGCTGAGATAAAGGCCAGATACATGGGATGGCTAAGAGAGATCTAGAAGGGGTGCTGGAGGAAACTGAACCCTCACACATTGTTGGTGGGAGTGTAAACTGGTGCAGCCACAATGGAAAACAGTATGGAAGTTTCTCAAAAGATTAAAAATAGAACTAGCATAAGACCCAGCAATTCCATTTCTGGATCTATATCTGAAGGAGAAGAAGTCACTAACTTGAGGGGATAGTTGCACACCCATGTCCACTGAAGCATTATTTACAATTGTTAAGGCATGGATGCAACCTAAGTGTCCATTGATGGATAAATGGATAAATAAAATACATAATGGAATATAATCCAGCCATAAAAAAAGAAGGAAACTCTGCCATTTGTGATGATGGGGATGGAACTTGAGGGCATTAAGCTCAGTGAAATAAGTCAGAAAAAGACAAATACTGTATGATTTCATTTATATGTAGAATCTATAAAAACCAAGCTCACAGAAACAGAAAACAGATTAGTGGTTACCAGGGGTGGGAGGTGGGGGAAATGGACTAAGCTGATCAAAAGGTGCAAACTTCCAGTTATAAGATAAATTCTGGGGATGTAATGTTCGGCATGACTATACCTAACAATATTATATTGTGTGTTTGAAAGTTGCTAAGGAAGTGAATCTGAAAAGTTCTCATCACAAGAAAAAAAATTATAATTGTGTCAGGTGATGTTAACTAAACTTATTGTGATCATTTTGTAATATACTCATGTATTGAATCATTATACTGTACACCTTAAACTAATACAATGCTACATACCAATTATATCTCAACAAAACTGGGAAGAAAATTAAGTGGAGCTGAGATAAAAGTCTGATCTGTGGGACAGTTAACAGTGTTGTTCATCTACAAAAGGTGCTGTGCTCTGAAATGTAGCACTGTGAGAAAACTTATTTAGCTGAAATCCCCACCCCCACGACTAGTAGTAGGAAGGAGACATTACTGAGCCACTGGTGGTTGAGTGAGACTTGCTCCATGCCAGTAGTTGATAACTTAATTTCATTTATAGAAATGAAGATCTGGTTAGATTAGTTGCAGAGACTTTAAAAATATTATGTTGAATGGGGTATGTAAGTGTGATTCAAGATCCAAGAAAATAGTGATGAGGTAAAGTTCTTTGTTCTTTTCACTTTTCTTCTCACTCTTTCTTCTAAATAACTGTTGAAAAAATATTTTAAAATATCACTTAAGAAGCTCTCTATTGCTTGCCTATGACTGTCACATGGCTTCTACTGGCTCTTGTTATATATGTATCATATATATATCTTTAGTGCTTTGCTAAACTAGGGTTAAAAAATATCGCCACTGGAAAATTAAAGTGAAATGTGAACATAGCATTTTTTTGGCCTTGAGATTTGAACAAAACTGTGTAGCAGAAGCTGAGTACAAAGCAAAAGCAGAATGGATTGTCTCTATGAACACTCTCTATAGGGCAGCAATTTTACTATCTAAAATGGGAATTGGAAATTAGGCATGGGTATAAAATGCTCAGTTTGCTTGCACCTTTCATAAGCATAGATAATTGAAACAGCATCTGTGATTCTGTAATGCAGAAAAATAGACATATTCATTGTCTTAAATCAGAGATACGCAATTTGACCTGGCAAAAAGTCTGAGGGAGAACATTTAGAAAAAACAGCTTTGTTAACTACCCAGTAGGACAAGGGAGACATTTCACTGTGCAACTTGAACTGAATACAGATAATTTGTGATTATCATATATATTTGTAAAAAGGTTGCTAATCAGATGGTATTTTTAACAACTATGTAATCTTGGCTCATTGATGTGTTTATTCTAATTTTGTGAACACCTAATAAGTGTTAGATGGTGTACAATTTTTTTTTCTACCAGCTTTATGATGATACAAAATTTCATATCATAAAATGTACCCTTTTTAAATGTACAATTCAATGACTATTAGTAAATTTCCAGTTTGGCAACATTGTTACAATCCAACTTAACAACATTTTCACAACCCCAAAAGACTGCTGTTGGTTATACAGCTCCTCTCCATTTCTACACCTGGCCCCAGACAACTACTAATATACTGTCTGTCTCAGAAGGGTCACCTTTTCTGGACATTATATTGGTTACTGGTGACTATTTCTTCCACCTCCTACTCTCTAGTAAAATGATTAGGGCAGGGGCAACAGCTTTTGGTACTTTTAGGGAATATCTTGGTTAGGGCAGGCTTTCTATTGAAAGACATCACTGTGTGGATAGCTTAGGGATCCAAAAGTTCTTTCTAGATCTTCTCTTTAGGAAAGTATCATGGGAAAAGTTTGAGCTCTGGACTGAGGCACACTTGAGTTTAATTCTTGATTCTACTTCTTTCTAGAAGAGTGATCATAAACAAATAATTTAATTTCTGTGTCAGTTTCCTCATATGTGAAAATAGAATTTGGAATAAGGCATGAGGTAATGGAATATGGCATAGAAAAATACAGCATGAGGTAAAGTGCCTGACAGTATGTATTCAATAGAAACTTTACTCATGGCCATATCTAAGCTTTCTCATCAAGGAAAATCCACCCACATTTCTGACCCTTAGGTTTGCTGTCAGTTTTTTCTGTGATCCATTGCAGTATCATTCTTATATGTTTCCTTTGCAAGTCACCAAGCCTCTTGAGTTGTTCACTAAAGGATACCTGGATGCCATCATCTATATAAGGTCATATTATTTCCTGAAAATATTCTGACTCCACCAACAGCATACATTTCCTGAGCACCTGTGGTTCTGTGGGAGATACAGTGATATGGCTGGGGAGCTAACAACTCACTTGGAAACAAAGAAGTCACTGGAATTCAAAGATGAATTGAATAGTATTTGGGACACAAACCATAGTGCCCCTCTTGGACCAGCAATTTTGTGTCTGAATATCTACTGGAAGAAAAGAAGCTCAAATGCAGCAAAGATTTTGAACAGCGAGATATCAATTACAGCTGGAAATAACAGGAGATGGCTGTTGAGCTATTCCTTGAAAGATGAATGGAATTTCAATAGGCAGAAAAGGGGAAGAAAGGGCATTTCAGGAGAACTGAACTTCAACTTCATCCATTCATTCATATTTTCATTCATCAAATATGTGAATGCCTGCCTGCATCAATCAGCTTTCACTAGATATTTGAAGTAACAAATAATACCAAAACCTTAGTGGCTTATAAGAAAATAGATAGACTTTTTACTCATAGTACATGTCTCATTCTCTCGCTCTTATTTTTTTGCTTTGCTACAGACTTATTCTTCACTCCAGGATGCAAGCTGATAGGGAAGCCTCTCCCTGGGATTTATCAAATCTCGTGGCAGTGGGAAGAGAGCAATTGCAGACCCTGAAACCATACAATGTGTCTTGTAGCTTCTGGCCTACATCATTTCTGCTTGCATCATTTGCCAAAACAAGTCGTTGGCCAAATGTGATGACCAGGATGGGCTTGGAAGAGATGGAAAGCTAAAGTTACAAGCAAACAATATAATCTATGCTACTTCTAAATTTTGAGAAGTTAGCTTGAGCTAGAATCACTACCCTCAGGGAATTTACACTTCAATATGAATAAAGTATTCAGTTGCAGGAGTACCTGCTAAGGGCAGAAAAAAAAGGTGAATAATCTGGGGAGATGCAACTAGAAAGAACATATGGTGTCAAATGAAGAAAGGCCTTGAATTATATGTTCTAAAGGTTAAATTTAGTGTTAAGTCAATGGAAAGTAACTAAGTTATCTTAAGTAAAGCGTGATAGTTTAATGTGTCAAATTGGCTAGGCTTTATAAGAAAAAAACAAATTTAACCATTCACAACAACATGGTTGGAGCTAGAGGGTATTATGCTCAGTGAAATAAGCCAGGTGGAGAAAGACAAGTAGCAAATGATTTCACTCATCTGTGAAGCATAAGAACAAAGCAAAACTGAAGGAACGAAACAGCAGACTCACAGACTCCAAGAAAGGACTAATGGTTACCAAAGAGCAGGGGAGGATGGGTGGTGAGGGAGGGAGAGGGGATTAAGGGGCATTATGATTGGCACACATAATGTAGGGGAGGCACAGGGAAGGCAGTACAGCACAGAGAAGACAAGTAGTGACACTATAGCATCTTACTATACTGATGGACAGTGACTGCAATGGGGTATGTGGGGGGACTTGATAATATGGGTGAATGTAGTAACCACAATGTTGCTCATGTGAAACCTTCATAAGATTGTATATCAATGATACCTTAAAAAAAGATTGGCTAGGCTTTAGTACCTAGTTATTTAATTAAACAGTAACTTTGCTGTGAAGATGTTTTATAGATGTGGTTAGCATGTACAATCAGTTGACTTAAGAAGATATCCTAGGTGATGTGGGTGGCCTTATCCAATCAACTGAAGGCCTTAAGAGCAAAAATTGAGAGGATTTTCTGGAGAAGAAATTCTGTCTCAAGAAATCCTGTCTGTGTTTCCAGCTGGCTGGTTTCTCTTATAAGTTTTGGACTTTCCAGTCTCCACAATTGCATGAGCCAATTTCTTAAAATAAATCCCTTTCAGATATAGACTTATATAGATAGATATACAACCTATTCTGTTTCTCTGGAGAATCCTTACTCTTACAAAGATTCATTTTTTATAGACAGAAGAAATTTTGAAAATTAGAATGGAAAGAATTTGCTAACTGCTCAAGTGTCAGAATTAAAAGTGGTAAAGTTGAATCCTTGGCATCTTTTATTTTGAAAGCTAAACACTACTAATTTTATTATTTTTTTCAGGCTTACTCAGTGCCCTATCCTTATTTTTATGATGTGATACTATCTTGTGGATGACCCCAATTTGTTTATTACTCATTAGAATGTGCATATATAAATATATGTTACAAGATGTAAATGTAGGTATTTCTCTTCATAAAGATATTGCTACTCAATTTCTCTAATGGTTCTGAAATTTGTATTTTCTCACCAGGTGGGAAAGATGTATCATCCATGACAAAGATCCAAGCATGTGAACCACAAGGGCATGACTTCTATTGAACTAAGAAGGTATTACTACCTAATTTCTTCCAAATTCATTAGCATCACTCCAACTACATGAGAAGAAAATATCAGAATTTCTTAGGCATTCCCACCAGTATCCCAAGAAGAGTGAGAATCCATCAAATGTATCTGGAATACAAGCTTAAAAGAGGTTGTGTCTGTACCCTGTGTCTATTCTGATGAATTGAATTCTCTCTGTCTCTACTCCATTGCCTACCTTGATAACTCCTCCAGCTCTCAGACAGTTTCACATGATCCCAATCTATTACTAGGTCAGATATTTTGGTCAAACTATTATCATTCAGTTTCTAAGAATGCAAATATTAGATGAAGTTATAAAATTGAGAAATTTAATTCTTGCCATAGCCTTCTGAGACGATATGCGATGACCTCTGAGTGAGCAAATATAAAGAGTCATGTGGTTTGAGCAGACCAGAAATAAAGTGTATCAATAAATCTATTTTCTCATAGAAATTGCTAAGTGACGACAGGGCAAAGTTTTTTTTAGAGTTTATCTAACAAAATAAAACACCACCATCGCAATAAAAAACACACAAGCCACCGAGAAGCTAACGGTCTAGTGTCAAAGAAAATACCAGTGTAAATTGATTCCCTAAGCATCTTGTTCTGCCTTATTATAAGCCTTCATTTCCTTACCAGTACTTACAGGGTCATGTCTAACTTCCTTAGAATGACCTGTAGGCTAGGCAGATTTTTCTCCTGCTTGTCTCTTCAGTGTGTCTTCCTCCCTCTGTGTACGCCCTGCTGCAACAATGCCAAATCATTTGCAGGTTTTAAACATTAACTTTAACTTACCACATCCGAAACTGAAACCCAGAACTTCCTGCCACAGTCTTCCCCATATCAACTCATTTTTTTCTAGTCTTAGTGAGGTACAATTAACAACAAAAATGTATATATTTAGGTTATACAATATGCTTTTTAAAGGTGTACAATGTGATGATTTATTATTCATGTACATTGTGAAATGATTCCCACAATCAAATTAATTAACACATCCACCCCCTTACATAGCTACCATCTTTGTGTGTGTGGTGAGAAAACATTAAGATCTACTCTCCCCCTCTCAGTTAATGCTTACGTCACTCTTCCAGTTGCTCTGCCACAATGTCTGGAGTCATACTTGACCACTTTATTTTCTGCATCCCAAATCCAGTCTGTCTGCAAATGCAATTGAATTGCTTTCCAATAAATCTGTGATCTACCCATTAGTCATCACCGTGACCATCTGAGTCTGAGCCACATGTCTGAAATTTACTGTGAGGCTAAAATAAAGAAACAAGTAAACAAACCACCTTTTCCTTCCTCCCAACACCCCAAAGCACACATTCGCACTAGATACATTCAGATCAGGGGCATGTAAAGTATTGAAGGGCATCTGTTATGGTGTGATCAAGCCTCTCTGCTCTTCACATTTTTCTAAATTATCCAAGTTTTTTTAAATCCCAACCTCTCAAATTTAGTGTGAATATCTTTGGGGGGATACCTCTGAGCAGACCTTGATGTCTTCTAGCCTCTGGCTTTCTTTGATATAGAGATGTCATGCATCATCTTCCACATTGTCACCTTGAATGATGGTTGTGTTTCTAGGCACTGTGCCGGGTACTTAGAGTCCTTATCTCTAATTGTCACAAGATCCCAATGACCAACATATTGTTGCTATTAATGGTCAACATTATTATTATTGTTAGTATTCCCTTTTTTATCAATGAAGACACTAGGATTCAAGGAACTAAGTTGCCAGCCCCATGCCACCCAGCTCCTGCTCGGGGAAGCCAGAGCTCCCACGCCAGTCTGCTGTCATGGAAGCCCGTGGTCTTTCCATTGGGTTATGACACTTTCAGGCACTGAAAAGGTTGCTGAGATGGATAATTTTGGATCCTTGTGAATTTTAAAGTTACATGAGTTTAGATAGTTCCCAGTGCTTCTTGGTTAAATGTTTCATGTGCATTTGGTGAAAATAGAGACAATTTTTCATAATGAGCACCACTGGGAAGAACCTTGGGCTTCAGTGGGTCACTGCTGTCCTCATTACAGGAAAAAGAGATGTGTCGGTTTTCTGAAAGTTCTGGTCACTCATCTGGATTTTAAAAAGTCTGAGGGTCAGTGAGAAGATCAACTGGTTGATCGTAGCAATGGGCAGCTGATAAGACCTATTCAGATATTTTAAAGCCCTGCTATATTACTCTGCTCAAGCTGCCATAACAGAATTCCACAGACCAGGTGGCTTAAACAATACAATGTCTTTTCTCACAGCATTAGTTCCTGGTACGACCTGCCTTCCTGACCTGCCAATAGCCACCTTCTCAGTATCATCGCGTGGCCTTTGCTCTGCTTGTAGAGAGAGTCTCTGGAGTCTATGTCTTTTCCTTGTTAGATCACCAGTAATCTGGGAATTAGGGCTCTATGACTTCATTTAACCTGAATTACCGTCTGAAGGGCCCCATCTCCACATACAGTCATACTGGGGAGTAGGGCTTCAACATATGAATGGGACCCGGGTGTAATTCAGTCCTAACACTTAACCATAGTCTTTCACTTGACATTTGTGTTATTACTTGTTCCAAGTTTTAATTTCTGATTACTGTGTAATACATATTCAAAATTGCACTCTGTTGCTAAACTTAAGAGAAACAAACCAAAACCATACATGAGTTTAATATTCATTAGATGCCCACCACTTGCTGATTTTTGCACTTACAGGCTAGTGTAGAAAGTTATCACTTTCAGGCCCCAGGTAGAAACACCTGCTATAATGAATAGAATGGAAGTATTTAAATTTAACTGATATGATGCATCTTTTAAGTGAAGTATTCTTTTGTCTTATTCTTCTGTATTAACAACAACAAAAGCCACACTACTTTTAAATGTCAGTTAGGTTTTAATGGAAATCACTTATTAAATGTTGTATACTCAGTTTAAATCTAACTGGGTAACTAAACATTAAAGGGGAAAAATCTATATCAGTCTAATTTGAATTATATGTTCTTCTCAACAAGCATAATTGCTATTGACTGCCTAAAGCACCATTGTCTAAGTCATGAATAATCATAAAACATTACAATTGGCACAAGAAGAATGGGAAGAAAACCATCAAAAAAAAAAAAAGAAGCAACACACAAAATGCCAACAACTTCCCCCTCCCCTTTGCTCTGCCTGAAAGAATAAAGCTGCACAAAACACAATGACTTTATTACCTGAGAAAATGTGCTACATAATAATGATGAGGAGCTTCATTTATTATAGATAGTATTTCACTTTGGGTTTGACATTTTATTCTGGAATGAAGCTCCCTTGTTACTAAGTGTGTGTCATAAAAAAAAGACCCTTAGAGCCTCGCCCTCCCCTCTCATTATCTGAGTCTTCAATTCTGAGCTAGTCATACAGATTTTGCTTTAGCAGAATGTTTTTCCAGGAGCTCCAGAAGTTGGCAAAATGTCACTAGTTGAATATTGTGAAGAGGAGTTAAGGTTTAGTGCCAATAAGTCTCTTGCCTATGGGGCTTCTATAACCGCTTTGTAGGACGCAGTCAATAAATTGCCCTGTACTTGGTCTTTAGCACCTTGAAAGTTCAAGTTACTAGTAGTCTCCCACACTAAGTGGTATTAGAATAACATAACACACATGCCATTCCAATACTTTGGTGATTAGTTGAAAATCCCAGATTAAACTGAAAATCAATTTCCATGAAATTATGATGTCAGTGTTGTAAATAAGTGTCATCTAATAAGTATGCATATTAAAAAATATGCTCATATTAATCTATTATTACAGTAGTGAGTAAACCTTATGAAAGGGTCTATTGACATTTTGGGTGGATAATTCTTTGTTGTTGGCATTGTCCTGTGGACGGTAGGGTGTTTAGCAGCACCTCTGGCCTCTCTCAGGTAGATAGATACCTGTGGATAAAGTGAAGGTTCCTGTGGCCAGGATTCTCACCTGGCCCTGGTTGGCTAGCTCACTACACACTTGTGGGCAATGTGTCATGATTGACTATATAAAGAGCCCTGCCCAGTGCTCTGGGTGGAGGTAGAGATGCTAGTGCTTGACCTACCACCGGGAGAACAAGTTGGGTATAACCCTTTCACCCCAAGAACATTCTGCTGTCATTTCTTTGGTCACATTGAATCCATAGTGAACTTGCCAAGGGCTGAAACCCATTGGCAAGACAATTGGTGAAGTCAGCAGGGTTCATTGGTGACCAAGGAAAAATAAGAGGCTGCCCCCATGGAAGGAGTGTTTCAGCAGGCTGCACCTATGGACTGGGAGACATTCAAGTGTCCTCCTGTGGACATGTAGTACTGTGAAAGGGTGGAGGACTGGGGTCCACCCCAAGAGAAAGAAAATGTGTTGCTGACTGAAATGGTATCACTACGAAGTGCTGTGGAAATAGTAAAGGCCCGAGAGGAAGCAGCATGAGAAGCAACAGCACACAGGCTGCCAGGTGCTGTGGGGCAGGTGAAGGATGTAGTGGAGCCGTCAGCCCCAGAAATGGAGGAGTGGAGGTTTGACAAACAGGGGCAGGTGGAGGCCCTGCCGGTGCCGGAGGCATAGGCCTCTCCTCGGTCGAGACCCCACCTGGGTGAAGGCTGGTGGAAAGCCAGAAGGACTCGGCAACTGCAGTTTCTTTCAGGAGAGGTGCAGCCCCCTCCTCAGGTTGTGGAGCACCCCATGCTCTGCTTGTCCTCAGGCTCAAGCACAAAAGGAAATACGGTCTGCTTCTCAAAGGAAGAATTTAAGGGGCCCTGTGAAGGTCATGAGGACCCAGATGCGGGTTGGTCTGAAAATGTAGGAGCAGACGGAAAGGAATTGGATGACTGGAGCTGTGGCCGCAATTGGGACCGGAGCAGCGGTTCCGGCTGCTGAGGATGGAGCGGAAGGCAGAGATGTAGGCCTGTGCGTCTGCAAGACTTTCTGCTGGAGAGGCTGGAGAGGCTGGAGAAGGTGGGTATTGTAATGTTTTTATTGGATGGGTTGTATCACTGCCATAATAAACTATTAAAAACTTAGTGGTTTAAACCAGTGCTAATGTATCTAAAAGGTACATAAGTCAGAAGTCTGATATGGGTCTCACTGGGCTAAAATCAAGATATGTCAGGCTGCCTTCCTTCTGGAGGCCCGTCCGGTTTCTAGAGGCTGCTCACGTTCCTTGGCCTGTGACTCCTTCCTCTGTCTTCAAAACCAGCAACACAGTACTTCTCTAATCTTGCTTTCATTGCCTTATCTTTCTCTGACCACAACCAGAAAAGTTCTCTAGATTAAAGGATTAATGGGATTAGATGGTGCCTATGTGAATAATGCAGGATAATTTCTTCATCACAATCTGCAAAGTCTCTTCTGCCATGTAAGATGACAGTCACAGGTTCTGGGGCTTAGGACACAGACGTCTTTAGAGGGGGGCATCATTCTGCCCACCGCATGGGTAAACTGGAATTGTCTTAGGCAATCTTAAAGAAACTTCAGATCTGAGTATCTGTGGCAGAGAAGCTGCTCCTGTCCCATGCCTTCCCTAGGTGGAGCTCTCTCTCCCATCAAGTGAAGATAGGGCTTGCATAGGGCTTCATTATTTTTAGTTCACCATCTTCAATAAAAAATAAAAAGTGGAAAATGGGTTCAAATGGAAGCATCACTGAAGACCCATCACAACAGCTTCTCATTGGTTTGAGATGTGTGAAAGACAGCATAGATGATCTTTTGAGATTGTTATAGACCTAGAAATCTTGCACGACTTGTTATCTCTGTGAAAAAAGAAATTGAATACAACCAGAATTCCAGGTTCTGCAGTGTCAGAATCAATTCTTTTATAATAGATGTACAAACTATTTCCAAGTAAAGAGAAAGAAGCCACAAACTGATTTCTTTTTGGCAGTTCTCAGCTTTTTTGCATTTAAAATGTTGATAAGCACTTTGGGCTGTGGGATGTTGATGATGTGCATCACCCACAAAATACTCTTTTGATTTGGGGTGAGTTCTTTATTGCTGTGACAGGAAGAAAGGAGGAGAGTAGTTGAGTGATGTATTGTCCTTTACTTATGAAATGGCCTGAACACATGAAAGCTTTCTTCCTAGGAAATAAACAAACAAATAAATACGGTCCTCCACAGTTAGCAGTTGTGTAACCAGAAAATTCTGAAACATGTGTTATGTTTTCTTATCCTACTCTCTAGTCTGACAACTTTGTGGGAATTACTATACTTTGAGAAATACCATTTGGACGTTTTTACTGCTGTTTGCTCTTCAGAAAAACCTACTTGGTAGAAAGCAGAGTGAAGAAAACCTACTGAATCAATAAGATAATTTTAAAGTCTTAGAATTTTAGAGTTTAAAGGAATCCTGCAGGTCATCTGGTTCAACCATCTAAGAAACATGCGTCTGCTCAGTACCATCCTCTATAAATGGCTAGCCGGACTGTCCCCATTCCTCACCACACCACTTTCTAGGGTCTTACTTTCTGATGACCAATGCCTGGACACATTCTGATTATTCACTTTTCTTCTGAACAGTTTGCAGGGTGGAACCTAATGTTCCTGCTGAGATTTGAGCTGTGAAGAGCAAAACATTTCTATCACCTTCTTTACACTAGACACATGGAAGTCTATTAGTCCACTTGGGTTGCAGCCACATAAGGGTATCGGCATCCAGGGAGACAGCAACCAGGTAACTCCTCAACTATTTGACCACATGACATTGTGCAGGCACATCCCTTCTCTACCGTATCTGTGCAGGCAGGCAGTTGACATTTCTCTGTTTGGGTTTCATCCGCAAAGATGTGAAGGTTGTGACTCTCATTGAATGCTTCCTGTTCCTCTCAATAGCATGACAGCATTTTGGAAGATCATGCCTCCTTTGCCATTATCCCAGGGATCCTCCAGCTGTGGCTAGGGTCCTGGGCCAGGCTGACTTCTAACTTGCTTTTGGCTCAGGGCCTCACTACAGAGTCACTGAATCGTCCCTGGAATAACTTGTGAGATCTGGCCAAGTGCTTATTGAAATCAAGAAACATGCATAATTTTTTACCAATATGCTTTATGGATTTGTTTTATATTTATTTTGCTATCTGTGGTAAGAATAGAAGACTTTAAAATGCATACATGGGGGTAAGGTGATCAAATCCGTTCAAGTGGCAGAGCCAGGTTCCCATAGGAAAGCTAGGCTGCTTATCCTGTAGTCTGGGCTGTGATTCCCACAGGGTCCCCAGCTTAGAAGAAAACTGTGTTCAGTGATGCTTTGAATTTCTTTAATTTGTAGCTATTGCTTAATTAGAAGTAAGCTTTAGATTAATATATGTGGCAAGTTAACATATTGACATGATTTTATGCTAAAGAAGACAAAACTAATACCAGATTTGTTCCCAAGCAGATTTGATTCAGAATACTAAGGTGAGGATAAGACTGGATTGTTCCCAGTTTGGTTCTGTAAAGAGTTTGTGACAATTCATTTATCTGCGCAACTGAATTAAGTGATTCGGGACTAAAATTAGAACCAACGTGGCATGTGGCTCGCAGTTCCTGAGGCATCTTCTTCTCACTCCTTCCAAAATACTTTTGAAAAATCAGAAAGAATGAAAATGGAATACCAAGACTCACATTCCACTAATGGCCAGAGTTTTGGATAAAATTCTCCCTCCCCCACTGCCCCCGCCCCCACTCCCCGGGAAAAAGACAAAACAAAACATCAAACCTATGAAGGAATACAGAAATATAATCAGAAGTTCCCCCAGATTTGCTGCTTGGAGGAGCAAATCTGTCTCCACAGGAAGACAGGCTGCAGCTTCATTCCTCCCCCCACTGCCTGCTTCTTGCCTGTGTTCTGAATCTGAAGCACCAACCTGAGAATTAGCTGTCTCTCTGAGCAGCACCATGACACTTTTTGAGATGACCTAAATACTATCTGCACCCACCCTCCATTAGAGATCTCCTTTTAGTCCATAGATTCAGGGGAAAAAAATAGATGAAGAAGATGGGCAGTAGTTTCTGGATCCAGGGAAACCCAGTCACAATTAATAAAGCAGAGCAGGTAGACAGAAACCTGAAAAGTCACTCATTTCTCTATGTTCTTTAGCTCAACTGCTATCCCAGTGTTTTTAAACATGATTAGCCTATACCACTTTAAATGTATTCTGACTCAATTTCTGTTTATCTCCTCCAAACCACGATTTTATCAAATGTTACAGAATTTAGTTTTTTGAGTATTAAGAACAACCACCATATGAAATATGCCTTTTTTCAAGCAGCACAGCCCCTCCCAAACACTATATGCACTTGACCCCCAACCTCACTTACAAATATAAAACAGCTAGCCTCTGACGACTGGGCCAAGAGCACCGACCTTATTACTCTGTCTTCTGGGTTTAGATCTGAGACAAGAAGGATTCTATTAACCTCCTTGGAAGTATGCTATTATCCTCCTATTAACTTTTCCTGGACAGTAAGTAGAATGCAACGTTTGTTTACTGCTGCTGAAACCAACTTTTTGAGACTTCATTTTTTCTTCTGTAATATGTTATTGGGGCTAAAACTTTTCCTAGCTCTACTAGTCTGTACCATTTATTATTGTAAGGAAATAAGCAGGGCTTTTACCAGTAGGGGCTCTTCTCTAGTATTCTTTTGTTTTCTGTGCTAGGTTTTACTTTGGAGACACAGACTTACTTTAGGCAGACAAGCTGAATAAGTGGGTAGTGAGTTCCAAATAAATAGCATTTTGATTTTGTAAGTCTTGTCAAAGACCAATGGGATTGTTAAAAATGCAAACAAAGGAGTTCCGGGAAGATGGCAGTGTGAGCAGGGCAGCGGAAATCTCCTCCCCAAACCATATATACTTATGAAAATACAACAAATACAACTATTCCTAAAAGAGAGACCAGAAGATACAGGACAGCACCCAGCCTGCATCTACACCTGAGAGGACTCGGCACCCCGCGAGGCGGGTAAGATATGGAGCTGTGTCCCGGCGGGACCCAAGCATTCCCCCACCCCAGCGCACCGGCAGGAGGAGAGGATTCAGCCAGGAGGGAGTGGAAGTACAGGCCCGTGAAATAACCAGCCCTGGTGATCTGTGCCGGGAGCACTGACACACATCACGTGGTGTATCGGAGATTGGAGAGACAGAGGGTGCAGAATCTGAGCCAGGGAATGCACCAGGTCCTCGGGGTTGGCTCCCCAGGGAAAAAGAAAAGTGTGCGCTTTTTCTAGTGGTCTTAAAGAGATAGGGGCCCACTGGAGGAGCAGGATCGTCCCAGCACACTCAGCCCAGCAGGCTGGGAGTCCTGGGGAATTTTGGACCCCTTGGCTGGCGACTGGGAAAAAGTAGCCGCTCTGACACTTCCCACAGAGATCAGCAGCCTCCCATTCGTTCCCGCCCAGGCCAGAGCTGCAAAGGGCCCTGTGGAGTGGCGTGGCCATGGCTGCAGAATAGTGGAGCAACAGTGTCACCTACAGCATCCTCACAGAATCTACTCCCAGTGGGCGTCTTTTTTTTTTGGTGTTTTTTTTCTCTTTTCTTTTCTTTCTCTTTTCTTATTCTTCTTTCTTTCTTTTTTTTTTTTTAAGTCTTAAAGAGCCCAGCTGACATATGTGGCACCTACCAGTGACCACATCTATCACCATGAAAAGACAGAGGAATATGATACAAACAAAGCTTATCCAGACCCAGACACCAGAGAGGGAGTTTGAAGGGATGGAAATGCACAATATTCCTGAAAAAGAAATCAGAATAAAAGTTATAACCATACTGATGGATCTACAGAGAAATATGCAAGAGCTGAGGGACAAAGTGAGGGAAGTGAGGAAGGACAATGCAGAAATCAGACAAGCGATCGATGGGCTTAGCAGCAGTCTGGATGAGATGCAAGAGACTGTTAATGGAATAGAAATCAGAGAACAGGAATACAGAGAAGCGGAGGCAGAGAGAGATAAAAGGATCTCTAGGAATGAAAGAATATTAAGAGAACTGTGTGACCAATCCAAATGGAACAATATTCGCATTATAGAGTACCAGAGGAAGAAGAGAGAGAAAAAGGGATAGAAAGTGTCTTTGAGGAAATAATTGCTGAAAACTTCCCCACGGTGGGGAAGGAAATAGTCTTGCAGTCCACAGAAGCCCACAGATATCCCAACACAAGGGACCCAAGGAAGACAACACCAAGACACATAATAATTAAGATGGCAAAGATCAAAGATAAGGACAGAGTATTAAAGGCAGCTAGAGAGAGAAAAAGATCACCTACAAAGGAAAACCCATCAGACTATCATCAGACTTCTCAACAGAAACCTTACAGGCCAGAAGAGAATGGCATGATATATTTAACGTTATGAAACAGAAGGGCCTCGAACCAAGAATATTGTATCCAGCACGATTATCACTTAAATATGATGGAGGGATTAAACAATTTCTAGACAAGTGAAAGCTGAGAGAGTTTGCCTCCCATAAACCACGACTACAGGATATCCTAAATGGACTTCTCTAGAGGGAAGCACTCCTGAGGCTAAAAAGATGTCACCAGATAAAACAAAATCATAGCAAAGAAAGCAGACCATCCAAATATTAAAGGCAAAAGAATAGAACACCTAGTATATAAAGAAGAGGAGGAAGAATAAGAAGGGAGAGAAATAAAGAAACATCAGACTGTGTTAAATAACTTAACAAGAAAGTTAAGTTACATTGTCAGATAATAAAGAAGCAACCCTTGAACTTTTGGTAACCATGAATCTAAAGCCAGCAATGGCAATAAGTACATATCTATTGATAATCACCCTAAATGTAAATGGACTGAATGCACCAATGAAAACACACAGAGTAATAGAATGGATAAAAAAGCAACACCCATCCACAGGCTGCTTACAAGAGACTCACCTCAAACCCAAAGATATACACAGACTAAAATTAAAGAGATGGAAAAAGATATTTCATGCAAACAACAAGGAGAAAAAAGCAGGTGTTGCAGTACTTATATCAGACAAAATAGACTTCAAAACAAAGAAAGTAGCAAGAGATAAAGGACATTACATACTGATAAAGGGGTCAGTCCAAGAAGAAGATATAACCATTATAAATATATATGCACCCAACACAGGAGTGCCGGCTTATGTGAAACAAATACTAACAGAATTAAAGGAGGAAACAGACAGCAATGCATTCATTTTAGGAGACTTCAACACAACACTCACTCCAAAGGGCAGATCGACCAGACAGAAAATAAGTAAAGACACAGAGGCACTGAACAACACACTAGAACAGAAGGACCTAACAGACATCTACAGAACTCTACACCCAAAAGCAACAGGATACACATTCTTCTCAAGTGCACATGGAACATTTTCCAGAATAGACCACATACTCGGCCCCAAAAAGAACCTCAGTAAATTCAAAAATATTGAAATTCTACCAACCAACTTCTCAGATCACAAAGGTGTAAAACTAGAAATATATTTTACAAAGAATTCAAAAAGGCTCACAAATACATGGAGACTTAACAACATTCTCCTAATTAATCAGTGGGTTAAGGACCAAATCAAAACAGAAATCAAAGAATATATGGAAACTAATGACAACAACACAAAACCACAACTTCTGTGGGACGCAGCAAAGGCAGTTCTGAGAGGAAAGTATAGTGCAATCCAGGCCTATTTAAAGAAGGAAGAACATTCCCAAATGAATAGTCTAAAGACACAATTACTGAAATTGGAAAAAGAAGAACAAATGAGGCCCAAAGTCACCAGAAGGAGGGACATAATAAATATCAGAGAAGAAATACATAAAATTGAGAAGAATAAAACAATAGAAAAAATCAATGAAACCAAGAGCTGGTTCTTTCAAAAAATAAACAAAATAGATAAACCCCTAGCCAGACTCATTAAGAGAAAAAGAGAATCTACACACATAAACAGAATCAGAAATGAGAAAGGAAAAATAACGATGGACCCCACAGAAATAAAAAGAATTATAAGAGAATATTATGAGAATCTATATGCTAACCAGCTGGAAAACCTAGAAGAAATGGACAACATCTTAGAAAAATACAACCTTCCAAGACTGACCAAGCAAAAAACAGAAAAACTAAACAGACCAATCACCAGCGATGAAATCGAATTGGTAATCAAAAAACTACCCAAGAACAAAACGCCCAGACCAGATGGATTCACCTCTGAATTCTACCAGACATATAGAGAAGAAATAACACTGATTCTCCTTAAAGTTTTCCAAAAAATAGAAGAGGAGGGAATGCTTCCAACTCATTCTATGAAGCCAACATCACTCTAATACCAAAACCGGGCAAAGACCTCACCAAAAAAGAAAATTACAGACCAATATCCCTGATGGACATAGATGCAAAAATACTCAACAAAATATTAGCAAACCGAATTCAAAAATACATCAAGAGGATCATACACCATGATCAAGTGGGATTCATCCCAGGGATGCAAGGGTGGTACAACATTCGAAAATCCATCAACATCATCCACCACATCAACAAAAAGAAGAACAAAAACCACATGATCATCTCCATAGATGCTGAAAAAGCATTTGACAAAATTCAGCATCCATTCCTGATTAAAACTCTCAACAAAATGGGTATAGACGGCAAGTACCTCAACAACATAAAGACCATATATGACAAACCCACAGCTAACATCATACTTAACAGCAAGAAGCTGAAAGCTTTTCATCTAAGATCAGGAGCAAGACAGGGATGCCCACTCTCTCCACTGTTATTCAACATAGTACTGGATGTCCTAGCCACGGCAATCAGACAAAACAAGACGTACAAGGCATCCAGATTGGTAAAGAAGAAGTCAAATTGTCACTATTTGCCGATGACATGATATTGTACATAAAAAACCCCTAAAGACTCCACTCCAAAACTACTAGAACTAGTATCTGAATTCAGCAAAGTGGCAAGATACAAAATTAACACACAGAAATCTGTTGCTTTCCTATACACTAACGATGAACTCACAGAAAGAGAAATCAGAAAAACAATTCCATTCACTATTGCATCAAAAAGAATAAAATACCAAGGAATAAACCTAACAAAGGAAGTGAAAGACCTGTACTCTGAAAACTATAAGACACTCCTAAGAGAAATCAAAGAGGTCACTAACAAATGGAAATGCATCCCATGCTCTAGGCTAGGAAGAACAAATATTGTCAAAATGGCTATACTACCTAAAGCAATCTACAGATTCAATGCAATCCCTATCAAACTACCAACAGCTTTCTTCAATGAACTGGAGCAAATAATTCTAAAATTCATATGGAACCACAAAAGACCCCGAATAGCCAAAGCAATCCTCAGAAGGAGGAATAAAACGGGGAATTACGTTCCCTGACTTCAAGCTCTACTACAAAGCCACAGTAATCAAGACAATTTGGTATTGGCACAAAATCATACCCACAGACCATTGGAACAGAAGAGAAAATCCAAACATTAACCCAAACATATACAGTCAATTAATATTCGATAAAGGAGCCTTGGATATACAATGGGGAGATGACTGCCTCTTCAGTAGCTGGTGTTGGAAAAACTGGACAGCTACATGTAAGAGAATGAAACTGGACTACTGCCTAACCCCATACACAAAAGTAAACTCAAAATGGATCAAAGACCTGAATGTAATTCATGAAACCATAAAACTCTTAGAAAAAAACATAGGCAAAAATCTCTTGGGCATAAACGTGAGCGACTTCTTCATAAATATACCTCCCCAGGCAAGGGAAAGAAAAGCAAAAAATGAACAAGTGGGACTATAGCAACCTAAAAAGCTTCTGGACAGCAAAGGACACCATCAGTAGAACAAAAAGACATCCTACAGTATGGGAGAATATATTCATAAATGACGTATCCGATAAGGGGTTGACATCCAAAATATATAAAGAACTCATGCACCTCAACACCCAAAAAGCAAATAATCCAATTAAGAAATGGGCAGAGGACATGAATAGACACTTCTCCAAAGAAGAAATTCAGATGGCCAAAGGCACATGAAAAGATGCTCCACTTCGCTAATTATCAGGGAAATGCAAATTAAAACCACAATGAGATATCACCTCATACCAGTGATGATGGCCAACATCCAAAACACAAACAATAAATGTTGGCGAGGATGTGGAGTAAAGGGAACCCTCCTACACTGCTGGTGGGAATGCAAATTAGTTCAACCATTGTGGAAAGCAGTATGGAGGTTCCTCAAAACACTCAAAATAGAAATACCATTTGACCCAGGAATTCCACTCCTAGGAATTTACCCTAAGAATGCAGCAGCCCAATTTGAAAAAGACAGATGCACCCTATGTTTATTGCAGCACTATTTACAATAGCCAAGAAATGGAAGCAACCTAAGTGTCCATCAGTAGATGAATGGATAAAGAAGAGGTGGTACATATACACAATGGAATATTATTCAGCCATAAGAAGAAAACAAATCCTACCATTTGCAACAACATGGATGGAGCTAGAGGGTATTATGCTCAGTGAAATAAGCCAGGCAGAGAAAGACAAGTATCAAATGATTTCACTCATCTGTGGAGTGTAAGAACAAAGAAAAAACTGAAGGAACAAAACAGCAGCAGACTCACAGAACCCAAGAATGGACTAACAGTTACCAAAGGGAAAGGGACTGGGGAAGATGGGTGGGAAGGGAGGGATAAGGGGGAAAGAACGGCATTACGATTAGCAGATGTAATGTTGGGGGGGCATGGGGAGGGCTGTACAACTCAGAGAAGACAAGTAGTGATTTTATAGCATCTCACTACGCTGATGGACAGTGACTGTAATGGGGTTGGTGGGGGGGACCTGATGAAGGGGGTAGTTTTATAACCATAATATTGCATATGTAACTGTAGATTAATGATACCAAAATAAATTATTAAAAAATGCCAACAAATAAATATGTTCTGAGTGTATATACAATGCTTTAGAAATTATATTTAAGGCGGGATAAAGGTTTGAAATGTTCCAACCCATAATACCATAATATTTGGGGTGGGTGAGAGGGGACCTGGCTGTAATGGGGTTAAAGAAGAGCACAGCAAGGTTTGTTATTTGGAATCTCTATGTGGCCTGTGTAGGAACTTAAAATGCATTAATAATAAAAGCCCTACTTTAAAAACTGACCTTGTAGTTGAAAGATATGTATTTGTATCATTACCAATTAATGTGTTAGGTAACATAGCCTGTACTTGGAAAGCAACAAGGAGGAGTATTTAAGTGATATCCACACATCTTAATTAGTGTCGCTAATAGAGCTCTTGCCATCTTTCATGCAAGCAATGGCATTACACTGCAAGCATCTTGTTATAAGCCAAACAAGGAAGTTAGATTGGAAGCCAAGTCCTTAGAAGTGGCTTTAAGTTATGGTGCCTACATGACTGGAATGTTTCTCTAGGGTCTCTTCTTAGCTGCAGGACTTTGGAAAGCAATCAGCAACAAAGCCAGACCTGAAAGTAATGGTGACTCATGGGCAGCATTACAGCAGCTCTGTGAAATCAGGATGCAAAATATAAGGAGAAATACACAAACCGAATGTCTTCTTATAGGGCTTTTACCCATGGCTGACAAGTGATTTTAATATTGTTGATAAAGAAGTATAAATGTTTTATCTATGAATTCAGTATCTGCTCCTGAGCAGCTGAAGGAATTTTGAGAACTAGGTTCTGAAAGCTACTGAAAAAGAAGGCTCAGTAAAAAGCCTTATTATTGAAAACTGTCGGTGCAGTAGCCTAATTCTGGGATTCGTCCAAGCACGTATAGTTTAGGATCTGTCCTGTAATGGGGTATTTCTTAATTCTTTTGCCTTCTCTGGAAACTGTAATGTACACTTAAATTTTGTTGTTAGGTTTTCTTATGACTCTGCTGATCCTTTCATTGGTGTTGGAAGTGGGGGTGGGGGCAAATTGCAAAATCAGATGAAGGACAAAAAAAAGAAAAAAATTCATGAGCTTCATTCAATCTTTTTTCTATATACGATCCTTTATTTTCTATACAATTATTAACATATATATTTATAACTGCAATATTTAGTTTCAATGTCTAATTTTCTTCCTGTCAGTTTCATAGGTCACTAAATTTTTCAAAAGCCTAGTCAATATAAAATAGCCTAACTTATAGATAGATATACTATAATTTATTTTACCCATAACTTATTGTTGAACATTTGAGTTTTTTCTGTTTTTTTACTATTGAAAATAACTTCGTGTCAAATATATTTACTCATAAATTCTGTTTATATCTCCAATTAGTAAAATAGATTTTAATTTTAAAATTAAAGCATCATTGCTAAGACAAATGGTATATCCATCCTTAAGACTCTTTATATATATTGCCACGTGGTTCTAAAGAGTTTGAACCAATTTATACTCCTACCAGTTGTGTATTAGGGGGTCCAACTTGCAAACTATTTCACTTTTGTTTTTAATATTACTCTTTATTAATAGTGAAGATGAATGTTTTCAGGTTTACTCATCTAATAATGATGTGTTCATATCCTTTTGGACACCAGCATGTGAGAGTAATTATCTCTTAGATTCAATTACGTCCATGTGCATTAATAAGCAGCATTTAAATTTAGGAGTTTATGACAATAGAAAAATTGAAATCTCATCCTACACTATGGAATGAAATACATGTATTTAAATATGACTCTACCAACAATTAACCACAATAATATAATAGAATGTGACAGGATTCACTGAAAATCTGAACAACTCTATCTACAGTTTTGCTGTTTAACCATTTCAAGCTCACTTATTTGTGGGCCATTAACACAGTTATTTAAGGTCAACTGATTACATCTTTAGAATTAGCACATTTTCTGGAATCATATTAAGAAAATGGAGTGATTATAACTAAGAATCTTTTATAATACCTCTTGTGATATCCCTGTCTTTAAAGCAATTTTTATGACATTACCATTCATTTCTTCTCTTGCTTGCCAAACCTAATTGGTTTGCTGTCATTCTGCTTTTTTTTCCAAGCAGTACAATTATATTTGTTTTTCAGGCAAGTCTTTTCCTCCCCAGTTTAAGCATTTTAGACACTTAAAATTTGTATAGAAATATTTTTTGAGGTTAACAAAAATACAAAGCCCAAATTATGGGGCTTTTGATCCTTTCTGCAGCAGAGCAATGGCTTCATTACTAAAACAAAATACATTATTATAAATCTGCATTCATATTTTATTTTCTATGACTAGGCTGATTAACCATTGAGGCAAAAATAATTTTAACTAATAACATTTACACATCTTTCTTACTTTTTGTATGTAAATACAGACTATATTTTAGGATATTTACTATAGCAATAGTATATTCTATTCCACCATGTGAAAGCTTTTAGAAAATGTGGCAAGAATTTGCTGTTGGAAGTGCCTCCCTCAACCAAAATAGAGACTCTCTATGGAAAGAAACTTCTGGGGGGAGTCTAACTTTGCGTCCGTAGTTATAGAATATAGAGTTGAAATTATTTTCTAAAAACATTTTGAAAGTAACTGAAAATATACTTGGGAGGCCTTATTTTTATTTAGCTTTGATTAGCCTGTTATTTTCATATTTATTTGCTTCCCTTAAAAAATGCTTTTGTTATGGTAGCCTTGTCTGCTGGGGCATATACCATCTCCTATTTGAATTCTGGTCCTAAGTTTTATACGGCTTGGCAGTAGGAGTTGTTTCTTTCTCCTCTTCTCCTATAATCTACAATTCTTTTGAAAGGTTGGTCTACTATTCATTACTTAAGCATCTTATTTTTTTTAATTTAAACTATTTTCATTATGTGGCAGAAGAAAAATCAGTTCATCATAATATCCTGTTTAATCATTGGCCAGAAGAAATCTAAACATTACCATTGTATTCCAGTTCAAATAACTGATCTCCAAAAAAATTCTAACTTGGCTCTGTCTCTCAGATCTGTTAAGCAGAGCAGGAAATTTTGGGGAGAAATGCCATACATATGACCATGAATAGAAAGCAGCCTTCCTGTATCCCACACAAAAATATTCCAAACAACTTAAACATATGTAAACATTTAGAAATGTAAATCAAATAGGCAAAAGACTTCTTAGATTATTTAATTTATAGTTATTCATATTTACATGTTTAAAATACACACATTATTTTTATGTGTGTGTGTACATTGCTCTTCTCTACCTTCTATAAATTTATTGGAAACAATTACCCAGCCCTTCATCTGCATGCTGACATCAGTAATCAGTGTCTTCTTCATGAACACTGATTTTGGGGTCACCTAAGAAAATGTTCTGGGGCTACTCAAAGTGGGGACCTGAAACCCCATTGCAGGCCCCGAATTGGCATGAGACATCCCAGGCCCTGAATTAGGATCTACATTTTTTAACAAGATCCCCAAATGATGAGCATGCACATTAAGGTTTGAGAAGCATTACTATCAGGTATATCACCTTTACTTCCAACCACAGTTTTCAAAATAGAGCATTCCCTTTATCTGGGTATATTTTGTCAAGTTTTCTCTCAGGTTACAAATACTTTCACTTGCCCATTAGAAAACAGTTTCCACTTTGTACTATAAGAAATTTTTCATGACCCCATAACACAACCACTGAGTATATTACTTTTTAAAATACAGTTTAAATGATTTAGGAAAATAACATCAATCCCCAACAGCTAGGAAAGCATTCCTCCAAGAATAATGGTTAAATCCATGTTAAACTTATTTTTTAAATGTTTTAAACCTATCTAATCAGATGATCTTCATAAGCATCCAAAACTAGCATTGTTTGAGGAGGTATTGAGGGAATGTATTTTCTCCAAAGAATACTTAGTTATTAAAAAAAAAAAAACAAGTCAGCGTGCTATACCTGATGGTATAAAAGACTCTGTAGAAGGTTGAATTGAGAAGGGTTCATTTAGGGGCAGGTAAGAGCCTTGCCTTACCTTTGAGAATATATGGTTCTTGCTGAGCACATTTAAATATAAATACTGGCAGAGCACTTGTCCCTTGCTCTCTTGGGGGTTACCAAATGTGGTATATCCCTGGAGCTCCTCATGGGCATGGAAATACCTTTCTTTCTCAGTTGAGTAGCGTGAGGCATATACATCACACATGCATATACATCACACATGCATATACATACCTATATAACATAGGTGTCTAGTCACCTGCTCACATACGCACACATGCACGCACATAACCAAGCCATCACGACAGGGGAAATAATGCTTCTATGAAGTCCAGATGCCTTCAGAACCTGGCTTAACATTAATTTCAACTTGACAGTGAAGGTTTCAGGTGAATCCAATTCCTCCTGCATGTAGACAGCTTCCCTGCTCTGTAACTCATGGGAACCGATCAAGCTTCACAGTGTGACTCCAGGATGCCTCTTCGATTGTATTGTTTTTCTCAATCTTGCTGGCTAAATAATGTAGCAAGCCTAATAAATTCAAATAAAACTTCTGATTGGTTTGGTGGCAGTTTAACAATCTAGAATAATTTACTGATCTCAGAGACTTCATATGAGTCCATAATGTTTAGACTAGAAATAATAAAATGCACTCAATTGATTAAGCTGTTTGTAGATGTCTGAGAATTAGCATATTGTATAATTGCAAATATTTTATAATTACCAAGTGGGGCTGATAAAAGGGTTCAGTGCTATTGACTGCTGGACTGATAACCTTGACGAGAGGGGAATCTCAGCGAAAGGGAAATTCTCTGTGGGTGGGATACAGAGAGAGCTGGGCTCTCCAGCCAGCTTCCTCCTATTTCCTGTCACTGTACACATAGCCAGGATTCTTCCCAAAGTTAGATCCTCATTACTGTGTGGCTGTCCTGAGCAAATGCTCTAGGGAAACCCTTGGCCACCCAAGGTTATACTTTCTCCTGGAGTTTTTCCTGAGAGATTGAAATCTTTAGAACTCAAATTATAAAAGCAAAGTGTGGAAGACTGGCTAAGATCAATATATTTTGCTTTTGTATGTTTTTAAATCGTTCCTCAAAGTTTTCTAGATGGTGGTTTTTTCATTTTTTTTTGGAAGACTTCCCTTCAGTATTGTTGCTACTACCTTTACTTGCCTTGTTCATGACCCTTGTTCATGATCCTTCAAACCTCTAATGTTACATCAGTTCAATAAAAAAGTATTATTCTCTCTCACCCAGTCACACTTTTCAGAGGTAACCATCTTAAAGTTTTTGTTTATATTCCTTTCACTATCCTTTATAATCCTAAATAATATACTTTATTCTATATTCCTTGTTCTAGAAAATTTAGGCAGCAAAGAAATGTCTCTCTCTTCAAGCCCCTTTCTTAAATTGCATAAATTTTTAAAATTCAGTTTCACTTTTTCCTTTCTTTCTTTTAAATTTTAAAATAATAAAATTGGTTTCCTGAGCCCTTATCTGTAAACTTAATACAGAATCTCCTGATTATTTTATGGGCAGAACACTTCTCCCTGCTCCTGTTCTAGGTTCTTTGGATGGTCAGTCAAAACAACACAGGACAGAGTAACAGGAGAAAAGCAAATTTACTTACATACATAAGGGAGCCCCATGGAAATATGAGACTTGAAAGCTGTCCATGTAACTGAGGCTTAGGTAACATTCCCAGCTGAGGAAATGGGCAAGAGGTCTCAGGATACAAAGGGGAGAAAAACCATCCACAGAAAGAAGATGCTTGGACTTCCGGGAAGATGGCGGTGTGAGCAGGGCGGCAGAAATCTCCTCCCAACACTATATTTATCTACGAAAACACAGCAAATACATCTATTCCTAAAAGAGAGACGAGAATACACAGGAAAGCGCACAGCGTGCAGCTACACCCGAGAGGACTCGGCACCCCGAGAGGCGGGTAAGATACGGAGCTGCGACCCGGCGGGACCCGAGCCCTCCCCCACCCCAGCGCACCGGCGGGAGGAGAGGATTCAGAGCCGGGAGGGAGTGGAAGCACACCCCGTGAAACAACCAGCCCCGGTGATGTGCGTAGGGAGCGCTGACACACATGGCGCGGTGTAGCGGAGATTAGAGAGACAGAGGGGCAGGATCTGAGTGGGGAACGCGCCAGGGTGCTTGCAGCCGGCTCCCGCGAAGGGAAAAAAAAAAAGCGCGTGCTTTCTTCAGCGGTCTTAAAGAGACAGGAGCCCAGCAGAGGAGCCGGATCGCCCCAGCACACTCAGCCCAGCAGGCTGAGAGTCCTGGGGAGTTTCAGACGCCTTAGCTGGTGACTGAGGAAGCGTAGCCATACTTACACTTCTCACTGAGATCAACAGCCTCCTATTCGTTCCCACCCTGGCCAGAGCGATAAAGGGCCCTGCGGAGCGGCACAGACACAGCTGTGGAATAGTGGGGCAATAGCGCCAACAGGAACATTCCCACAGAATCTACGTCCGGTGGGCATTTTTTCTGTTTTTTTTGTTTTGTTTTGTTTTTTATTTTGTTTTTGTTTTTTCTTTTCTTTCCTTGTTCTTTCTTTCTTTCTTTCTTTTCTTCCCCCCCCCCCCCACTTTTTTTTCTTCTCTTTTTAAAGTCTTAAAGAGCCCAGCTGACATATGTGGCAACTACCAGTGACCAATTATATAGCCATGAAAAGACAGAGGAATATGGTTCAGACCAAAATCAACCAGGCAACCCCAGAGAGGGAGCCTGAAGGGATGGAAATGCACAGCCTTCCTGAAAAAGAATTCAGAATAAAAGTCATAACCATGCTGATGGACCTACAGAGAAATGTGCAAGAGCTGAGGGAGGAAGTGAGGGAACTGAGGAAAGACAATACAGAAATCAGACAAGCGATCGAAGGGCTTAACAGCAGACTGAATGAGATGCAAGAGACTGTTTTTGGAATAGAAATCAGAGAACAGGAAGACAGAGCAGCTGAGGCAGAGAGAGATAAAAAAATTTCTAGGAATGCAAGAATATTAAGAGAACTGTGCGACCAATCCAAACGGAACAATATTCGCATTATAGGAGTACCAGAGGAAGAAGAGAGAGAAAAAGGGAAAGTGTCTTTGAAGAAAGAATTCCTGAAAACTTTGCCTCGCTGGGGAAGGAAATAGTCTCGCAGTCCACCGAAGCTCATAGATATCCCAACACAAGGGACCCAAGGAAGACAACACCAAGACACATAATAATTAAGATGGCAAAGATCAAAGATAAAGACAGGGTATTAAAGGCAGCTAGAGAGAGAAAAAAGATCATCTACAAAGGAAAACCCATCAGACTATCATCAGACTTCTCAACAGAAACCTTACAGGCCAGAAGAGAATGGCATGATATATTTAACGTTATGAAACAGAAGGGCCTCGAACCAAGAATATTGTATCCAGCACGATTATCATTTAAATATGATGGAGGGATTAAACAATTTCCAGACAAACGAAAGTTGAGAGAGTTTGCCTCTCATAAACCACCACTACAGGATATCTTAAATGGACTGCTCTAGATGGAGGCACACCTAAGGCTAAAAAGATGTCACCAGAGAAAATAAAATCATAGCAAAGAAAGCAGACCATCCAAATACTAACTAAAGGCAAAGAATAAAACACCTATTATAGAAAGAATGGAGGAGGAGGAATAAGAAGGGAGAGAAATAAAGAAACATCAGACTGTGTTTGCAATAACTTAACAAGAAAGTTAAGTTAGATTGTTAGATAGTAAAGAAGCAACCCTTGAACCCTTGGTAACCACGAATCTAAAGCCAGCAATGGCAATAAGTACATACCTATCAATAATCACCCTAAATGTAAATGGACTGAATGCACCAATCAAAAGACACAGAGTAACAGAATGGATAAAAAAGCAAGACCCATCTATATGCTGCCTACAAGAAACTCACCTCAAATCCAAAGATATACACAGACTAAAAGTGAAGGGATGGAAAAAGATATTTCATGCAAACAACAAAGAGAAAAAAGCAGGTGTGGCAGTACTTGTATCAGACAAAATAGACTTCAAAACGAAGAAAGTAGCAAGCGATAAAGAAGGACATTACATAATGATAAAGGGGTCAGTCCAACAAGAAGATATAACCATTATAAATATATATGCACCCAACACAGGAGCGCCAGCATATGTGAGACAAATACTAACAGAATTAAAGGAGGAAATGGACAGCAATGCATTCATATTAGGAGACTTCAACACACCACTCACTCCAGAGGACAGATCAACCAGACAGAAAATAAGTAAAGACACAGAGGCACTGAACAACACACTAGAAAAGATGGACCTAACAGATATCTACGGAACTCTACACCCAAAAGCAACAGGATACACATTCTTCTCAAGTGCACATGGAACATTTTCTAGAATAGACCACATACTAGGCCACAAAAAGAACCTCAGTAATTTCAAAAATATTGAAATCCTACCAACCAACTTCTCAGATCACCAAGGTATAAAACTAGAAATAAATTTTAGAAAGAAATCAAAAAGGCTCACAAATACATGGAGACTTAACAACACTCTCCTAATTAATCAATGGGTTAACGACCAAATCAAAACAGAAATCAAAGAATATGTGGAGACTAACGACAATAACAACACAAAGCCACAACTTCTGTGGGACGCAGCAAAGGCAGTTCTAAGAGGAAAGTATATTGCAATCCAGGCCTATTTAAAGAAAGAAGAACATTCCGAAATGAATAGTCCAAAGACACAATTACTGAAATTGGAAATAGAAGAACAAATGAGGCCCAAAGTCACCAGAAGGAGGGACATAATAAAGATTAGAGAAGAAATAAATAAAATTGAGAAGAATAAAACAATAGAAAAAAATCAATAAAACCAAGAGCTGGTTCTTTGAAAAAATAAACAAAATAGATAAACCCCTAGCCAGCCTCATTAAGAGAAAAAGAGAATCTACACACATAAACACAATCAGAAATGAGAAAGGAAAAATCACGATGGATCCCACAGAAATACAAAGAATCATAAGAGAATATAATGAGAATCTACATGCTAACAAGCTGGAAAACATAGAAGGAATGGACAACTTCTTAGAAAAATACAACCTTCTAAGACTGACCAAGCAAGAAACAGGAAAACTAAACAGACCAATCACCAGCAACGAAAATGAATCGGTAATCAAAAAACTACCCAAGAACAAAATCCCCGGACCAGATGGATTCACCTCTGTATTCTACCAGACATACAGAGAAGAAATAACGCCCATTCTCCTTAAAGTTTTCCAAAAAATAGAAGAGGAGGGTATACTTCCAAACTCATTCTATGAAGCCAGCATCACTCTAATACCAAAACCTGGCAAAGACCTCACCAAAAAAGAAAATTACAGACCAATATCCCTGATGAACGTAGATGCAAAATACTCAACAAAATATTAGCAAACCGAATTCAAAAATACATCAAGAGGATCATACACCATGATCAAGTGGGATTCATCCAGGGATGCAAGGATGGTACAACATTCGAAAATCCATCAACATCATCCACCACATCAACAAAAAGAAGAACAAAAACCACATGATCATCTCCATAGATGCAGAAAAAGCATTTGACAAAATTCAGCATCCATTCCTGATTAAAACTCTCAACAAAATGGGTATAGACGGCAAGTACCTCAACATCATAAAGGCTATATATGACAAACCCACAGCTAACATCATACTTAATGGCGAAACGCTGAAAGCTTTCATCTAAGATCAGGAACAAGACAGGGATGCCCACTCTCTCCACTGTTATTCAACATAGTACTGGAGGTCCTAGCCACAGCAATCAGACAAAACAAAGACATACAAGGCATCCAGATTGGTAAACAAGAAGTCAAATTGTCACTATTTGCAGATGACATGATACTGTACAAAAAAAAAACCCTAAACACTCAATTCCAAAACTGCTAGAACTAATGTCTGACTTGAGCAAAGTTGCAGGATACAAAATTAACACACAGAAATCTATTGCTTTCCTATACACTAATAATGAACTAACAGAAAGAGAAATAGGAAAAACAATTCAATTCACAACTGCATCAAAAAGAATAAAATACCTAGGAATAAACCTAATGAAGGAAGTGAAAGACCTGTACTCTGAAAACTACAAGACACTCCTAAGAGAAATTAAAGAGGACACTAACAAATGGAAATGCATCCCATGCTCTTGGCTAGGAAGAATAAATATTGTCAAAATGGCTATACTACTAAAGCAATCTACAGATTCAATGCAATCCCTATCAAACTACCAACAGCTTTCTTCAATGAACTGGAACAAATAATCCTAAAATTCATATGGAACCACAAAAGACCCCAAATAGCCAAAGCAATCCTGAGAAGGAGGAATAAAACAGGGGGAATTATGCTCCCTGACTTCAAGCTCTACTACAAAGCCACAGTAATCACGACAATTTGGTATTGGCACAAAAACAGACCCACAGACCAGTGGAACAGAATAGAAAATCCAAACATTAACCCAAGCATATACAGTCAATTAATATTTGATAAAGGAGCCTTGGATATACAATGGGGAGATGACAGCCTCTTCAGCAGCTGGTGTTGGAAAAACTGGACAGGTACATGTAAGAGAATGAAACTGGACTACTGTCTAACCCCATACACAAAAGGCAACTCAAAATGGATCAAAGACCTGAATGTAAGTCATGAAACCATAAAACTCTTAGAAAAAAACATAGGCAAAAATCTCTTGGACATAAACATGAGCAACTTCTTCATGAATATATCTCCCCAGGCAAGGGAAACAAAAGCAAAAATGAAAAAGTGGGACTGTATGAAGCTGAAAAGCTTCTGTACAGCAAAGGACACCATCAGTAGAACAAAAAGACAACCTACAGTATGCGAGAATATGTGCATAAAAAACGTATCTGATAAAGGGTTGACATCCAAAATATATAAAGAATTCATGCACCTAACAAACAGAAAGCAAATAATCCAATTAAGAAATGGGAAGAGGACATTAATAGACACCTCTCTAAAGAAGAAATTCAGATGGCCAAAGGCACATGAAAAGATGCTCCACATCGCTAATCATCAGAGAAATGCAGATTAAAACCACAATGAGATATCACCTCACACCAGTGAGGATGGCCAACATCCAAAACACAAACAACAACAAATGTTGGCGAGGATGTGGAGAAAAGGGAACCCTCCTACACTGCTGGTGGGAATGCAAATTAGTACAACCATTGTGGAAAGCAGTATGGAGGTTCCTCAAAAAACTCAAAATAGAAATACCATTTGACCCAGGAATTCCACTCCTAGGAATTTACCCTAAGAATGCAGCAGCCCAGTTTGAAAAGGACAGATGCACACCTATGTTTATTGCAGCACTATTTACAATAGCCAAGAAATGGAAGCAACCTAAGTGTCCATCAGTAGATGAATGGATAAAGAAGAGGTGGTTCATATACACAATGGAATATTATTCAGCCATAAGAAGAAAACAAATCCTACCATTTGCAACAACATGGATGGAGCTAGCGGGTATTATGCTCAGTGAAATAAGCCAAGCCGAAAAAGACAAGTATCAAATGATTTCACTCATATGTGGAGTATAAGAACAAAGAAAAAAAATACTGAAGGAACAAAACAGCAGCAGACTCACAGAACCCAAGAACGGACTAATAGTTACCAAAGGGAAAGGGACTGGGGAAAATGGGCGGGAAGGGAGGGATAAGAGGGAAAAAGGGACATTACGATTAGCAGATGTAATGTTGGGGGGGCACGGGGAGGGCAGTACAACTCAGAAGACAAGTAGTGATTCTATAGCATCTCACTACG